>JAHRHZ010000012.1:33678295-33692515 GCA_024137785.1 Ginglymostoma cirratum | reverse complement strand
AGCCACTGACTGCCAACCAGAAAAACACCCATTTACCCCTACTCTTTGCTTTCTACTGGTCAACCAATCCTCTATCCATGCCAATACATTACCTGTAATACTGTGCAACTTTATCTTATGCAGCCTTTGATGTGGCACCTTGTCAAATGCCTTCTGGAAATCCAGCTACACCACATCCACAGGTTCCCCATTGTCCACCATGCAAGTAATGTCCTCAAAGAATTCCACCAAATCAGTTAAACCCTTCATGAACCCATGCTGGGTGTTCCCAATGGGACAATTTATATCCAGATGTTTTGCTATTTCTTCCTTAATGATAGATTCAAGCATTTTCCCCACTACCGAAGTTAAGCTATCTGGCCTATAGTTACCTGCTTTTTGTCTACTTCCTTTTTTAAACAGTGGCATCACATTGACGTTCTTTGCTTTATTTTAGCATGGACAGAATATTGGCTGGCTAACAGGAATTGGAAAGTGGGCACAAATAGGACTTTTTCTGGATGGCACAATGTAGCAAGTTGTGTGTCCTGAAGACTTAAAACCTTTATAATTGATATAAATGACTTGGACAAAGGAACTGAAAGTGTGGTTGCTAAATTTGCTAATGAGACAAAGATAGGCAGTAAAGTAAGTTGTGAAGAGTAATAAGGAGGTTAAAAAAGAAATACGGATGTGATAAGTGAGTGAGCAAAGACCTGGGAAATGTAAATGTGAAATTGTCAAAGTTACGGAAAGATTAAAAAGAAGCATATTATGTAAATGGTGAGAGATTGCAGAGCTCTGAAATGCATATTTATCTGGGTGCCCTAGGGCATGAATTCTAAAAGGTTAGTGTGCAAATACACCAAGTAGTTAGGTTAACTAATAGAATTTTATATTTTATAGTGAAGGAAATTGAATACAAAAATGGAAGGATTATGTTTGGTTGAGCAGGGCACTGGTGAGACCACATCTGGAGTATTGTCTCAGTATTAGTCATCTTATTTAAGGAAGAATATAAATCTGTTGGAACCAATTTAGGTAAGATTTACTTAAGTAATACATGTAATAAACAGGTAATCTTATGATGAAAGATTGGATAGGCTAGACTTCTGTCTATTGGTATTTAGTAAAGGTAGGACTGAATTGAATGAAACAAGTAAAATTCTGAGGTGTTTTGACAAGGTGCATATGGAAAGGAAGTTTCCCCTTGTGGAAGAATCTAGAACTAGAGGTCACGATTTAATAATAAGGGTTTGCCTGCTTAAGACAGATGATGAGAACTTTTATTTTCCCTCCAGGCTGTGAGACCTTCGAACCCTCTTCCTCACAAAGCAGTAGAATCAAAGTCTTTGAATATTTTTTAAGGCAGGGACAGATAGATTCCTGGTAAGTAAGGGATGAAAAGTTAGCAAGAGTAGGTGAGAATGTGGAATGAAGTGCCAAATGGTCTACACCAGCTCCTAACTCTTGTTTGTATGTATGCTGGTATTACATAGAGTTCGTGGCATTTGTTTAGTTAGTTTGGAAATTTTGTGTTTGGAAATCACTAGAATGGATTTCTCATCAATCACTCTCAACAAACTGTGGAATTAACCAATTAGAAAACTGAGTGATTGATCACACAAAATTTTTAATATTTTTTATTCATAGAATGCGGCAGCTGCTGGCTGGGTCTGCATTCATGGTCCATTTCCACCTGTCCTTGGGAAAATGATGTGAAGTTGCTTTTTTAAGACTTCTTAAAAGTCTTACCTTGCAGTGACTGCGGCCTTCAGTGGTTCAGCAGTGGGAGTCCAGGAGAGAGCGTGAGGGCAGCCAAGAAGGTAAACTTTCATTATAAAAGTCTTACCATGCGTGACTGCGGCCTTCAGTTGTTCAGCAGAAGAGGAGTCCCAGAGCAGGCACAAGTGGTCGGCTGGGTAACGGTGATCTTTCACCCAATAAATTTGGGCAGTAACTAATACCCGAGAAACTACACGTGTTTCCCCCCCACCACCTCCACCTCCTCTAACCTAATAATAAAGACTAAGTGTGGTGAGCAGGTAAGCTATTTGCATTTGTTTCTCATCTTGTTGTTCTCTTTCAGGGATGTCACCTAGACGCCAAATCCTCTGGGACCGGTTCAGAAGGCAAAACTGGAGTCTGTTTGAGTATATAATGGAGTAAACTTACCGGTGCAGAGAACACTTAAAGAGAGAACACTGCAAAACTACAAAAAAAACTAATTAATTTTAAATAATTACCAAAGTAGAGATGGAAGGTCGGGAGATGTGCTGTAGCTGTATGATGTGGGAGCTAGCTGATCCCATTGAGAAAGGCAGTGACCAA
Organism: Ginglymostoma cirratum; assembly: GCA_024137785.1. Taxonomy (NCBI): domain Eukaryota; kingdom Metazoa; phylum Chordata; class Chondrichthyes; order Orectolobiformes; family Ginglymostomatidae; genus Ginglymostoma; species Ginglymostoma cirratum. The sequence goes on along the minus strand of JAHRHZ010000012.1, from coordinate 33,690,205 downwards.
ATCTGCAGCAAGTGTTGGCTACTTGAGAAGCTCCGGCTCAAAATTGATGAGCTGGAATCCAAACTCCAAACACTGCCGCACATCCGGGAGGGGGAGAGATACGTGGATGCTGTGTTCCAGGAGGCAGTCACACCTAGTAGATTAGCTGATATTAATTCGATCAGCGGCCAGGAACAGCAGTGTGTGACTGCGAGTGAGGCAGGTAGAGGGACCCTGCAGATAGGAACACAGGAGCCGCAGCCCTTGACATTGTCCCACAGGTATGAGGCACTTGCTCCTTGCGTGGATGAGGAACAGGGCTGCAGGAAGGATGAGTCAACTGATCAAGGCACCATGGTCCAGGAGGCCATTCAAAAGGGGCGAGCTGAAGGACAGATTGTAGTTGTAGCGGATTCCATCATCAGGGGGATAGACAGTATCCTTTGCAAGCAGGATAGAGAGTCCCGCATGGTGTGTTGCCTGCCCGGTGCCAGGGTACGAGACATCTCTGACCGGCTTGAGAGGATACTAGAGAGGGAGGGGGAGGATCCAGTTGTTATGGTCCACGTAGGTACAACAACATAGACAGGAATAGGAAAAAAGACCTGTTTTGGGATTATGAAAAGCTAGGAACAAAATTAAAAAACAGGTCTTCTAGGGTCGTAATCTTTGGATTGCTGCCCGAGCCACGTGCAAATTGGCATAGGGAGGCGAGGATCAGGGAACTAAACACATGGCTAAAAGAGTGGTTTGGGAAAGAGGGTTTCCTTTTCATGGGGCACTGGCATCAGTTCTGGGACAGAAGGGATCTATACCACTGGGATGGACTCCACCTGAACAGGGCCGGGTCCAGTGTTCTGGTGAAAAGGGTAAATAGGGTGGTCAACAGGACTTGTAAGTAGGGGGGAAGGGAGCATTGAGCGTACAGGGAGTATAACAATTAATGGAAGGCAAAGCAGCAGGTTAGCAGGTGACGAGATACCTTCAACTCCATTGAAAATGAGGAAAAAAGTGAAAGGGAAGGAGAACTCAAGAGCTGTTAGTAGTGGAGGCTACAGGGCTCAAAAAGAAGGCGCAAAAACTGGCATAAGAGCACTTTATCTGAATGCTCGGAGCATACGGAACAAGGTGGATGAATTGACGGTGCAAATCACGGCAAATGGTATGATTTAGTGGCCATTACAGAGACATGGTTGCAGGATGGTCATGACTGGGAGTTAAATATCCAGGGGTATCAAATTGTGCAGAAGGACAGACAGAAAGGTAAGAGAGGTGGTGTTACTCTGATTGTTAAGGATGATATCAGGCTGGTAGTGAGAGATGATACAGGTTCTGCTGAACAAAAGGTTGAATCCATTTGGGTGGAAATTAGGAATAGCCGGGAGAAGAAGTCACTGATAGGTGTGGTCTATAGGTCACCAAACAATGACATGGTGGTGGGGCGGGCAATAAACATAGAAATAGCTAAAGCATGTAAAAATGGTACAGTAATTATCATGAAGGATTTTAATCTACATATCGATTGGTCAAACCAGGTCAGTCACGGCAACCTTGAGGACGGGTTTATATGTTCGATAATTTCCTTGAACAATATGTGATGGAACCTATGAAGGAACAAGTTATCTTAGATCTAATCCTGTGTAATGTGACAGGAATAATTAATGATCTCACAGTTAGGGATCCTCTCAGAAGGAATGGTCACAGTATGGTTGAATTTAAAATACAGATGGAGAGTGAGAAGTTTAAAGCACATGTCCTGTGCTTAAACAAAGGAGACTATGATGGGATGTGGGAGGAGTTAGCTAAGGTAGAATGGGAGCAAAAACTTTATGATGGGTCAATTGAGGAACAGTAGAGGACTTTCAAAATGATTTTTCACAGTGCTCAGCACTAGTATACTCCAGTGATAAGGAAGAACTGCAGGAAAAGAGATAGTCAGCCATGGATGTCTAAGGAAATAAAGGAATGTATCAGATTGACAAAAAACACATGCAAAAAAGCAAAGGGTATTGGGAAACTAGTAGACTGGGAAATCTTTAAAGGCCAACAGAAAGCCACAAGAAAAGTTATGAAGAAAAGTAAGATAGATCATGAGAGTAAACTAGCTCAAAATATAAAAACTGCAAATCGTAAAAGAGTGGTGAAGGTAAACATTGGTCCTTTAGACGATGAGAAGGCCAATTTAATAACTGGGAATGAGGAACTAGCCGAGGCATTAAACAATTATTTTGTGTTGGTCTTCACAGTGGAAGACACAAATAACATGCCAAAAACTAATGGCAAGAAGGTTATAGCAGGTGAGGACCTAGAAACTATCATTATCACGAAGGAGGCAGTGCTGGGCAAGCTAATGGGGCTAAAGGTAGACAAGTCTCCTGGCCCTGATGAGATGCATCGCAGGATACTAAAAGAGGTAATGGTGGAAATAACAAATGCACTAGTAATTATTTACCAAAATTCACTGGACTCTGGGGTGGTTCCCACAGTTTGAAAAACAGCCAATATGACACCACTGTTTAAAAAAGGAAGTAGACAAAAAGCAGGTAACTGTAGGCCAATTAGCTTAACTTTGGAAATGGGAAAAATGCTTGAATCTATCACTAAGGAAGAAATAGCAAGACATCTGGATATAAATTGTCCCATTGGGATCACCCAGCATGGGTTCATGAAGGGTAGGTCCTGTTTAACTAATTTGGTGGAATTCTTTGAGGACATTGCTTGCATGGTGGACAATGGGGAACCTGTGGATGTGGTGTATCTGGATTTCCAGAAGGCATTTGACAAGGTGCCACATCAAAGGCTGCAACATAAGATAAAGTTGTACGGTATCACAGGTAATGTATTGGCATGGATCGAGGATTGGTTGATTAATAGAAAGCAAAGAGTAGGGGTAAATGGGTGTTCCTCTGGTTAGCGGTCATTGGCTAGTGGTGTGCCTCAGGGATCAGTGTTGGGACTGCAATTATTTACAATTTACATAGATGATTTGGAGTTGGGACTAAGTGTGGTGTGTCAAAATTTGCAGATGACACTAAAGTGAGTGGTAGAACAAAATGTGCAGAAGACACTGAAAGTCTGCAGAGGGATATAGATAGTCTAAGTGAGTGGGCAAAGGTCTGGCAGATGGAGTACAATGTTGATAAGTGTGAGGTTTTCCATTTTGGTAGGAATAACAGCAAAATGGACAATGTTTTAAATGGTAAAAAATTGCAGCACGCTGCTGTGCAGAGGGACTTGGGTGTCCTTGTGCATGAATCACTGAAGGTGGGATTGCAGGTGCAGCAGGTGATTAAAAAGACAAATGGAACTTTGTCTGCCATTGCTCGAGGGATGGAGTTTAAAAACAGGGAAGCTATGCTGCAGCTGTATAGGGTCCTGTTGAGGCCACACCTGGAGTACTGTGTGCAGTTTTGGTCTCCTTACTTGAGAAGAGATATATTAGCACTGGAGGGGTTGCCAAGGAGATTCACTTGGTTGATTCCAGAGTTGAGAGGGTTGGATTATAAGGAGAGACTGAGTAGACTGGGATTATACTCATTGGAATTCAGAAGAATGAGGGGAGATCTTATAGAAACATATAAGATTATGAAGGGAATAGATAAGGTGGAGGCAGGGAGGTTGTTTCGGCTAGCAGGTGAAACTAGGACTTTAGGGCATTGCCCCAAAATAAAGGGAAGCAGATGTAGGACTGAGGTCCGGAGGAACTTCTTCACCCAATGGGTTGTGAATCTGTGGAATTCCCTGCCCAGTGAAGCGGTTGAAGCTACCTCGCTGAATGTTTTTAAGGGAAGGCTAGATAAATTTTTGAACAGTAAAGGAATTAAGGGTTATGGTGAGTGGGTGGGTAAGTGGAGCTGAGTCTCAAAAAGATCAGCCATGATCTTATTAAATGGCGGGGCAGACTCCTGCTCCTAGTTTTTATGTTCTTATGTTCTTATGAATTAGTGTTGTGTAGCTACGACTTACAATGCTGTTAGGGCATTAGTTCCAGGATTTTCATCCAATGTTGGGGCAGGAATGTTGATATATTTGCAAATTGGGATGGTACGTGAACTGAAGGAAAACTTGCACATGGTTGTTCCCATGTATCTGTTATTCCTGTTCTTTTAGAAAGCTGACATTTTGGGTCTAGAAAGTGCTGTCTAAGGATCTTTGGTGGGTTGTTGAATTGCATCTCATTGAGGATACATGCTGCTGCCACTGTGCATTGAAGGCGGATGGATTGAAAATTGAAAGTAGTATATGAGGTGCCTGTCAAGAGAACTGCTTTGTCATTAAGTCATAGAGTCATACAGCATGGAAACAGGCCCTTCAGCCCAACTCGTCTATGCTGAGCAGTTTTTCAAAACTGTACTAGTCCCTTTTGCCTGCAATTAGCCCATATCTCTTTAAACCCTTCCTATCCATCTACTTGTCCAAATGCCTTTTAAATGCTATGTTGTACCCATCTCTACCACTTCCTCTGGCAGCTCGTTACATGTTTCTTACAAAATTCTTCCTAATTATTTCAATTGGAAATACACATCTCTTTCTCAGTTTCCCACCCCACCCACATCATAGACTTTGACTGGCAGCATTGTCACAGCAGACGTATATATATATAAATAAGAATCTAGCATACATCAGTGATATTTTATTATAAATGTATAACGAGAGAAAACAAACCCAATTCAACAGCTTTTCAAAATCTACTGACCTCACATTCACTTGAAGACCCTGAATGATGTCAAGCTTCTTCAGTGTTGTTGGAGCTGCACTCAACCAGGCAATTGGAGATTATTCTATCATACTCCTGACTTGTGAATGGTAGGTAGTGGACAGGTTTTGAGCAGACACAAGGTTTCAGTCTCTGACATGCTCTTATCGCAGTAGTTGAATGTATCTGTACCAGTTCCCTCAGATCTTAGAAACTAAACCTGACCAACTGTAGTTATACGCATTACTATCATGCAGTAAACCCTCTTGTTATCTAACAAACGTGTCTCCTCTGTAGATATTCTATGGTGGTGCATCCTCTGCCACTAATCATTAAGTTCTCAAGACAAAACAAAGACAAAGGAGGATTTGGTGATAGTGAACTACCTCAAACAACCCTTGCACAGTGCCACATATTCTAATTGTGAGTTTTAAAACCTTGCAAATTGTAGATCCAAATAATTACATCTGAAGCACTAATTCACCTCCAAGTAAATGTGGCTTTTTAGTCAAAATGCTGCACCTCAAAGAAAGCTGATATTGTTGTCTTGTTTGTTTTGTTTCTCTGACACTTGATAATTCATCTGTTGTTAATATAAATAGCAGCAAATAAATGGTCAGTCCGCTCCCTGTATCCCAATTGGTCTCATGATCCAACAGGTCTCTTATCATCTGTTTACCTCACATAAGCGTAAGATTATTAAAGACAAGGAAAGCCATTTTTCCTATCTTGATGTATTTATTGAAAGAAATCTTTGTGTCCCCATCTGGCCTGAAATGACTATTCTTCCCACTGTTGTCATTAACTTGACAAACCACCAGGAAGTTCAGGTATAGTTTATGATCATTTATTCATGTATATGCAAGAAGAGTCAATCTTCAATATTCTGAGATAGAACTCAGGCAAACTCACCAGTTTACATCTCTTATATGCCTTAAGTAACATATTCAATTTTTAAAATTAACAAATTGTCATGTCTTATTCTTGTCCATCCAAGGTCTTGACTTATCATGTGGCTTGCACAGTTTGACTATGTCTTTGCTTCTGTTATTTGCTCCCTGGCCTGGCTCTTTTCCATCCTTTCTAGCGTGCACCTGCCAGTCTATTGTTCTACTTACATTTATTTTACTAAAAGACTTCTAGCTGAAGCTGTATTTAACCCTTTCAGCTTTAACTCTTTCATTTTATGCTGCCTCCGCAGAGCAGTCTGCAACAAATTATGCTTTCCAAACCATTTTATTTGTCAAAATGGAACAGATTTATGGACAAGTGTTCTGACCACAGCTTTATGCAAAAGGAGAATGAATCACAAAATTCTGGTTTATGGAAAGCCATATAAAATAGTCTTGCATCCACAATAATGGTCAGAAATAACAACCATATTAATCAGTTAGCACAAGAGTTCTTTTTTCCAGACTTACATGTTCTGATTTTATTTATATTCAACTGATTTTGATCTATGTCAGTAAAGTATTGATGTTATCGTTAACATCAAAATTTTTGTCATTGTTTTTCTCTTGTTTGTATCTGTTGCTCAGCTATCCTGTAAATATTTGCATTTTATACTGGGCGTCTTGATAGGCTGAGAGCATCTTAAACAAACTTCATTTTTAGTTTGGAGTATCTTCTTAATCAAAAATTAAAACTGCCAGATGTAAATATGTTGAAAAGAAACACCAAATGCTCTTGTCCTGATCCTTCAGAAGCCATTTCTTCAGCATTTGTTGCTTATCCATAATTGGCCTTGAAATGATGATAGTGAGCTTTGGTGATTGCTTCAATCCATATGGTGTAGATACATACGCTGTATTATGCTAAATTGCTGTAAGGGACAGAAATCCAGGATTTTGACCCAGCAACAGTGAAACAATAGCATTATGTGTGGTGTGTGGCTTGGAAGGGAACTGTGGTGGTGTTCACATGTATCTGCTGCTCTTGTCCTTCCAGGTAGCAGAGATCACAGGTTTGAAAAGTGCTATCAAAAGAGCATTGGTTAGTTATTGCAGTGCTACGCATGTAGTTAATAGTACACGTTACTGCCACTGCATCATCAATAGCAGAGAGAGTGAATGTTCAAGGTAACGGTGATGCCATTCAAGAGAGACTGAGTATTAAAGGTGTTACTGATTAAAAGAACTGCTTTGTCCTTAATGGTAGAGAGCTTCATGTGTTTTCTGCATTCATCCAGGCTTTGGAGAACATTTCATCATACTCTGTGACTTATGCTTTGTGGACAGTGTCTGACCTGTTTTTGTAGGCACACTATTGATATGGTTGGACCAGCTCAGTTTCTGGTCAATGGTAACCCCCAGGATCGTGGATACTGGTGAATTCTGTGATGGTGATGCTATTGAACGTTAAAGAGAGATGATCAAATTCTCTTAATTGGAGATTATGTTTATTAGCAATGTTAATAGGAAAGGTTCTGTTGAATAATTTATTTTATATTAAAGGTGTAGGTTCTCCAAAGGCTATGCTTCATTTTGTGAGTTGTCTCACAATTACCTCTATATAATATTTAAGATTATATAATTAGAGGTATTGAATGGCTACAGCACAGCAGATAGTCCCATACCTCTCCTTTTTCCTATAGCCTAGCAATTTATTTTCTTTTTACATCATAATATAATGCCTTATTGAGGGTCTTAATTGAATCTTTCTTCAGCACATCACCACACTCTGAGGCAGTGCACTCTAGATTCTGACCAGTTGCTGCACATAAAAGATTTTCCTCATATGACCTTTCGTTCTTTTACTAATTTTTAAATAGATGCCTTCTAGTTTGTGATTCTGTAGCCAATAAGCACAATAGCTATCTCTATCCAGAAACTGTTGAAGAACTCATTCAAATTTCCTCTCACTCAGAAAGAACCCTTTTTTTTATTTTCCTGTATTTTTAATTGTGAACTGAATGTGAAAAGGCCTGTTTTTAAAACCCAGGATTGTTTAAAGAATTGCTGCATGTTTTAAAAACAATCATTGTAAGTGCTGGTTACACAGCTGTTTCTTCAAGAAGTGCAGGAAGTTTCATTGCAGACAAGTTGAAGCTAACAGAGGTGTTTGGATAGAAATTCAGGTGGCAACAAGTAACTGATTGGTCTGGTAAATGGTGACCCATTGTCAATGATAAAGGCCTCTGCCTACTAACAACCATGTGCTTGTCTCCAAAGTAGCTGAATAGCTTGAGAGTGTGAATGATTAGACAGAAACACTTGGACCTTTGGTAAGGAAGGAGCTGTTCTGCTCTCTGCAATAAAAAAAACCTTAAACCTGAAGAAAGCCAATTTATTTGCCTTCATCAGTTGCTGTAAGCTGTGGCTCATAAACAATATGTTAAAGGCTTTATAAGTGTGAACCAGTCACTTAGTGCCTCCCACAAGTAAGTGAAAATACTGACAGAAGGGAGATCAAGAAACAGCAGAATTTGATAAGCCAAAAGCGAACCCTCCGGATGGGGCCCTTTGAATTTCCTTTCTAGTTGTTCCATCCGTCCATGACATCGAATGTTTTTATTCCCTATATATGTATAAGGGGAGTTTTATAAAGTGTTCAGAGTTTTAACCAGTAGGGTTATATGTGGGTGGTTCATAATTGTTTACCTGTAGCTAGACTATTTATTTATATTAATTATAATATTTTCTTAACTACAGAAACCTGGCCCATGCTAAGTCTACATGACAATGAATAAAGGAATTTGGTGCACATTGATAAAATCATTAACTTTTGTGATGACTCTGTGAATAGCGGGGCTCGATTTCCAGCACACTGCCCCAGTGAGACATAACAATCACAACCTGTCTAAGGTGAACAACCCAACATCTTCAATTTATCCTCATTACTGAAGTCCCTATAACTGCAAAACTCTGGGGATAAATTTTGCCAACCTGTTAGAAATCCACAGATCAATCAGAAAGTCATAAGAAAACCCCAATGCGCCCTTCTCCACAAGCCAACTCCACATTATGTTTATATCTTCACTGTGCAGTTCCCCTGACAGGCTGGAGCCATCAGTCAGGCAAGGAGTCAGTCAGCAAAGTATCATGTTTGTCTATGCTTTTTATGGCATGAAAGTTCATCAGGATGCAGGCGATGGGGGAGATCAGTTGGCAGGGGATCTTGATCCAGAGACGTGGAGTCAATTGGGGAATCGAGCACAATAGACGAAAAGAGGAGGGGTCAGTCTGGTTGGGGATCATTGAGGATCTAATCAGAGGGAAGCAGAAGAAGTGTTAGTGGTGGGAATCACAGCTGTGGGAGTTGAATTGATATGTTGGTGGGGAAATCAAGATCCAAGGAGTGGAATTCAAACCCTGGGAGTATTTGGATGGGACAGGAAAGTTAATAGATTGCCATCGCTTATGACTCAAGTGATGCCTTTGGTAGGATATTCAGAAGCTTGAGGATGTGTGGTTCAAAGGCCTGCTGGTTGAGGGGAAAGTTAAAGGCTTTGTGGTGGAATCAGAGGAGGAAGGTCATTGTGTGAGTGTCCCTCTCAGATGTTCTGTCAGTGTGCATTTGGAGACAGCGTGAAGGAACATATGTAACTTCTAAACCCACCAAGTCCTCACTTTGATGAAGCACTGTGTTCCTACTTTCTGGCAAAGGATAAGATGTGGATTTGGATTTTGAAACAATTTCTCATTCTTTAATCACCCGCTTGATTCATGGTTAAAATTTTCCCATTTCTTTTCACAAAGACATCAACTCCAAGCTTGCTGGCAGCATTTCCAACAACATTGCTACTGATGAATTAAATTCTCCCTCATCACTCCCATCTGTTTAAATATCACAACAAACATTCTTTTATTTTCACAATGTCTTTTAGAATCTCCACTCTGTATGCTTCACTAAGACCTTTGGTCTTGAAGGAACTTCCTCACTGGATCATAGCCCTCAAATTTGCTGTGATCCTGCATTGAATCTTTAATCTCTCCTACTGCTAGTTTACCTTCCCTCTCCTTAGAAATTTGTGTGTATCATATTGTGAAGAAAGATGATTCTTCTTACCTTTTAGAATATCACACTATTGCCCTCTAATAGTATGGAAATTACTTCTAGCTCTTAAATTCTCCATTACCTTGAAAGCTTTGGCCCAATCCAGGAGCCTTGGTATTGTTTTTAACACAGTTTTTCCATTAATGATTTTACAGTGCTGAACCCTTCCAGTTAAACAATTGATGAATGACCCATCACTGATTTGGACATCTCATGCTGTTACTTTTTTTAAGAAGCTGCTGTCATATTTTATTTCTCAACAAATCTATGTTTGTGGCTATCAAGTTTCCAGTTAAAATGCAGTTTTTGCCCTGCGGTTGATGGCTCAGCTTCAAGCTCTTTTCTTTCTTCATATTAATTCATCATTCAATGCTTTTTTTAAAGTAATTCCACATATATTTTCAATTTTCTTTATATTGTTCACCTCAGAGCTCACAAACACCACTCTCCTTGCAGTACTAAACTAAAATGGCAGGGTGGTGGGAACCTACGCAAGGAGTCACAGGAAGGGGAATCAAGGGAAAAAACAGAGAACAGAAGGGGAAGACTTGAACAAAAAGGCAGTTTACAAAAGAGATAGGTAGAAAAATCAAGGGCCATGATCAAACAGGGACACTGTGAAGGAAATGGGACAAGTAATGTGAAAAGGACAAGCCTAAAGGCATTCACAATAAAATGGATGAATTAATTGTGCAAATAGATGAAAAAGAATATGATATTCAAGGTTTTAGAGTAGATCTGTAGCTTGGGTTGTGGGTGTTAAGGTTGGTTGGCTTGCTGAGCTGGTTTGTTGTTTTGTTACCCTGCAAGGTATCTTCCTCAGTGCAGCCTCTGATGAAGTGTCGGTGTGTTTTAGAAGAAGAATCCTTACAGTGTGGAAACAGGCCCTTCAGCCCAACAAGTCCACACAGAACCTTGGAGCATCCCACCCACACCCATGCCCTTGTAACCCACCTAATCTACACACCCCTGAACACTATGGGCAATTTAGCATGGCCAATCCACCTAACCTGCACATCTTTGGATTGTGGGAGGAATCCGGAGCACCCGAAGGAAACCCACGCAGACCCAGGGAGAATGTGCAAACTCCACACAGACAGTCACCCGAGGCTAGAATCAAACCTGGGTCCCTGGTGCTGTGAGGCAGCAGTGCTAACCACTGAGCCACCGTGCTGCCCCTTTTCCTGCCTGGTTTTTAAGCTCTGGGGTCTGTTGAGATGGACTGCCTCACTTCCGGTTTTCCTTCGTAGTGGAGTGTATGTGGGGTCGATTTCAATGTGTTTATTAATAACATGCTTTGTGGAGAGCCATGCTTCCAGGAATTCTCATGCTTGTCTCTGCCTAGCCTGTCCTAGGATCTTGGTGTTGTCCCAGTCGAAGTCATGGTTCTCCTTGTCCGTGTGCATTGAGATGAGTGATTATTGGTTGTGTCTTTTTGTAGCCAGTTGGTGTTCATGTACCCTTGTTGTTAGTTTTCTTCCTGTTTGTCCGATGTAGTGTTTCTCGCAGCCTCTGCAGGGGATCTTGTAGATGACGTTGGTCCTGTCCATGGCGGGGAGTGGGTCTTTGTTTCAGGTGAGCAGTTGTCGTAGGGTTGACATGGGCTTGTGTGCCACTCTGATGCCCAGCGGTCGTAGGAGTCTTGTGGTGAGTTCCGACGTGTTCCTGATGTAGCATAGTGTGAAGAGTGTGTTGGGGCGTCTAGAATCTTTCTGATGCTGTTCGTGTAGGCATCTTCTGACCCAGTTCTTTGGATATCCATTATCCTTGAACACTTGGAAGAGGTATTCCTCCTCCTCTTGGCATCGTTCCGTGTTGGTGCAGTGTGTTGTTGTCCTTTTACATAGTGTTCCCCTGCAGAGACTGCAAGAAACACTACATCGGACAAACAGGAAGAAAACTAACAACAAGAGTACATGAACACCAACTGGCTACAAAAAGACACAACCAATAATCACTCATCTCAATGCACACGGACAAGGAGAACCATGACTTCGACTGGGACAACACCAAGATCCTAGGACAGGCTAGGCAGAGACAAGCATGAGAATTCCTGGAAGCATGGCACTCTACGAAGCATGTTATTAATAAACACATTGAACTCGACCCCATATACATTCCACTACGAAGGAAAACTGGAAGTGAGGCAATCCATCTCAACAGACCCCAGAGTTTAAAAACCAGGTGGGAAAACACACCGACGCTTCATCCTCAGTGCAGCCTCTGATGAAGCGTCGGTG
>JAHRHZ010000012.1:33523922-33678195 GCA_024137785.1 Ginglymostoma cirratum | reverse complement strand
GGAGAACCATGACTTCGACTGGGACAACACCAAGATCCTAGGACAGGCTAGGCAGAGACAAGCATGAGAATTCCTGGAAGCATGGCACTCTACGAAGCATGTTATTAATAAACACATTGAACTCGACCCCATATACATTCCACTACGAAGGAAAACTGGAAGTGAGGCAATCCATCTCAACAGACCCCAGAGTTTAAAAACCAGGTGGGAAAACACACCGACGCTTCATCAGAGGCTGCACTGAGGATGTTACCAAGCACGGTAACAAAACGTCTGCAAAACAACAAACCAGCTCAGCGAGCCAACCAACCTCATTAAGAGTATGATATTGTTGGTATTACAGGGACATGGCTGCAGGATGACCAGAGATGGGAACTGAGTATCTGGGGCGTTCAGTATTTAGGAAGGAATATTATGGGCCAGACCAAATTCCCTTAAAATACAACGAGGAGATGGCCTGGCCTTTACTTTTTTTCTTATTTGAAGGCAAGTGTAAGGTGCTTTGTTTCAGAGGTAATTCTATTGTTCACACTATTTGGCTTTAAGCAAAACACACTTCATTTTTATCTTACAGCTAAATTACAAACAAAAGAAAGAAGAATTGGAATAACTTAACTCCATTGGTAACCTTAACAGAATAATAGATTATTTAACTGCTAAACAGCAACTGTCCCCAAATAGTAACATCCCATAAACACACCCTTGGCAAAGGCAAATTCAGTAAAATAGATGGCCTCACATGCGATGTTTCTCCAGTACAGGAAGAAAGAACATCAAGACAAAATTCTGGAAGAGAGAAATCTAACATTTAGCTGGAATAAAGAGAAAGACAGCTTCCACAGCCACCTTCAAAACCACAACAACTGCTGAAAGCTAAATTAAAACCCTGCTTCTATCAGAGCCTGACTCCACTCATTCATGCTTCTCCTATTGTTACAACTTAAAAAAAAACTCAAAGGTATCACAAGCCGTTTATTTTATTGGCTTGGAATGGATCACTCAGTACCTCTGTCTCAACCTTTCTTCATAAAAAAAAACAGGCCAAAATACACCTCTTAAAGCCATAGTATTATCACAAGGAAAGACAAAAAGGAAAGGCCATGCAGTTGCAATGTTCGTTAAAGAAGGAATTAAAATAATAGTGAGGCAGGATATTAGCTCTGGAGAAGTAGAATTTGTGTGGGTCGAGCTGAGACACACCTAGAGGCAAAAAACATCAGTTGGGTTGTATATAGACCCACAAGCTGTAGGGGTGATGTTGGGAATGGCATTAAACAGGAAATTAGAAATAATGCAATAAAGGAACATCTGTAATTATGAGTGACTTTAATCTGCATATAGATTGGGCAATTCAAATCAGTAAGAATACCGTAGAGGAGGAATTTCTAGAGTATCCACTGAATGGTTTTCTAGATGAGTACATTGAGGAACCAACTAGATAAGCCATGTTAGTCAGGGTAACTGTGTAACGAGAAAGACATAATTGATAGTCTAATTGAGCGAGTGCCCTTGGGAGAAGAGTGACCACAATATTGAGAATGAAATGCAGATGAATCTGGGTACCCTTGTGCATACATTGCAAAAGACTACATGTAGATACACCAAATAATTACATAAAGTAACAGAATGTCATCATTTATTGCAAGGGGCATTAAATTCAATGATAGGGAGATTATGCTTCAGTTATATAGAGCACTGGTGAGATGACATCTGGAGTAACGTGAATAGTATTCATCACCTTATTTAAGGAAGGATGTAAATGCATTGCAAACAGTTCAGAGAAGGTTTACTAGATTAATACCAGTAACGGGGACTTGTGTTATGAGGAAAGGTTGGACAGGCTAGACTTATATCTGCTGGCCTTTAGAAGGGAAAGAAGTGACTTGATTGAAACATAAAACCCTGAACTGCTTAAACAGGTTAAATGTGGAAGCTGTTGCCTCTTTTGGGAGAATCTAAAACTGAAGGTCACTGTTCAAAAAAAATGGGTCTGTCCACTTGAAACTGAATGATTTTTTTTCTCACAGAAGGTCATAATTCTTTGGAACCTTTTTCTTGAAATGTGGTGGAAGCAATTGGTGGAAATTTCCACCTACTGAATGATGTGGGCAATGCTGAGTCATTTTGGAAAGCATCGCAAGAATCGAAAATTAGATTCTCAATGTCAAGAAAAGATGTACAATATTCCATGCAATGTTTTTAAATTTTTTTAACAGCTAGCTGAGAATTTCACTAGTGAATAGTGAGGGGTCTATTTGCATGCAATAATATTTCATTGCTATCTAATCTCACCTCATTTATATGTAAGTTGCTATTTTCCCAGGTAACAGTGAGAATAGAATGCTACAATTCCCAGCATTTAAATCTGAATAGGTACCTGATGGCTACATCTCGCCTCCATTCTCCATCCACAGAGGTTGGCACTAGATCAACGTCAGTATCATCACATCCCCGTGACACATCTCAAAACTAATTTCTAACACAGTTCACCACTTCAATACTGCACTTTGGAGTTCACTGATACCTTACATTGCAATACTGTTGATGGGTAGCTTTGTGCACAGGGACATGTTGCCTGTCTTAACCAGACCAGGTGTGGTGTAATCACATTTCTGAATTCCTGTACCTGATAATGTGTCTAATCAAAATTTTCATCCAAAGTTACAGGCAATATCTCAGGTAAAACATTTTATTAAAGGTTATGAATGACAACATCTCTTGCCCAGTATACAATTCTTATCAGGTTCAGCTGTGCATTCATTTATTTGTTCCAACATAATTTTTAAAGATCTATTTGTAGCTTCTGTTTGTGCCTTTCTTCACAGCAGTAGCTCTGATATAGAACAATAAAGGAGTCTGAGGCTGAGGAAACTGCTGTGGGGTTTGCAACAGTTCTCAGCGAGTTAAAAGAATTCTTTATTCTTACACAAAACCTATTACTTTTTCTTCTCTAGCTCTGAATGTAAACAAAACATATTTCTCAGAATTAAATCCTGAGTTAACATTCAAGGAAATGAAAAAGAAGGTGCCAAGTATAACGGCTAAAAGCGCACTCATTCCACTGCTTTATAATTCATTCAGCACACACACCACTGTTCTAAACACAGATGCTGCACACCCTATGATTCACTGCTTTCCAGAACAGACAATGTCAGCCCTCTGATATTTGAGATTTTGGATAATTCTAAGATTTATAATTATAAACTTGAAGGAACGCTTTTAGTTTGTTTATTCTATTTATTCTTTATATGTGTTCACTGGGTTAGGTCCCTCCCTCCATGCTATCTTCCTCAGCAGGAAGGGTGGGATCATCCAGTCTGCATCGATATTTCCTCAAAAGGCATAATGCTGTTTCATGGCTGACTTACTAGGAAGTTTACTTGAGCATTTTGGGAGGGGATCCCCTACTTACTTAGTTTTAGGCTCTACTGTATTAGCTTAGTTTAATTTAAAAATAATTTCCTGCATTGCAAATGTCAGCAAAAGCTGGATTATGTTTTTAAAGAGAAAGCGTTATATTATTTCTTCTCAAGGGAACAACTTAAAGCTGTATCACCTTATGTCTGGATAAAATTACTAAAACTGCATGGGAGAAGTGCCTCCATGTATGCATCTTAAGTACACCTGCAAAGATCATTTGTACAGTCTTCTACTTTTGTCAAAATTGAAAACCTTCTTGCTATTCCCTTAGAAAAATGTAGATTTAATATGTGCATAATAACAGGCAATGATTCAGCATTTTGATAAATCAAAGATACTATTTCCCATGAAAAATATTAAAATAATGCAATTGTTTTACTTTATCCAATCATTCACTTTACAAGTATAAACACATGAATTTAAGCGATGCTTCAGCAAATCTTCTCTTAAACAAAGAATTCCATTATTGCACTACCATTAATGGCTGCCTAGAGTACCACCTTTTCACTATGCGTAGTTACTGAGAGCTGCTTCTGTCAGCATTTCACCAAGAGGGAGATTTTTTAACACCAAGACTCCGAGTGATGGTTTGTACCCAGTAATTGGCAGCAATATCACTGGTATAAAGAAAAACAGCTGAGACATAAACAGTGAATGTGATCAGGGCAGATTTGTATTTGTATAATGATTGTTTTGAATTTGTAATTATTCTCACTCTTTCGGCTCATAAAATCTCACTCCTGGCAATGGGACAATTACAGAAAACGGTTAAAAATTTGACACAAAAATAGGCAGTTTTACCAGAAAAGGCTAAGACTTGGCAGGCCTACAGAGTTTAGAAATCAAATCAGTGACAGTTGCTTCCTTTGCAATCTAAAGGGAAGCAGAGTGAACTGTTGCTGTATGTGTGAATCCTGATGATTCTCGCAAATTTACAAATAGCACCTATTTTCTAATCCAAAATCATGGCTATTTATCGATACCTCAGGCAAGACTGCACAAACAGAAACTGATCAGGCAAATTTTAAAGGATATTTCAAGTAATCTGGAGCATGCCACTGAAAGTTCAGTTAATACTAAAGTCTGTTTATTCTTTTTACCAGATTTCTGGAATAGTTGCCATTCTAATTTTTTTATAATGACATATTGATGTTTATTAAATGCGCTAACTTATTCAGAATATGCCAACTGGATTTTTTAAAGTCTTAATTAGGCATTATTTTGTCTATGTAGCTTTGGACAGTTTTACAATCTCTAATCTTGCAAATTCCTACTGTACGTAAATATGTAACAAAATGATTTTGCAAGAATAGTTTTCAAGCTGGCGGCAACTTTTAGGCATCTTATGGAATAGGATAATTTCATCATCATACATTGTTATGTGTGATTAACAGGGTCTATAGATTTGGACTATATTCAACTAAGGCTTAACTTCTCAGGACTGATAATTAGGTGAACATTTATCCCCTTTCTTAATTGTTTTTATATGAATTTAAAATAAATTACAAAATGGAATTTCAAAATTTGTAGTTTACAGTTATTAATGTCACTTATATGTTGTGATGAAATGTTATGATAAACATTTTCAATTCCTATTTTTAATATACAGCTTGATGCCCATTCAGGTGCCATGCACATTAAACCCCTTTGGAAGATCAGGCAGATGATTTGCTACTGTACGTTTGCCAGTGCCACTTTGGCCCCTAAGGATGTTAGAGTAACCTGGAGTGATAGGTTCATTTTCTCTTTCTTCCCACAGGGAAGCTGCAGCTGTGGCTGGGGGGTGTGGTGTGGTGTTCGATCAATGCCACAGACAAAGTCAGGAACTGAGTACAGGAAAAATTATGAAGTATGAAATAGAAAATCAAGGTGAATGTTCACAAAGATCACACAAGGGCTCTTAAGACATTTTCATTCAGCATGAAAATGTTATAAAAATGGAAGGGAACCACAGCCTAAAGCAAAAATGTAAAAAGATTAAAATGCATAAACTTCAATGTGTACTACTGGCATAACGGCAAAGACATGAGGGAGGAGCTGGCCAGAGATGATTGGAACTGGAGCATGGCAGGGAAGATGGCGGAGCAACAACGGCAGGAGTTTCTTGGGGGAATTTGAGAGGCACAGTAGAAATTCATCCCAAGGAAGAAGAAACATACTAAGGGGAGGATGTGGTAACCATGGCTGACAAGGGAAGCCAGGGACAGCATAAAAGAAAAAGAAAAGCATACAACATGGTGAAGATTCATGGGAAACCAAAGGACTGGGAAGCCTTTGAAAACTAGCAGGGAATAACTAAAAAAGCAATAAGGGTGGGGTGGAAGATGAAATATGAGGCTAAGCCAGCTAGTAATATAAAAGAAGATTGCAATTTTTTTTAGATATATAGAAGATAAAAGAGAGGCAAGAGTGGACATGGGACTGCTGGAACATGAGGCTGAAGAAGTTGTAATGGGGAACAAAGAAATGGAGAAGAAACTTAATAGGTACTTTTCATCAGTCTTCCCTAAACCAATTGCATAGGACTTCAAGGAGAGTCAGGGTAGAGGTGAGTAGTCATCACCAGAGAGAAGGTGCTGGGGAAGCAGGAAGGTCTGAAGGTGAATAAATCATCTGGACTGAATGGAAAAAACCCCAGGGTTCTGAAGGAGTCGGCTGAGGAAATTGTCGAGGCATTAATGGTGATATTTAAGGAATCACTGAAGCCAGGGAGGATCCCAGAGGCCTGGAAAATGGCATATATAGCACACCCGTTTAAGAAGGAAGTGAGGCAGAACATGGGAAACTATAGGCCAGCTAGCCTGATCTTGGTCATTGGTAAGATTTTAGAGTCTGTTATTAACTATTAGAAGTACATGATAAAATAGGGCAGAGTCAGCACGGCTTCTTCAAGGGGAGATCATGCCTGACAAATCTTTGAGGAGGTAGAGAGCAAGTTAGTCTAAGGAGAGCCAGTGGATATGATCTATTTGGGTTTTCAGAAGACCTTTGACAAGGTGCTGCACAGGAGGCCGCTAATAAGATAAGAGCCCATAATGTTAGGGATAAGATATCAGCCTGGATAGAGAATTCGCTGACAGGCAGAAGGCAGAGAGTCAAGATGGCAGCTGGTGACTAGTGGTGTTCTGCAGGGGTCAGTGTTTGGACCACAACTATCACATTATACATTAACAATCTAGATGAAGGAACGGGGGGCATGGTTGCTAAGTTTGCAGATGACACAGTGACGGGTGGAGGCACAGGGAGTGTTGATGCAGAGAGGCTGCAGAAGGACTTGGACAGGCTAGGAGAGTGGGCGAAGAAGCAACAGGTGGAATACAATGTGGGGAAGTGTGATGTTATGCAGTTTGATAGGAAAAATAGAAGCATACACTTTTTCTTAAATAGGGAAAGGCTTCAGAAATCTGAAGCACAAAGGGACTTAGGATTCCTTGTTCAGGATTCTCTTAAGGTTAACATACAGTTTCAGTTAAGAAAGCACATGCAATGACAGCATTCATTTCAGGAGGATTAGAATACAAAAGTAGAGATGTACTGCTGAGGCTGTATAAGGCTTTGGTCAGACTGCATTTGGAATATTGTGGAAAATAGTTTTGGGCCCCGTTTCTAAGGAAGAATCTGCTGACCTTGGAGAGGGTCCAGAGGAGGTTTCCAAGAATGATCCCAGGGATGAAAGGATTGTCATATGAAAAATAATTTTGGATTCTAGGTCTGTACTCGATGGAGTTTAGATGGATGATGGATGAGAGACTTGCAGGATACTGGAAGGCCTCGATAGAGTGGATGAGTAGGAAAGGTTTCCATCAGTAGCAGAGACTAGGACCCAAGGGCACAACTTCAGAGTAGAGGGACAACTCTTTAGCATCAGTAGCAGAGACTAGGACCCAAGGGCACAACTTCAGAGTAGAGGGACAACTCTTTAGAACTGAGGAGACGAGGACTTTCTTCAGCCAGAGGGTGGTAAATACAGCCATAGAGTCACACAGCACAGAAACAGACCATTCGGTCCAAACAGTCCATGCCAACCATAATTCCAAATTAAACCAGTCCCACCTGCCTGTGCTTGGCCCATATCTCTCTAAATATTTCTTATTCATGCACTTATTTAAATGTCTTTTAAACATTGTAACTGTATCCACATCCACCACTTCCTCTGAAAGTTCATTCCATACACAAACCAGTCTCTCTGTGTAAAAAACATCATCTTTTTAAAATCTCTCTCCTCTCACCTTAAAAATATGCCCCCTAGTTTTGAATTCCCCACCCTAGGGAAAAGAGACCTGCCATTCACTTTATCTATATCCTTCACGATTTTATAAACCTCGATAAGGTAACCTCTCAACCTCCTACATTCCAGTGAAAAAAAGTCCCAGCCTATCAAGTCTCTCCTTATAAGTCTAACCCTCTATTCCCAGCACCATCCTGGTAAATCTCTTCTAAACCCTCCCCAGCTTAACAATATCCTTCCTATAACAGGGCGACCAGAAATGACCATCATTGCCACAGAGGGCTGTGGAAGCCAAGTCATTGACTATTTTAAAGACAGAGAAAAATACGTTCTTGATTACTAAGAAGATAAAAATTTATGGGGAGGGTAGTGATTGGAACCAGGGCCATTCGGATCTCATTGACTATGGGATCCTTGATTGAGGTTGTTAACCTGGGCCAATCAGGGAGCCCTGGCTGACAAATGTAAACAGGAGATTCAGAAGGCCTCCTCAGCCTGGGGACTGGCTTGGAGCTGGCTGGTCAGAGCCAATTTACTGTGCACATGCAAACAAAGGGTGACTTGGTGACTGGATATTGGCCTTCGTGCAGTTATTTCAGCAGTGATGAGAGAAAATGGTATGTGCCTAAAGAAGATTTGCTTTGGACTCCAACCCTTAAGTTTGCAGAAAACCATGGCCAGACTGAGAACGTACACCAGGGAACTGTTACAGATTAAGGGTACGACTTTAGTTCTGGTCTCCAATAAGAAGCAGTTGGTGCAGTTCCCACTGATTGCAGTAAAAGGTTCAGGCCCAAGCCTATTGAGGTGGAATTGGTTCAGAAAGACTCAACTGGATTGGCTTAACATTTTTCGATTAGAAAATGGCTGCCTCTATAAAGTACTAGTGAAATACTCAGAATTTTTTTTCAGGAAAGGCTAGGAACTATCAAAGGAGCTGAGGCCACTTTACATGTTGACCAGGAAGTAATTCAGTGATTTTGCAAGGCCCACCCAGTGACTTTGCCTTACGGGTAAAAGTAGAGGCAGAAATTGCCATTTGTTCTTCAAAAATATTAGGAATATTGGTTTTAAAAAGGGGCAAAGTAAAAACCAGCAAATGGACAAAAGCAACAAATAAAAATCTAACTAGAAGTGTTATATACATTATAAACAGTGTCCAGGAGATCCATGTAAGAAACAACAGGCGGGCATTTTATTATTAGGCTGTCTGACACAGATGAGCAACTTTAAAATGGCCTTTATTCATTTGCTATTGCCCCATCTCCTTTACATTAGATACAGGAGCTTAATAAGGTGTAAATATGGAGATTGATCTTTGCATTTGCTAAAATCACCTCTCTTAATCTAATATCACATTCAGAAACTGATTTGTTCATGACACCAAATCATTACTATCCAAGAGAAATTGCTGACCGTCTGAAGATGAAGCTATGTTTGCACCACTTTATTTACATCAATAAATGGTGTTACTGGAAAATGCCTTATAGTTGATTCAAGGATAATTGGAGGGGGTGAGGGAGGTGTGTGGTGTGGGGTGTCAGTTAGTTTGGTTGGCTAGAAGGCTATCATTTGGTTCAGAATGACACCATAAGCATAGACCTCATTATGCATTCCAGCTGAGGTAAACTTGGGGCCGAGATCCCGGCCCTGCTCCATTGGAAAACTATGGCAAAGCCACGATTCAGTGATACGCAATTAATCAAAAAATGCTACCAGATACAGATAAAGTTAATACAAACCAGAATATTTCTCATATGTACTTAGTTATCAAACACATACCACTTTTTGGTACCAAAGCACTGGAGCCTTTCTCTTTGATCTAAGCTTGTCATTCTGGCATATATTTGTCTTAGGTAGTGAAATTTCTAGGTTTTTGTCTAGCAGTTGTGAGCTGATATCATCAGAGTAATTGCTGACAATTTCAACTCACACAGGTGAGTGATATGTCAGACATTCCCCATACACTCTCCCTACTTAAAATGCACCATGTGGTTTGCAGTGTGAATGTATGTATGGATCATATCTCAAAGACAGTGTCTGTTATCCAAATTGATTTATGAACAAGAAATGAAATTGGTCACATCTGGATTCTGACCTAGCCAGGTGAAGACAGTGGATAATGTACAATGGCCTGACAGTTCTGTAGAGCACAACAAATGATTGGAGACACAGGCATCTTGCAAAGTTGCACCCCGTAACTTTAATTATATTGATTAGTTATTTCTGAAGCAATAAAGATGAAAAAACAAAGTAGGATGTTCTAACTGAAATAATTTTATATCAATTTAGCAAGTATGAAATTAATTCAGTGCTTTTGGCCTTATAAATGAGGCAAAGGTTTCTGCAAAAAGTTAATGCAAAACAATGCAATTGCATTGAGAAACAGCCTGCAATTTAATTTTCTTCTTGTGCTGAAAATTTAAACTGAGACTCATAAATTCTAAATGTTTCTCTTGATTTTCGATGTTTAAAACCTGACTTTCCTGCTTGCCAAGAGACAGCTGAATTAGATGCAAGTTTTCACATGACTTAAAGAAATATATTTACAGAATATGTTAGATCAGCCATGATCATATTAAATGGCAGAACAGGCTTTAGGGGCTGAAAGGAACACTCCTGCTCCGAGCTGGTATGTGAAGAACAGCTCAATGGTGTAGGTACAACCACCAAGCTATGTGATTTCACATACAAAGTGCTGCATGACCTGAAGTGGAACTTGCTGATGCTGGTGTTCCCATATATCTGCTGTCATTGTCCTTCCAGGAGGTAGAGGTCTCAGATTTTGAAGGTGTTGTCAAAGGAACTTTGCTAAATTACTGCAATCAGTCTTGTAGATGATACCACTGCTGTCACCATGCATCAATAGTGAAAGGGATGAACGTTTAAGGTGGTGAATGGAGAATGAATCAAATGGGCTGCTTTGTCTTGAACAGTGTCAAGTCTCTTGTTGCCATTGGAGCTGCCCTCATCCAGGCAAGTGGGCAGTATTTCCTCACACTCCTGACTTAGGCCTTGTAGACAGTGGACAGGATTAAAGGTTTCTAACCTTTTTTAATAAAGCAGAAGCCTGTGGGTGTGATTGGAGAGTATGTATCACTCAAGGTAATTTGGAAATTCACAAAAATAAATTATCTGTTCTCTTAAAAACATGTTCAATGTTGATTATAAAGCAATGCTCATTACGATTTACAATTTAAATTAGTCAAGATATGTGCCTCTAAGGAAGGGCATACAGCAATGCAAAACATTCTACTTAAATACAGAAATTTGTTTCACGTATAATATAAAGATTTTTAATGTATTGCAAATCATGACTCTATCGCTATGGTTTAGTATGTTATGAAGTAGTCATGCATACTTTTCGTGAACTACTAGTGGAACATTTAGTGGGCTGAATGGCCTACTCCTGTTCCTATGTTTCTATGCATACAACACAAAGTAAGACGCCAATAAGTTGCCATAAATAAGAAGTAACTGGAAACAAAATCATGACCTTTCAAGTGTTTCAGAAGATCAATCTGTATCTGAGCTTTGAAACTATAACAACTAAAACACACAATCAAAAGACAATAACATTGGTGTTATATGCATTGTCAATGATGCAATGCAAAGGTTAAGCCATTTAGACTAGCTAATATTGACTGGATTTTTGGGCAGTTCTACTTTCAGTATTATTTCTGGCAGTGAAATATACAAAATGTAGTGAATTAGCAGGAAAACCAATGATATTGTACGTATATTCATAGACTGAGGCTTTGCTGTGGCACACTGGAGCGCAAAGGCACTGTGAGGAAAGCAGGTAGGATTGATGCCCCAATCCACAGAGCTTCCAATCTTCATCATGGTTCTGTGAATACATTCTGAAAAAAAAACCCTGGTGGATTTCTCCATAAAAGGGATAAGGATTTTTTTTTTTTTACCAGCCCTTCAGATGTACTAAGCTAAGGCAGCTGGGAGTGAGCTAATGATTGGCACTGGTAAATGCTTGTGAGGATATAAATTTCCTTAAATGTCAGATGCGTTTGGCCCAGTGAAACTAAAACACAGGAATACATACCATTATGAGACAAATTCTACACTTGTCACCTTATTAACAGATAGGTTTAAAAAGCAAAAAGAGAGAGCTTGTATAGCCTCTTTCAACACCTCGGGATAAACCAAAGCATTTTACAGCCAACCAAGTACGCTTGAAGTATCATCACTGTTGTGATGTAGGAAATCTTTAACATGAATATATAGAGGCAAAACAATGAAATTTAACCTTAAAATTTGAAAACTACCTTGAAGCATAAAACCCATAATTGCATTTGCAGGCCAATTTGAAGATCAGGCACCCACAGTAAACAGGGATGCACACAGGGCAGGAACTAGTGGCCCAGCTACCTTTGCTTTTCTGTCCATTCACTTGCCTTTTATTACAAAAAAATCAACTGATAATTTTCTGGAGTAGCCATGTTATCTTTATACATTATACACCGTGGTTAGCACTGCTGCCTCTGTGCCAGGCACCTGGGTTCAATTTCACTTCTGTGTGGAGTTTCTACATTCTCCCTGTGTTTATGTGGGTGTCCTCCGGATGCTCCGATTTCCACCCACAGTCCAAAGATGTGCAGGTTAGGTGGATTGGCCATGCTAAATTGGCTATGGTGTCCAGGGGTGTGCAGGCTAGATGCATTAGCCATGGGGAATGCAGAGTTTTGGGAATAGGGTAGTGGGGGTGGATCTGGGTGGGATGCTCTTCAGAGGGTCAGTGAAGACTCAGCAAGCCAAATGGCCTGCTTCCACACTGTAGGGATTCTCCAATTACACAACAAATCGTGTTACCTTCTCCATCTTAAGCATAAAGAATTGCACTCATGTTAAAGTAACCTTCACGGATTCTGAGCCTTGTGAGAAATAGCTGGAATAAGATAATTTTTTGAAGAAGGCTTTTGAAGATGAAGTGAAGTGGAGGGACAAAGGCATTTAGGGATGGACGCTAAGGGAGAAGGTTTTGCTATCCAAGATTAGGCAAAGTAAGGATCATGGTGCAAAGAAGGTTGTAAGGCTGCAGGAAATTCCGAGGTACAGTAGGGTCACAACTTGAAGATATTCAAAGACAAAGACTTTTAACTCAATTCACTAGGAGCTATCAACAGTCAGCAAATATCATCAGTGAGGATGGGGTGATGGTCAAGGAAGAACAGTATGTAGCAGTGCTTAGGGAAATTTGGTGATTATACATACTGGATGATGGGAGGCTTCTGAAATGGATATTGAAGAAAATAAATCTCTTGGTGAAGAAAACATCAGGAAAGTGAGACTGAGGTAGGGGAGTGAATAATATTGGAGAGGAGTTTTGTCTGTTCTGGAGATATAGGCCTACTGACAAGATTGCATTTATTACTCGTTATTTTGCTGTCTTGGGAAGGTAGTTTAGGACTTCTCTGAATTCTGACAATTGTTCTGCTAATAGTGTTTTCACATTAGTGTAAGAAATTCCAGAACTTCTGGGAACACCAGAACATTAAGACTAGAAATACACATCCACGGCTTTGATAGAAAGTGGGGTTTGAAACGTTGCTCTGTCAAACAAAATGTTGAACTTTTCACAGCCCAATTCAATTTGTGATTCGTTGGATACAGGATAGGCATTGGAAAAAGTGAAACATTTATAAAGGTTTTTAAAACAATGCTTTTATTCTTCCAATGTTTTGTTGATTTACCAATCAGTTTAATGTCGAGAAGACAATCTGACAGCATAATGTTATTGTCAGATGAAATGATTGAAATGTATTATTTGTACACAGACAGAAGCAAGTCCCATGCCTGTGAATAGAATTACTGAGAAGTGTAATGTAAATACATATAAAGTGGAGGATGAGGATGGATCCTTGGGGGACTTCAGAGAAAACTATATTGAGGCAAGAAAAGAAGCCATTTCTGAAGACTTACCAGCCTGATTGGGACAGAAAGAAGTGGAAACATGCAAGAGCAGTACTATGGAAGTGAACAAGAAAGGAAATGTGGTGGAGGAGGATGGAATGGCCTACCACATCAAGCGCCACTGCAGGTTTGAGAACAAGGAAGGAAAATGCACCAAGATCACAGTCACAGAAGATGCCATTGGTAACTTTGACCAGAATGTCACATTACTGTAAGCAGGCCAAAAGCCAGACTGAAAGTATTTGGACCGGAGACTTGTGGAGCTCGAAAGAAATGACAGAGTTGAGAACCCAGGAAGGAAAGAAAGCTAAAATTGAAACAGTGATGGATTTGGAGTTTTATTTCACGGGCATTACAGACAATAATTTGTAAATTGCTACTAGTGCTGTCTTTCTTGGACGCTTCTTTCACAGCACCTTCCAAACCCACAACTTGTTCCACCTAGAAGGACAAGAGCAGAAGATGCATAGGACCATCACACATCCATGCTAGCAGGTTCTCCTCAAAGCCACACACCATCCTGACTTTAAAATGTATCACTGTTCCTTCACAGTCACTGGTTCAAAATCCGAATATGGCCTCCCTAACAGCACTGCGAGTATACCTATTCGTCATGGATTGCAATTTTAAAAGCACTTAGGGATAGTTAGGAAATATTGGCAAAGACAGCAACATACACACCCAAGAATGAAAATGAATAAAATTAGCTAATTAGACGTTAAAAAGGTATCAATTTTTTAAAATATAGTCATTCATGAGATGTTGGCACTGATAGCTAGGCCAACATTTTTTTATCATTCCTAATTGCCCTGGAAAAGGTAGTGGCGAACTGTTTTCTTGAACTGCCTCAATCCTTTGGTGCAGGTATACCCAGAGTGCTTTTTGGAAGGGAATTCTGGGATTTTGACTCAGCGACAATGAAGGAATGGCGATATATTTTCAAACCAGGATGGTATGTGGCTTCAAAGGGAACTTGCAGCGATATATCTGCTCTCTATGTCCTTCGAGGTGGTAGGTGTCAGTGGTTTGGAAGATGCAGTTAAAGGAGGCTTCATGATTTCCTGCAGTGCATATTGTCGATGATTGAAAACCACTGCCACTGTGCATTAGTGACGATTGGGATATTAATCAAACAATCAACTTTGTCCTGCTGTCAACCTTCTTGAATGTTGTTAGAGACGCACACATTCAGACCAGTGCAGTTTTCTATCATTCTCCTGAAGGTACACACAGGGTGGATAGCAAGAAGCTTTATCCCAGAGTGGGGGACTCAATTACTAGGGGTCACGATTTCAAGATGAGAGGGGAAAAGTTTAGGGGAGATATGCGTGGAAAGTTCCTTACGCAGAGGGTGGTGGGTGCCTGGAACGCGTTGCCAGCGGAGGTGGTAGAGGCGGGCACTATAGCGTCATTTAAGATGTATCTAGACAGATACATGAATGGGCAGGGAGCAGGGGGATACAGATCCTTGGAAAATAGGCGACAGATTTAGATAGAGGATCTGGATCGGCGCAGGCTTGGAGGGCCGAAGGGCCTGTTCCTGTATGGTAATTTTCTTTGTTCTTTGTTCTTTGACTTTTGTTTTGTAGATGGTGAATAAGCGTTAGTCAGGGAATGAATTATTCTCAGTAAAATTCCCAGCCTTTGATCTGCCCCTTTAGTCACAGTATTTATATGGCTGCTCCACTTAAGTTCCTGATCAATGGTTACCAAAATGTTAAACAAGAGGGCAGTGGCCGTGGTAGTGCTTTTGAACATCAAGGGGAAATGGTTATATTCTCTCTTATTGGCGGTGGTCATTGTCTGGCACTTATGTGGTGCGCATGTTACTTGTTAGTACGAATCCAAACTCAGATGTCTTTGGGGTCTTGCTGCATATCACATGGATCACATATCAAATGGTGCTGATCAGTGTGCAATCATCAGCAAACATTACCATTTCTGACCCTATACTGGAAGAAACAATGGAGGCTTTTAAAGATCATTGGTCCAAAGACACTACATTGATGAACTCCTGCAGATATGTCTTGGGATTAAGACGATTGACTTCCCATAACTACAACTACCTTTCTTTCTGCTAAGTATGGCTCTATTTGATCAACTGAACTTGAATATATAATGCCAAGAATATATAATGCGTCTTGTCTGCAAGCTCAGACAAGCATAACTCTTGTGTAACACCTGAACCCCCTCTTGTTTGGTAACTTTGGCTGTCTGATCTCAATTTCACAATGTTTACTTACACAAGGCTAAATGTTTCAAATGGTTTGTTACTTCAGTGATTGATGTTTGGCATTTTATTGTCCTGTATAGAGAACAAGTTTTATTTTACACATTGGAAACTTATCAATAAATGTCTTTTTTTGTTCACACATTTAACTTTTGCTGTAGGTTTCATTGCCTCTATACAGTGTATAGTGGGTGCATGGGCACAGAAATGCCATACCTTGGCATGAAGTGAGTTGGGAGGGAGGATATACCTTGCAATGGGGGAGGGTGCTTAAGAGGTAATGGTGGTTGGGAGGAAGGTCATACTTTGGCAGAAAGGGCATAAGGGGTCAAGTGGTTTGTTTGAAAGAGCATATCTTGGGCTTGGGTTATGAGGACGATTTTTGAACTTACCTTTCAAATAGACTATTGTTCATGGCATCTTCATTGTACCATGAACCATGACCCTTTGAAAACCATGCCTGACTTTATGAAAACTGCAGAGGAGTAGGTCCATGCCTGTCTCTGCAATAGACCCAACTTGAACTAGTTCACCCCTTAAAAGGAACTTCATAAAATTGGAAAGTCCAGGAATTGGTTTGGGAATCTTGGAATCAGGACCCGCTTGTAATTTTTAAAGGGCACCTGAGATGTCCTGACTTGGTAAAATTCAAACCCTTGATTGCAGTATGAGGACAATTTAACTATATGGAAGCAAAATAATACAGAAACTGCAAATCCAAAATAAAAACTAATATTGCTGTGAATACTCAGCAGACCTGTGGTGAGACAAGCAAAGTTAACATTTCAGGTCTTTGACTTTTCATTAGATTTAACAACATAATATGTTTTGAGCAAGTGAAAGGAGGCAGAGTGGGATAAAAGGACAAAAGGAAAGACTTGTGATAAGACAGGGGGCAGGAAAAATAATTTAAAGATGCTTACTTATAGCCTAAAAGAACAGAATGCCAACACAGCCATGAGACTATTAACGTAAGCTAATGGCTCTGAGAAAGCCACAACATCCTGTGTTCATTCTACCGACTTTAATAAGCACTGTTGCACCCACAAACTCTGTTGAATATGTTGATAGTGAGTAAGGGGAGATAATACTGAGTGAATTGGACTTGCAGAGAAATTGTGCAGATGAGTAGGAAGCACATTAAACAAAGAGGGCCATCAAAGTTCCTTCTCTAGTTCCAATGCCTGTAGATTCTGACCAAACTTATAAAAGAATATTGCTTTCTATTCTGCACTATTTATAGGCCACGTTGGAAACTTTGTTAGATAACCACAAGACTTAAGGAGCAGTATGAGTAATTTCATGATTTGGATCAGTGCAATTTCAGACAAACAGTTGCCTGCCCTGCATTTTATCATTGAGCAGATTCGGATATTTGGGAATCTATGTTCAATACAATATCACCTGAGTACTGCAACAGAGGCCAGTTAGAATTAGAATTAGAATTAGAATTAGACTTAGAATCCCTGCAGTGTGGAAACAGGCCCTTCGGCCCAACAAGTCCACACCGACCCTTGGACCATCCCACCCAGACCCATTCCCCTATAATCCACACACCCCTGAACACTATGGGCAATTTAGCATGACCAATCCACCTAGCCTGCACATCTTTGGACTGTGGGAGGAAACCGGAGCACCCGGAGGAAACCCACGCAGACACGGGGAGAATGTGCAAACTCCACACTGACAGTCACCAGGGGCTAGAATCAAACCCGGAACCCTAGTGCTGTGAGGCTGCAGTGCTAACCACTGAGCTACCGTGCCGCCCTTTAGTAATTGAGGTTCCTTAAAAACTGAATTTTCCAAGTATACACTGTGTAGCGTGAGGTTTCATTTAACAGATATTACAGTTGGAATTAACTCTTAAAAAACTCTTAAAAATTCTAGCCTGATTCAAATCAAAAAGAATCTCCTATATATCTTCAATATCCTGGAATTGAGAGGAACAGGATTGAGAAGTGAAGGATTGAGACATTCACAAAGGTAGATACCACTATGAGGTTTTCTCCCATGTAAATTATTAAATATTCAGAGGAGTGTATACCAAGGCTAGAAAAGGCAGTGATGAAGCTGATGTTTGTCAAAGTAATGTCAGGCCTCTTCCAGCATCTTGTAGTAAAATGCACCTTCAATATAGGAAAGTGCTGTAAGGCATTTCATGCAGCTGTAATGAGACAAAAACAACTATAGGGTTGGAAATATAATGCTGTTTCTTCACTGTTGCTTGGTCAAAATCTGGGACTTCACTGCCTAACAACACTGTGGGTAAAGGTGTACCAAATAAACTTCTCTGATCCAAGAATGATGCTCAACACCACCGAGGGATAAGCAATAAATGCTAACCCAGCCAATGACACCTCCATCCCCTGAATGAATAATACCAAACAAAAGAAAGTTGTCAGCAAAATGTTGTCAAAACGTTAGGTTTAAAGGATGGTCATGGCAGGGGAGGGAGGCAGAAAAGAAATTGTAAAAGGGCACAGAATGGAGAAAGTTGCGGCATGGCTAAGTGTGGCAGTTTTAAAGAAGGATCAGATGCACATGGAGCAATTCCAACATATTGGAATCAGCACAATTGTAAGACAAAAGGCACAGAGGATGTTTAGTAGTCAGTTGTATTCTATGAAAACACTTCTAGCACCTCAGATTTTCCAAATGTTTGAAGTGTTAGAGAAACAGGAGGGACTCCAGAGCCTGGAGGCCTTGGCAGCTCAAAGCGCTGTCACAGTGGAAAAGGATTTAAAATCAGGGATCTGCAAGAGGCAGAATTGTATCAGGTCAAACATAGATGGGAAAATCTAGTGCTTACCATATTTTGCATCTGTTCCCACTCCACACCACTCAGCTGAAAAATCAGTATTTCTCCATATTGAATATCAAAGGGAAGAAATACCAAAGGTGGCAAGGGAACAGGGAATTTATACTAGTTAGGAAATGTCAGTGTCCATCACCAAGACTGGCCCAGTAGTACCACAACTGTCTGAACTGGCTGAGTCTTAGCAAACATAGCTTGACTGAGCATGTGACCCATGGTGGGGGAACCAACAAGAGGGAAATGCTTACTTGACCTAAACCTCACCAATTTACCTGTCACAGATGCATCTCTCCGGGACAGTATTGGTAGAAGGAAGTACTCACACTGTCTTTGTGAAACCAGGATTTTGTCTACATATTTATGGCATAGTAACCTGTTAATATATGAATTAGGAACAGGAGTAATCCATTTGGCCCCTTAGGTCCGCTCCACCGTTCAGTAAGATCATGACACATTCCTGCCTATCCCCCTTTCACTCCCTGCATCTACCTCTGCCTTAAAAATATTCAAAACTCTGCTTTCACCACCTTTTGAGGGAGAGAGTTTGAAACACCTATGACCCTCTGTGAGAGAAAAAAAATCTCCTCACCTTTGAGTTCAATAGCCACCCCTTATTTTTAAGTTGTCACCTCTGGTTCTAGACTCACCCACAAGTGGAAACATCCTTTTCACATCCACTCTACCACGAATGTTCAAGATTTTATATGTTTCTGAAGTTGTCTCTTACTCTTCTAAGCACCAGCAGATAAAGTCTGTCCTGTCTAATCTTTCATCATAAGACAACCCACCCATTCCACGTATTAGTTGAGTAAACTTTCTCTGAACTGCTCCTAATGCATTTACATTCTTCCTTAAATAAGATAACCAAAACTGTACACAGTACTCCAGTCTCACCAATTCCCTATATAACAGAAGCATAACCTCCCTACTTTTGCATTCAACTCCACTTGCTTTAAACAAGGACATTTCATGAGCTTTCCAAATTACTTGTTATACTTCCATACAAACCTTTTGTGGTTCATGCACAAGGACATCCAGTTCGCTCTGCATGTCAGACCTCTGCAAACTCTCACTATTTAGCTAATATGTTTCTTTTCCTTATTCTTCCTGCGAAGATGGACAATTTCACATTTTCTCATTTTAGATTCTATTCGCCAGATCTTTGCTCACTGATTCAATCTATGTTCCTTTCTGGCCTCCTTATATCTTCTCCACCACATATTTTCCTATCTCTCTTTGTGTCATCAGCAACTTCAGTGGTGATACCTTCCATCCCTTTATCCAAATCATTTATATAAAATATAAACATTTGAGACATGAACTCTGATCTATCTAGCACATCACTTGTTACATCCTGCTAACCAGAAAAAAAAGACTCCTTTATGAACACACCCTACATACTGGTAACAAACAAATTTTCTTTTCTATGCTAAAATGTTACCCTTTCACCATGAGCTTTAATTTTCTGCAATAACTTCCTCATCAAGTGCCTTCTGGACCTGTTTATTGACAGCACGTTACTTCTTTAAGTAACTCCAATAAATTAGGCAAACATGATTCTCCTTTCACAAAACTTTGTTGACTTTGTACGATGACATTGAACTTTTCTCAGTGCCCCACTATGACATCTTTAATAATCGCTTCTCCTGTTTTCCCTATGACAGATGTTAAGTTAACTGGCCTGTACATTTTGCTTTTTGTCTCCTTCCTTTTTTGAATAAAGGACCTATATTTGCTATTTTCTAATCTAATGGAACCTTTCCCAAATGGAGGGAATGTTGAAATATTGGAACCAATGAAATAAACTACCTTACTAGCCAGTTCTTTTAAGAACCTAGGATGAAGTCCAACAGGCTTGTTAGTCTAGAGCACCAATAACTGACTATTTCCCTGATTGTAATTTTTGTGAGTACTTCCCTCCCTTCCGTTTCCTGAATTACGGCTATTTCTGGAATGTTTTACATCTCCTTTACAGCAAAGACTGATGCAGTATACCTGTTCAATTCATCTGCCATCCTTTTAATTTACAACATAAGAAGGTACAATACAGGAGCAGGAGTAGGCCGTTCAGCTTGAGTCTGCTCTGCCATTCAGTGAGATCACAGCTAATCTGATCTACATCTCATCTACATTTTCCTGCCTTTTCCCTATAATACTTGACTCTTTTA
This sequence comes from Ginglymostoma cirratum, assembly GCA_024137785.1. Taxonomy (NCBI): domain Eukaryota; kingdom Metazoa; phylum Chordata; class Chondrichthyes; order Orectolobiformes; family Ginglymostomatidae; genus Ginglymostoma; species Ginglymostoma cirratum. The sequence continues at coordinate 33,657,406 of JAHRHZ010000012.1, read as the reverse complement.
CTAATGAAAATCTATCTCAGCCTTGAATATACTTAATGACACAGCCAAGACAGCGCTCTGCAGTAAAGTATTCCACTGGTTCACGGCCCTCTGAGACAAGAAATTCCTCCTTTTCTCTGTCTTAAATGTGTGATCCCCTTATTCTAAGATTGTGCCCTCTAGTCCTGGACTTCCCATAAGGAGAGTAAATGCTAGTAAATGGGACTAGATCAATTTGGGATATCCCAGTCGGTGCGGACGAGTTGGATTGAAGAGTCTGTTTTTGTGCTGTGTAACTCTACGTACTGAATGTGCTCACATTTTTACAAGCAATGATCTGGGTGCTATAACACATGAAAAGTGCTCCAGCAATTTCTTGGTGGATATACAGCAGGATGAATTATTGGTTAGATACTGTGCTGCCGGCCGACATTGTCATTTACCCTCACAGCAATATTTAGGCCGATAACTCAAACATGGGAACTACATTTAAAGTTAGTAACTAGTTAAATGTGCCATTATTTGAATACATTTTCATAGTATAAATCAAATATGCAGCAGTGGATAGTCTTGAGTACGAATGCCTGATGCTGCACAATGATGGGAAAGGTCAGTGCCCTGAAGTCATTCAGAATGGGCCTGATAGAGGAGCAGAATAATACTGGTAGGATGGTGGGAAAATCAGCAGCTGAGTTACTTTGCCCCTTTTATCGTGTATTTCCCAACAGAAATTTTCTCATCACCGGGATGGGTAAAGATTTCCGGGTCCCTTCTGGTGAAAAATGTTAAGGTTGGATGGTGGTAACAGGCTTTAAAAAAATACTGTTAACAAGTTGAGAGCCCTTTTAAAGGTTGTGATCAGAGTCATTTTTTAAAACTAAATCCGACGTTCATAATTTATGCAACTTCCTTGTCCATATATTTCGCAAACTTGCTCGCTCTTTAATAAAAAAAACTCGCAGGATTTAAAAATCATCTTTCGGAAGGGAAGGGTAAGGAAGCGAATGGAACGCGTTCAAACAGCTCTCCGGCTGGCTTCAATCTTTTTAATTACGCCGAAATATAAATGCTCATTACACTTAATAATATTTCACATTACATGTACAAGAAACACGGATGCACCAGATCTTTAAATGTGCCTCTGGCTTCCAACTTTGTTGTGGCAAGCCACTGCTGTCAGACAGTGTGGGAGGAAGAAGCATTAACTTCAACAGCTGTTTCTTGACCCCGGCTGTCAGTCTTCCCAAGAATAAATTTTTGGAGTGTCCCATTACAACCCTGTAGGGGATTATATAATATCGAAATGCCTGCTTGCTCGCAGAACAGCGCCTGTAAAGCCGCCCTGACGGATAGCCAGGTAAAAATCATGGTAGGAGGCTGCGTTTGCAAAAGGCAGAGCCAGGCGAGAGCAGCTCTGCACGCAGCATGGCTCGATGTTTACAAAGTGCGTTTCCCCTGTTGGGTGAATGCAGTTCGAGGGAGTCCTGCACAGACTACAGTAATTCCCCTGCAAGGGCGACTTGAAACCGGCTGCGCTGAATAGCATTTACTCTTCCCGTTGCCTCCCACCGCTGCAGCGATACATACCCCGGAAGTTTAGCCTTTCATTGCTCGTGAAACTTTCTCCACACTGCCTGTTTTTTAATATATCTTTGGGTATGTGCTGCATCTTCTGTATGTCACTCCATCACCTACTCTATATATATATATGCCTGCATGCATGCATGTATGTATTTATATATATATAAAGCAACATTGATTTTGTGCATTTTTAGCGGAGGGGTGGGGAAATCATACCGAGCGAACAATGAGATGCGAACTGATCTTACAAACTGCTCCCATGCCCCATTTTTTAAAAATAAAATCACCGTGAGTTAGAAGCTGTAATCATTCCACATTATCAATATTAGGGGAAAAACACAGGCAATCATGTTGGAGATGCTTTCAGTTAGACAAAGGGAGGGGCATGTATTCAGTGTAGTTGTAAATAATTAGCCTACCAGAGATTCTTACTGCTGGGTGGTTCCCTCTGAAAGCCGCCTAAATCAAGAATATATTGCAGAACATGTACTTGGGTGATGTTAAATTATTTTAGGTTAATTACCGTAGGTTACAGTTACAATGCTTTTCATGGCTGAAAGTCATGAACGAAATGACTTGGCTTTGCCCCATCTCTCGTCTCTGTCTGTCTCCTTGTTTTGGAGTGAGCACTAGGTATTTATCACTAAGGATTATAGTGCCCTGGATCTTTTCTGGAACGTAATATGGCTTAACTGTTATTGATAAACAGTGCTTTTGTACAGAATTTAGACTTAAGATCAACTTCCTAAGTTTTAATTTAACAATAAATTTTCAAGAGGTGATCTCCTGTAAAATAATTATTTTCCCACCCCTGTTCCACTCCCCTACCCCCCGGAAAAAAATGCTTCCATGTGTTGTCATTTTGTACATCTTCACTTATTTGTGAAATGAGGTGTTGCAGACCTGGGCTTGTAATCTTTTTATCCTCCAATATGTAGGTAGCTAAACAAATGCATTTTTCATGCTTTTTTGGGAGATGAGACATTTATTGCTGGAAAATGACAAGAAATGCTAATGTTGATACAAATATTTGACATATAAACATTAGTGTTGTTTGAAGGGCCATGTATTCTGTTTTCCAGATACCTGTAGTGTATGCTGTGTGAAAGTTAGAAAAACAGTTGGGGTAACTGTTTTAGAAAAACTTAAGGTACTTTTTAAAAATGGAGTTACTTGCTCAGACTAATCAGAGGGTTAGACATAAATGCATTTAGATTGTAAGTATAGGGGTGGAAAGTATTGTTTGCTCTTTATGTATGTTTCTGCTCATCCTGAGAAAGTGCAAGGCTCCTGTAGCTAGAATGGGAGGTTCCCCTGATCATCGACTTTTCATAACAGTTGGTCTTATTGTTTGTGCTTGTTTAACAAGACATGTGCTTGCATCTGAAGTGGTGAAGAAATGAGCCATGGCTGAGCCTTTCTTCACAATTGATAACAGAAGTTCCAAATGCAGAAGTGTACATCCTACGATCCCATTATGATTGGTCCATTTTCAGGTTGACCCGGTCTTACAATGTGAGCGTATTTCAGTGCCACTTGGGGAAACTAAATATTGAGTGTGAATCAAATGTTTTCTTTTCTTTCTGCTTCACAAAGTAGTTTGCTTCTGATAGGATTTAGAGGAGTAAACTAGTTGTCTGGGAGTTATTCTCTCATGCGTTGTTCAGATGGGCCTCAGAAATTTGATAGCTTGAGTATCTTGCTTAGATTTTCCCAACCTCCAAACTACATAGACTATTACAGATTGAGAAAGAGGCAAGTAATGGGAAATTGTCTGGAGGAAAAAATTCCAGTACCTCTAAATCACATGGACTCAACAGTCAAGAACCATGGGGTAGCATGGTGGCTCGGTGGTTAGCACTGCTGTCTCACAGCACCAGGGACCCGGGTTCAATTCTCACCCTTGGGCAACTGTCTGCACATTCTCCCATGTCTCTGAGGGTTTCCTCCAAGTGCTCCAGTTTCCTCTCACAGTACAAAAATGTGCAGGGTGGGTGGATTGGCTATGCTAAATTGCCCATGGTGTTCAGGAATGTGTAGGTTAGGTGGATTTATAGAGGTCTGGGTGGGATGCTGTTTGGGTCAGTGTGGACTTGTTGGGCTGAAGAGCCTAGTTCCACACTTGTAGGGATTCTATGATAAAAATAAATTGTGTTTGCCATCCGTTGGAGAAACATTTTGAGAATGTAATTTATAATCTGCTCTGCTGGGTGAATTTGTTTGCCCTGTTGAAACTGCAAGGCCTTGTGATTAGTGGGAGATCATTAATTTGAGTGCCATTGAAGTTTTATTCCACATAGGCCTATTGTGGCTGCCAGTGTTTAAGGTCAAATTTGGTAATCGTGTATTTTGTTGAAGCCTTCTGGTGGATGTGAATTTTATGGCGTATGGTAAAATTTCTGAATTTCAGGTTTGCAACCATTTTAGTCAATGTTTTTGCTACATGTAGTTTTGTTCTCTTTGTAGGAATACGTTTCTATTTGGGAATATTGTTGTGTGGGCACTTGCAACATTGGGCATTTATTGAAGCAGGCTGTCTACATGTATGAGGTGAGTCAGTCAATTGTAGTAATATGCCTTTCATATCCTTAGAATAATGCAAAGTACCTCATAACCAATGATTTGCTCTTTTGAAATACAGTTGCTGTTCATGTAGGCAAATGCAGCCAGCAATAAAACCCCACAAATGGCAATGAGTGTGACCGGTTGAGGTTGGCTGAGGAATGAAAATTGCCTAAGATACTGGGAGAATTCCTGAATCTTACTTAAATATTAATAAGGGAACTTTCACTGCTAACTGAATGAGTGGAAGTGCAATAATTTAAAGTCTTAACCCAAATTCTGGTCTTTTTTAAGAGAAATTTAACACTTTGTTTTGATATCTTAGAACAGAGTTTGAACCCGTGAATTTCTGACATGTGATATCAATAGAGTGAAGCTGAGACTCATACATCAAATTAAAGCAAAATACTGTGGGTGCTGGAAATCTGAAATGTAAACAGGAAGTGCTGGAGAAACTCAGAAGATCTGGCAGTATGTGTGGAGAGAGAAACACAGCTAACGCTTTGAGTCCAGTATGACCCATCTTCCACAGCAGCGCTCTGTATGAGCCATTTGCCCTGTCAATCCTTACCTTGTTGATAGAACTTGCCTTTTAAAAAGAAAATATGTGCAGCTGCTGTAGTGCCACCAATGCATTCCTGAGTTTTAAGCAAGTCAATCTACCTAAGTCTAGAATTAAAGTGTAAGCAAGTGGGACTGGCAACTGCAATAGCTGTTTAGCTCTGTCAGTGATTGTACAGAGATGGTAGAGGAATCTCTCCTCTGGAGAGTTGGGCAGCTTAGCACCATAGTAATCACATTGGTAAAGTGGGTGGTGTGATTCTCAAGAGAGACAGTGCTGTGACATAGGTGATATATATATATAATGTCTCTTATTTGCTTAAGAGCTAAAATTCTACAAATGTGTATTTGTAACTTGTGAAGTCTAAAATAAGGGCTTCAGAGTTCAGCTGTATGCTGCAGTTGTCAAAGAGGTCAATTTTTGTATCCAGCTGTATGATTTAGGTGTCTGTTTAGTTTCTTGTAAAAGGAAACCAAGGATATTTGTAAGATCTCTGACGGTATTGTGTCAATTAGCATGATGTTTTTCCAGTTTTGGTTGTGTAAACTTTTTTTTTAACCATTGGAGGCTATTCAAACAGAAAATACTGCCCTGTATGGAACAAGCAATATATTTGCAGCTTTGCAAGTGTGTATTCCTCAATCTTCCTCTTGAAAACTGAATTAAGAAGGAACAAACTGTCATGTTTATAATATTATATGGTTCTTTATGAAAGGTTCACTATCTCCATTTTAATGCAGCTCACATCAAAGTCAAAGGAGTGAAGGTTTTCCCCAATTTTCCTGTTTCTTAAATGTTATATTATGCTGCCTGCAGTCTTCACTACCTCTTGTAGATTGATTTGACTTTTCCATGTTCTCAGTTTTTTTGAAGAAATTTTGTTGATTTATTAATTGTTTTCCTGGTGTAAGTTTTAATATATTTCCTATTAGGGATCATACTCATTTCTGTGAGCAGACCTTCCTCAACCACCACTTCTTGACTTTTTTATTAGATACAGTTGAAATCTGGTCCTGCAGCAACGGCACGTATGCAATCACGTTGTGTCTGCATTTTTACTTAACTGCATTGCTATCAAAGCAAAGCAAAAATTTCCATTTACTATTGGCAATCTGAAAAACAATGCCATTTCTAGTTTTTGCTAAATATCAGGGTGTTTATCCTTGAACATCCAATTTTTAGTTTCACATCTGTCTTACTGCTGCTGGTTTTTGTCCTGCTTCAGATTTCTACTGTGCCTAGTTTCCTGTCTGTGATGCAGTTTTTTTTGAAACAAGGTCTACAAATCTCCAGTGAGCAACAATATAATTGATTTATGTGGCTTGGTCTCTTACTGTGATTGGTCATCAGTAAACTTGTCTGAAATGGTCTGGTCTAGAAGTCAAGGTCCTCCAAATATCAAACAAAACAATGTGTATTATAATAATATAAAATATTTTGTTTTTTTCTCATAACTATGAAACATGTTCAACAAATTGGGTACAGTATCAACTAGGCTGGGATGTGGAAAGAGAGGTCTTGTTGGATCAGCCCTATGACTGAAGGGGTGTATCAGGGTATGCAAAATGGGAGGCATATTATTTGGAAAGGGGAATGAACAGAGAGTTTACACTTCTTCATGTTTTTAAAAATGCATTTATTGTGTAATTTATTTGAAAGAGAATAAATAGTTGAGTGGTCGACAAACACTTGGTTATATAGATTTTTAATCTGGGGAATCTGTTGATGCTGAGATTGTGAAAGATTCGTAAAGGTGATTGATAAACTGCTTTAGTGATGTCTAATTAAACGCTACCTAATAATACTATGCGTGCCATTCAGACACTGTATACCCTGTGGTGCCCACTGGTCATGGAAGTACCTGAGTATATCAGTCAATGCATGTTTTGTGTTGATGACCAGCTTGGTACAGGCAAGCCAATGATGAAATAGGCAGCCACTGGCAATCATTTTGAGCATGTGAGAGAAATTAGCTATGTAGCAAATACTAGCTTGTAGAATTTGGAGCCAGGGTCTCTTCCCCTTTCTTTCCCTCCAACCCCCACCACTGTTCTGCCCTCATACTGTACTCCATTACTGATTTCTTTTCTCCCCTTTCTGCCCTCGCCCATATCTGCAACATTCTCTCACTTGATCTCTCTCTTTCTCAACTGCCCCCCACTCCCTTTTCCGCTGTTTCTCTGCTTTCACTTTCACTTTCCCTTTCTCTCCCTGCAAGCCATAGAAAATTGCAGATAACCACTTGAAGATGTGAAGCAGTTTTAAAGTTGAGTGATAAGTATTTGGGATTTTTAGGATCTAATTTCTTTTCCTACCACACCTTGACAGTTCAGTCATACTTTTGAAAGTTACGGTGACAACTTTTAAGCCACATGGAAAATTGGGATTAAGTACTTTGTTATTTCACATTTGATTTACATATGTTGTAGGACATGATGCTGATCTTGTATGAGAGACTGGTTTGGTCTCATATGAGTGTTGTATTCTGTTCTGGGTGTCATATTTTAAGAAGGATATGAAGGCATTAAAGAAGGTGCAGATTTGTAGTATTGTTATCGTACAGAAGGAGGACATTCAGCCCATTGTGTCTGCACTGGCAAGAAAAAAAGTTGTCAGAATTGTTCCAGAGATGAGGAGATTCTGTTAGAGGGTCTGGAACTGTTTTCCTTTGAGAAGGCCAAGAGGAGATTTAATGGGGGTGTTCAAAAACACAGAGTCTGGACAGAATAGGTAGGGAAAAATTGTTCCCACTCATGAAAAGGTTGAGAACAAAAGGGCACAGATTAAAGGTAATTGGCAAAATAAAAGAGCAATGGTGAAATGAAGAAAACCTTCACAAACAGGGTGTCTGGGATCTGGAATGCATTGGCAGAGATTGTGGTGGAGCCAGGCTAAATCAAAGCAATCTAAAAGGAATTGGACCTTCTCTAATACCTTAACTTCCTTTTTAAAATCTGACATCTAGGACAGGATACAGCACCCCAATTGAGACCAAACCAGTCTGTTATTCAAGTTTAACACAATACACTTAATCCTAGTTTTTTTCTATGTGGTTTAGATGTTGTTGCCTTAACTTTAAAAGGAAAGGGACAAAGGAGGCAAGGCTGGGATGGTACTAAGTGAATTGCTCATTCAGCAATCCAGTACAGGTACAATGGGCTGAATGGCCTCCTTCTATGCTATAACTCCTTTGTAGTTTTTATCAGGTACTTGGGTGACCACCTTGTTGCTCATTTTCACCAGTGGAGTTGTTGATGAGGACACCGTTGCTTTATGGAATCATAGAATGATACAACAAAGAAGTAGGACATTTGACCCATCGTGCTGTGCAGGCTTGTTTATTCAAGGTACTCAATCAATTTCACTCCCCTTGGTCTTTGTCCAGAGCCCTGTAAATTGTTTCACCTCAAGTTGTTGTCTAACCCTGTTTTAAATGTTCTGACTGAATCCCTTCCACCGTCCTTTAAGGCAGTGCGCTGGAGATTATTACAATCCTGTGTTTAAAACAAAAAGTTCCCTCTCGTAGCCTCTTGTTCTTCTGCCAATCACCTCAAATCTGTGATGTGGTTTTTCACAGTGAAATGACCTGACTGAATGCCACAGGTGGCCTGGAAGATTTTTCACAGGCTTTTGAAGGTGACTTCGTTTATCAAATATTAAACTTCTCCAGAATCCAATGGTTGCACTCCTAAATTATCAACAATTCAGTTTTGAATATGACCTTCTGGCTTAATTGCTTCAGGCTTCTATTTTTTCCCCTTTGTGGAACCCTTAACTGTAAGAGTAGCTAACCATTGCTCTAGATTCTCTGACGAGCAGGATGAGCTGATATAGAAACTATGTGAAAGTGCCCAAATTGTCTGGTCATCAGTTCCAAAAGATATTTGGCCCATAAATAGGGGGAGTTATTCATTGCTGTCAAGCTATCAGGATGCCTTTTACTCTTTAAGGAATTTACATGCTTTTATGTGGGACGAAGGCAATGCTTGATACTGGTTATAGAGAACCTTTTTATCTCTATTTTTATTATTACCTATGAGCAATGGTACTTGCTAACCTCCATTCCATTTTTGTAGGAATTGGGGCCACTTGCAGAACAAAGTTTTACAGTAGGCATTTGGGAAATGAACTGAGGGATTTCTGAATGCATTTTGAGTAAAGGTGCTGGAGTGTTTCAATAACTGATTCGCTACTGAAAGCTGTACAATAAGTGAATATCATGTTGTGTTAGTTCCCTTAGACCTTACATTGGTTTCAGTTGCCATGAATGATCACAGACCTGATATACTGTTTTCTCTCTCCATGAATGCTGCCAAACTAATATTTCCAGCATTTTCTGTATTTGTTGAGCACCTTTTAAATCTTAAAGTGTTCCAGGGGTCACAGGAACATTTTTAAAAAAAAAAATTTCTGGAGAAGGTAGCCAAAAACAGGTAAGCCCTAAGGAGCATCTTAAAGGAAGAAAGAGAGATGGAGACATTTAGAGGAGGAATTCCAAGAGTTTAGGGTCTTGCAGCTGAAGGCACTGGAGGAGCGATTAAAATCGGTGATGCTCATGAGACGGCGATTAGATAAATACAGATACTTCTGATGCATCTGGGGTTGCAGGAAATTACAGAAATAAGCAGGGACAAGGTCATGATTTGAGACTTTTAAAACAGAGATATTTCTTAGCCAGGAACCAGTATAGGTCAGTGAACACAGGTTTGAAGGGTAAACAGCAATTGACGGCAGTTTTGGGTGACCTCAAGTTTACAGAGGGTAGAATGTGGGATGCTGGCCAGTTGTGCATTGCAGACAGTTTGATTCAGCCTCAGACAGTTGCCAGGGAGTGCAATGGAGTCTGTAGTTAGGGAAAGGAATTCATAGTTGGACAATGGCTTCGGTCTTCCTAATATTTAATTATAGGGAATTTTTGCTTATCCAGTACTGGATGTCTGACAAGTACATGGTAAATGTTGACACTGCACTATATATTATTCAAATCCTATGTTTGGGAGTTTAAATGTTGTGGAGCTTGATGTGTATTTTCATTATAATGTCCATGTACAGCGTAAGGAGATTCATTTTTGTGATTGTGAATCAATGACATATTTTAAATCTCTTTGATTTTTATTTCTATCGATATGTCTGAGGATATGCTGCCAAATTGCTGCCCCCATTTTTGCACAGCTCAAATTATCTAATGTTCTGTGTGGTTGAAAGATATTGCCAGAAATGAATCCTCTCCATCATTCCTCCACCCACTCTCACTATTCACAAAATGCTTCTAGCTGCAACTGTTTTCTAATTCAGAAATTTCTTCTTGAAAGCTTCGTGAAGAATGCAACTTCCCATATTTGAGGAATGCATTGGCTTTCGCTGTTTCAGGAGTATACTTCAATACGTAACTGAAATAGGTGCTTGATTTCACAAAGTTTCTCTGACTTCAACACCATCTGATTTCTATATCTTTCCAAAAATCGTGTTTTCTTCTTTAATTATACAATCAGGAAAGAAAGGACTTCTGCAGAATGATATCTGTTCATCCACATCTGACGGCTGCAAATTATTTTGTCGCATAATTGCATAATGCACTTCGGGAGAATTTTCAACTCAACATCTTAGCTTAATAGTACATTACATTGTAATAATTGATAAACTTTCCCCTTTACTTCTTAATATTTAATTGAAGGAAATTTTTCATCCAGTGCTGGATGTTAGATGGGCAATCTGGTAATTTAGCAACAGTGGAGGAGGCGAGAGTGATGGCGGTGAGGTGAAGCTGGGTGTTGCCAGTGTACATATGAAAGCCATTATTGTGGCTTTAGATGATGTCATCAAGGGCAGCATGTAGTTGATAAATAGGAGAAGGGTCAAGGAATAATCCTTTGGGAACATCAGAGTTAACAGGATCAGGAAGAGAAGTCATTACAAGTGATATTCTTGCTAAATAGGTAAGAATGGAGTTTAGTGAGTGCATTGTCTGTCAGCTGGGTGACAGTGGAGAAGGTTTGGAGGAGGATGGTGTGGTCAGCAATGTAAAAGATTGCACACTGATTGAGTAGGAGACTTGAAATCATTGGTTTTGGTCCCCACACCAAACTCTTTCCAATTTACAATATCCACCGCTTTCCCAGGCAAGACTATGAGTTAGTGTAACCTTGATGTCATATCTGACTCCGAGATGAAAGCTTCTGACCTCGTATTTTGCCCATGCTAAGACTGCATATTTTCACCTGTGCAACATCAACTGACTTCGCACATTTGCAGCTAAGGCCCTCATTTGGATTTTTATGACCTCTAAGCTTGACTTGGTTGTTCCCAGATTTTGTCTTCCGTAAACTAGAGATGCTCCAAAACTCTGCTTTTATTCCCAGCATGTCCTGTTCCCCTATCAGCTTTATCCTTGCTTATCTACATTAGCTGCCTATTTTAGCATTTTAATGTTAAAATTCTCATCCTTGGTTTCAAATCACCTCATAGCTGTGCCCTTCCCTATCTGTAATCTCTTCTGGTCCTCCATGATTTTTAAGTCCATCTAATTCCAGCCTTTGACTTCGAATTGCTCCATTCTTGATGGTTGTGCCTTTGATTGTCTGAGCTCTAAAATTTGGAAATATCCTCACAACACTTCTGCCTCTTTACTTCACTTTCTCCACTTAAGACACTGACTAAAATTCTAACCTTGCATTTAATTATCTGAGCAAATATCTCTTTATGTGGCTTAATGTCATAGTTCATTTTATAATGTTTTATTCAATACCTTAGGATATTTTATTATGTTAAGGGTACAATATAAATAGAAGTTGCTGCTACTTAACCTTGCAAAAACTTTCATGTTCTGCTTCAGGGTTGACTAGTATATAACCACAGAGTATATTAATTGTCTCTGTTTAATTGTACTGGTATATTCATTTTGAATTTTAATAGTTAGCTTGTCACATCGAAGGTAGTTCCTAACTTCAAACTTGAGCGTAGTGCAATAGGGATGCGTTTTGTTGACACTTATCAGGGCATTCACAAGGATACCATTGTAAAGGGAACGACATTTTTATACTGTCTGACTACAACATGCTAACTCGTTAGAAAATGGGCTCTGTTTGGTAAAGATGTTCCCATGGAAAATGCATTCATTGAATTATGACTGACAGTTAACTGTCAAGCATTGTTTAAATTTAAACCAGGCAGATTTACTCTGAATGGGGTGCCGGTGGCACAGAGTTGGTATCCATGCCTCTGACTCAGAAGACCCAGGTTCACGTTCCACCTATACTGGAAATGTCTCAACATATGGCATTGCTAGTCAGGGCTAGTATAGCAGCTACTGAAAGGCAGTTCGGGAATGATATGTCTGCAGAGTCAGCTTGGGTTGAGGTCCAGAACAAGAAAGGAGCAGTCACTTTGTTGGGGGTGTTTTACAGACCCCCTAATAGTTGCAGAGAAGTGGAGGAGCAGATTGGGAGGCAGATACTGGTAAGGTGCAGAAGTCACAGGGTTGTAGTCATGGGTGACTTCAACTTTCCAAATATTGATTGGAAACATTTTAGTTGTAATAGTCTAGATGGAGCGGATTTTGTCCAGTGCGTTCAGGAAGGAGTCCTGACACAATATGTAGATAGACCAACACGAGGAGAGGCCACTTCGGATTTGGTGCTTGGCAATGAGCCGGGCCAAGTGTTAGACCTGTTGGTAGGAGAGCATTTTGGCAGTAGCGATCATAACTCTGTTACTTTTACAATAGTCATGGAAAAGGATAGGTACATACAGCAGGGTAAGGTTTATAAGTGGGGGAAGGGTAATTACGATTCTGTTAGGCAAGAACTAGGTAACATAAATTGGGAACAGATGCTGTCAGGGAAGAGCACTATTGAAATGTGGAGATGGTTTAAGGATTGCATACTGTGTGTGCTCGATATGTTTGTCCCTAGCAGGCAGGGAAGATGCGGTCGAGTGAGGGAGCCTTGTTTCTCAGGAGAGGTCAAATGCCTGGTTAAGAGGAAGAAGGATGCTTATGTAAGGTTTAGGAAACAAGGAACGGAAAAGGCTCTCGAGGGATACAAGCTATCCAGGAAGGAGCTGAAGAAAGAGCTTAGCAGAGCTATAAGGGGGCATGAGAAAACCTTGGCAGAAAGGATCAAGGAAAACTCCAAGGCTTTTCACACGTGTGTGAGGAATAAGAGAATGACCAGACAAAGTGTAGGGCCAATCAAGGATTGTAAAGGGAATTTGTGCACGGAGCCAAAGAGATAGGAGAGGTCCTTAATGAATACTTTTCTTCGGTATTCACAACTGAGAAGGACCTAGTTGTAGAGGAGGACAGTGTGAAACAGGCTGGTAGGCTAGAGGAGGTCGATGTTGTAAGGAAGATGTGCTAGGAATTTTGAGGAAGTTGAAGATAGATAAGTCCCCCGGGCCTGATGGGATTTATCCAAGGATTCTATGGGAAGCGAGGGAAGAGATCGCAGCAATGATCTTTTCATCCTCACTGTCCATGGGTAGAGTGCCAGAAGATTAGAGAGAGGCAAATGTCATTTCCTTGTTCAAAAAAGGGAGTAGGGATAACCCCGGAAATTACAGGCCAGTCAGTCTTACATCAGTGGTGGGCAAATTATTGGAAAGGGCTCTGAGAGACAGGATTTATGATCACTTGGAAAGGCACAGTTTGTTTCGTGATAGACAGCATGGATTTGTGAGGGGTGGATCATGCCTCACAAACCTTATTGAATTCTTTGAAGAGGTGACCAAACACGTGGATGAAGGTAGAGCAGTGGATGTGGTATGCATGGATTTAAGTAAGGCGTTTGATAAGGTTCCCCATGGTAGGCTCATGCAGAAAGTAAGGAGGCATGGGATTGAGGGAAATGTGGCAGATTGGATTCAGAATTGGCTGACCCTTAGAAGACAAAGGGTGGTAGTGGACGGAAAATATTCAATATGGTGCTCATTTACAAGTGGTGTATCACAAGGATCTGTCCTGGGTCCTCTTCTATTTGTGATTTTTGTAAATGATTTGGATGAAGGAGTGGAAGGGTGGATTAGCAAGTTTGCGGATGATATGAAGGTGGGTCACATTGTGGACAGTGCGGAGGGCTGTTCTAGGTTACAAAGGGACATTGATAGGATGCAGAGCTGGTCTGAGAAGTGGCAGGTGGAGTTGAACCCTGAAAAGTGTGAGGTGATTCATTTTGGAAGGACAAACTTGAAAGCAGAATACAAGGTTAACGGAAAGATTCTTGGCAGTGTGGAGGAGAAGAGGGATCTTGGGGTTCGTGTTCACTGTTCCCTGAAAGCTGCCATCCAGGTGGATAGAGTTGTTAAGAAGATATATGGTGTGTTAGCTTTCATTAATAAAGGGATTGAGTTCAAGAGCCATGAAGTTATGCTCCAGCTATACAAAAGCCTGGTTCAGCCACATCTGGAGTATTGTGTCCAGTTCTGGTCGCCTCTTTACAGGAAAGATGTGGAGGCATTCGAAAAGGTGCAGAGGAGATTTACCAGGATGTTGCCTGGAATGGAGGGAAGGTCTTACGAGGAAAGATTGAGAGAGCTAGGGCTTTTCTCTTTAGAACGATGAAGGATGAGAGGTGACTTGATAGAGGTGTGCAAAATGATCGGAGGTATAGATAGAGTAGACAGCCAGAGACTTTTTCCTCGGGTGGAGGTAGCTTTTACGAGGGGACATAGTTTTAAAGTGAGTGGAGGTAGATATAGGGGAGATGTCAGAGGTAGGTTCTTTACTCAGAGAGTGGTCGGGGGGTGGAATGCATTGCTGGAGAGAGTAATGGAGAGCTGTACTGTTCTATGTTCTATGTTCTAAACCCAAATGGGTTGATTCAGAATACTTGCGCTGAGTGGTCAAGGCATTGTCCAATGTAATAAACTAGAGAATGGCTGTTGCCCACTTCATTTAGTTGAAACAAGGCACAGTGAATGTACGAGTTCTTTGTTTCTGCAAAGTACAGAGCCTGTTGTATTAATGTACATAGCTTCATGTAAATGCAAGTGCACCGCACTGAAAACCTGACTGATGATCTTAAATTGTAATTCCTACTATTTAGGATTATTGAGAAAATGTTGTTATATCATGGAACCACCACGGTTAGATTTTTGCAAACATGGATTGTTTGGGTTTCATTACTTTGCATTGTTTGTCCCCATTTACGTTAGGAGTCTTGTGAACTTGGATGTATTTATTATAAATTCAACTGGAAAGTTAAACAAACTGTATGAGACTGCTTAATAACATGTGACAAAATTCCGATAACATTCTTGATGATCTTGGTAGGTTGAACCAAAATATTTAATTTGAAAAAAGAATTCCCTAGCACTTAGTACGACAATGGGAAATTAATGCTAAATATGAATAGGGACAACTTGCATGTACACAGAGTGCAAAGTAGAACCGAACTTGAAATAACTGATCTCATCTTCTCTGGAGATCTTCCTTCCATGCCTCCAAACTTGTATTTCCAAACCTAGCTGCCCATTTCTACTTCTCCCCGAGAACTAATGAAAGGACAACCCTGGTAGACCCATCATTTTAACTGGTTCTTAACACATTTTTTTTTGTAACTTTCTTCTTTGTTTTCTTGTCTAACTACTCTGCTGGCTCCTTCACAAATTGAGTAGTTTCCTCGACCTAACTATGTACTTTTTGTTGTGGATCTCTATGTTTCAATTCTCCCAACAAGATGATCTTGCTATTTCCGTAGCCCAGAATGTGTTACTTCTTTAAACACAGGCCCAACCAGTTTCCATCCTCCATCATTCAAGGATCAGGTTCAAGACTCAAATTGATCCTGCTCCCATTATAACCTCCATTCTCTTGGTCTCTTTTGGACTAGACATACAAGCACATGAACTAGGACATGTTAACAGAAAAGGAAAGGAGTGATTGGGATATCAGGAAATCGTCAATAAAAGCAAGAAGGAGAACACCAAAAGTTGGTGCAAAAGGCTAATTTACAAAGAGAAAAACATGAAGAGAACTGGAGAAATGTAAATACAGGATTGATAGGGGCAGTTTTTTTGTGTTTCATAGCTCTTGATGTCTGACTTGGAACTTATCATGCCATTAAGTACATTTTAAAACTAAGATACTCCTAAAGCCATACTTTGCGGAATGGTGAGGAAGAAATGAAAAATCAACAGTCCCTTTGCAGCTGATTACATATATTGCACAACGCTAGAAAGTTGACCCGAGCTGGTGAATCACAATTTTGCTTTTACCAATATGACTCCCATATGTTTCTGAGCATTTTCTAAATTACTGTCATGAAGGTCAAAAAACAACTTCTGGACTCTTTACTCACAAAAATGAATTTTTTTTAATGATAGAGGTATGCTTCTGACTATGATTAGACTCGTCACATTCATCTGAGATAGCAGCCTGCGATGTAGAACCAATGGAGCTGTAACCTTAATGTTGAAATATTACCTGTGCAAAACTTGCTCAGATAATGTTGGGTTTTGCCCATCTTAAATCCACAAGTTTTACCCTCTGCTCGTTTGTTCAAAGACTATCAAACAAAGAATTGTAAGTAACTTTGTTTAGAAATGAAAAAATAGGTGTTAATTGGAGTTACTATTTTTGAAAATCACATTTTCTATCTGAAATAGATCAAAATAGTATAACCATTGTATAAGGACTTAAGCACAGGAGTAATGTATTCTTATTTCAATAATATAAGAGCTTGGTTAGACCTCAGATGTGTACAGTTTTAGTCTCCTTACCTAAAGTAAAATACTATTTCCATAGAGGGAGTATAATAAAGGTTCATCGGACTCATTATGAAATGCTGGAACTACCCTATGAATAGAGATTGGGTAAACTGGGATAAAAACAGAGTGTGTTAAAGAATTACAGCAGGATTGGCAGCATCTGTAGTGAGAAAACTGAATTTACAGTTCAAGTCCAGTGACCCTACATCAGAACTACTGAACTTGAAGCGTTGACTCTATTTTCTGTATATAGGTGCTACCAGACCTGCTTTGTTGCTCCAGCACTCTTTGTTTTTGCTTCAAATTTCCAGAATCCACAGTTCTTTGTGTGAATTTGGGTAAACTGGGCCTGCATCATCTAGAATTTAAAAGAATGAGAGGTGATCTCATTGAAACTTACAAAACACTTAAAGGGATAGACAGGGTAAATGCAGCTAAGATGTTCCCCTGGTTGAGGAGTCTAAAACCAGGGAACACAATTTAGAAATAAAGGGGGTGCCGCTTAGGTCTAGGATGAAGAGAAATGATTCTACTGGGAGAGTTCTGAACCTTTGGAGTTTTCTGCCACAGAGGACTGTGGAAGTTAACTCTTTGAGTGCGTTTAAGGTAGAGATTTGTAGATTTCTGATTACCAATGGCATACAGGGTAATGGGAATGAGGTGAGTAAAAGGCTTTGAAGTGTTTGATTAGCCTTGGTCGTTTGGAATGGCAGGGCAAACCCGATGGGCAGAATGGCATATTTCCGTTCCTGTCTTAACTAACACAACCTGTGGGATGTCTAAACTGTTACTTACCAAAATATGGTGGTTAGTGCTGTAAAAAGGAAGGATGGTTTTCGCGAAGGGTGAAACTCCCTCCAAGGAATCTTGCGCTAAAGGACTTTGGAAGGAGTATGTGTGAGAAGATTGGCCAGAAAATTCAGGGAAGTGATTTAGTAATGTTCTGTCTGATAACAACCAGAAACGGGTGCTGGATTTTTCAGTAAACGTTCTGCTTGACTCCCAGACCCCATCGCCACCCCAGTCCTAAGCCAGCTCACCCCCTTCTTGGTTGGGAGCCAACTAACCAAGAGATGCCTGCCTACTAAAATAAAATGCCACTTAGATCATCAACGAGTCAAAAGTCGCGACTCATGCCCCTCAGTAATGAAAGCCGTGTCTTGGAAAACTGTTGCCAATCTTCTTGGCATCACTTACAGTCCAGCAGCAATAGGTCTTATTACTGGACACTGCTACGACTGCTACAGTCCCATAAAAAAGATGCAGCAGTAAGTTTTTCTGTAAATTTATTCATGGGATGTTAGGCCAGCATTTATTGTCCATCCCTAATTGCCTAGTGGGCAGTTAACTACATTTCTCTGGGCCTGGAGTCACATGTAGGCCAGACCAGGTAAGGATGGCTGTTTCCTTCCCTAAAAGATATTTGCAAATATGGTATTAAGTGGGAACCAATCGATCTTTGAGAAGTAGGTGGTGGTGGGGGCTGCGTTTTGCAGTGCAAGTGGGGAGAAAAAGTTGAGGCTGTTGCTAACTACCTTCTTGATGGCGGGGAAAGGTGTGCTTCTGATGCACTCCCCCTGAAACTACAATCCATTTCCTTCCAGCAGTCTTAGGCAATTTGTTTTAAATGAAACAGATTCTAATGTCATCTTGGGTCATTCGTTCCAGCTTTCCATGTCATCTGAATTACGGAGTTAGATTAAGGTCAGTCGAGCTTTTAACATTTGAAGTTGGTGTGTATTCTCCCAGTTTTACTTGTTGTAATATCCTCAAGTTTCAGGATAATGAATGAGAGGAATCATTGGGCACCTGATGGTACCAACAGATGTCCTGGGTGGAGATAGTAACATGTTTTTGCTCAGAGACCAAGCTTAGTTTGATTGATCAGAAGATCTCAAATTTTTCAGAAAAGTATTCTTTACAGACATATCATCAGCGCATGGTTATGTTGATGACTGGTTCCACAATGTAAGGCTTGGCTTGTATTGTACAGGCTGTAGAAAAGCAACATAAATTTTAACAAATTCATTAAACTTAACAACATAGAAAGAGTCAAGCTACGTGGCCCACGGTGGCACTTACCATACACACATGTAAGCAGTTCAAATTCACCCACTTGTGCTGCTCTTTCCCTTCATCTGTCTATCAAATCTGATCTTGAATGGTAGCATAATTTCTGCCATTGAAATTACTTCCATGACCTAACAACTCCCTATGTTGGGATATTTATTCTGTCCTCTGTTCCGGAATGCCAACTAGATCCTGTGGTGCCTTACTGACATTATCCTTTCTCTCCTGGTGGTACTGAATGGTTCACAACCTGCATTATGACTCTGTTTCTCACCACAGATGCTGCTTGACCTGCTGTCTATTTCCAGCACAGTTTGTTTTCACTGAAGCTGTCTTGCTCTGCCTGAATCAAGACAATCCTGTTTTACTTGACCACATGGAGTTTGGCAACTTTTTCTCTCTGCTTAGTGAGGGAGAACAGAGGAGATTGGATTTACTTGCCTGTGGGTGAATTATTGGAATTACACTGCCTTCCCTATCAAATTTAATTAGCAGCGGGAAAGGAACTATTGAAACTAAACTTGATTTGGCAGGTTTTTTCGCTCAGTCATCTCAAGATTAGATTTCCATCTGCATCTAAATATTCAGCATCCTTTGCCATGCACATTAGAAGGGAACTTTATCCATTGTCTGTTTTTAAAAATTTATTCTCGGGATGTGGCTTTTATTAGCACCATTGACTCAAAGCTTGTGCCTGGATTTCCAGAGGAGATTCAGAGTCATTCCCTGAGAGTGGTATCTCAGTTACAAATAGGAAAACTATGGGATTGTAGTTTCCCTCTTCTGAAGTACATTAAATGACTGACTAGGCTTCCACCACAAAATAGCAACTACCTTGATTATTTTCTGATGTTGGTGTTGTAAGATATCAGATTTCTTAAATTCAGTTTTGCAATTTTCTAAGGTGGGCTTTGAACTTGATTTCTTGGTTTTCAACCACCACTATTTTAACAGCAGAACAGATAACGGGTGAAGTGACCATATCTTCACTTAGCAAATGGCAGGAGCCATTCATGGTGATATGAACACGACCATGGAATGTCATAGGTGGTAGATGTCGCTGGTTCGACAGGGCTGTCCAAGGAAACAAGGAAGCTGTGCAAGATGCACTGCATCCTGTGGATGATGCACACAGCTGCCAGTGTGTGTCAGTGGTGGGTGCAATGAATATTTAATGTAGTGGATAGAGTACCAACCAAGTGACTGTTTTGCCCGGGCAAGGGGAGAGGATTCCATCACTCTCCTGACTTGTGTCTAATACATATGGACATAAACTGCTTGAGTACCTGAAGAGTTGTGAATGGTGCTGAACATTGTGTAATCATCAACAAACACCCTACCTCTGAAGTTAGAAATGTCATTTATGAAACAGCTGAAGATGTATGGGAGTAGGACACCACACGGAGGAACTCCTGCAGAGATGTCCTGGAGCTGAGTGACCTCCACAAAGCACAACCATCAACCTTTGTGCTAGGCATGACTCTGACCAGTGGAGAGCTTTCCCTCTGATTCCCATTGATTCCAGATTACTAGGGGTCCTTGATGCTAAGTTGTTATGGGTGAAATATGGTCTTCATATCAAGGACAGTTATTATCACTCGCCACTGTAGGCCAGTTTTTTGGTTAATTTTGGACCAAGGCTGTATTGAAGTCAGGAATTGAGTTGCCCTGCAGAAACCTACGCTGAGCAGGATGGTAGGTGGTAATTGGCTGGGTTGGATTTGTCCTTTTTTTATGTGGACTGGACATTCCTGGGCAATTTTCCACGTTGCTGGTTAGATGCCAATGTTGTAGCTGTACTGGAACAGTTTGTTTAAGTGTCTGGCAATTTATCAGGAGTACAAATCGTCAGTACTGTTCCCAGAAATTTTTTCAGGGCCCAGAGCCTTTACAGTACCCAGTGCCTTCAGCCGTTTATTGATGTCACATTGAGTGAATCAAATTGGCTAAAGACTGGCATCTGCTTCTCCAGTAGGCGCAAGATTGTTGTAAATGATGAAAATGCACAGTTACTCTGCATCAGTGCAAGGTAATTCAATCGTTCAGGGCACAGTCTTGTTTTAAGAACACAGTTCTGTGGCACTTTTGATGTGTTGATGCACTTTTTTTTATTCTCGAACATTTGAAGTATTTTGAAGAGAAGTTATTGACCATGCTTAGCCCTAACCGGTCATTGGTAAAAATCAAAACTGTTTATTTGCATGCAAGCAAAATTTAATTTGCAAATGTGAATCTCGGTTGGTTTGTGTGAAAACTGTGGAACCATAGCATTTGATGCGCTGTTAGCTTCAATGTGATTCATGTGTATGAATCAGGGTCAGTGGCTCAGGTGCTTGATGATGGATGCAGCAGAAGAAAAGTTGCTCAAAAATGTCCTTGACTTTTGGCAGAATAACCTGTCCCCATCCATTATAACAAGGTGTAGAGCTGGATGAACACAGCAGGCCAAGCAGCATCAGAGGAGCAGGAAGGTTGACGTTTCGGGCCTAGACCCTTCTTCAGAAAAGGAATTTCTGAATTTGTTATCTCAGATTCTCCAGCATCTGCAGTTCCTACGATCTCCCCATCCATTGTTTTGCTTCCTAACCCTTCTTATCTGTCATTCCCCACCCTTCCGCTCAGCTGCCCTTATCCCCAAATTCACCCACCTCCCGCCCCCAAGAAAAATCTTGGATATATTTGTTTTTTTCTAAAATCAATTATTGTTTCTAATTCAGAAACTTGTCCTGATTGACGGATTTTGATACTAAAAATGAATTGAAAAACAAAGTGTAATAAATAGTCGAATGTAAATTTGGAGAAAATCTGCAACAGTTACTATTTTTGAACATGACTAAATAAAATAATCCAGCAGGCACCAGCAGAAAGGCAAGGCATAGCTAAACAATTACCATGAATTATTTATATAGTTTTTTTGTACAGCTAGTTCAAAAATATTGCATGAATTAAGTTTTCATGAGCACAAAGTATTCTCGCTATTTTAACAGTAAAAAAACACATTGCATATGGACCATGTGCTGCAATCAGTTAAACTATTGACAGCCAAAGTGAATGGTTAAGGTAGCACAGTGCCATCTATAAAAACTATTTTGAAGTGCAAATATTTGTAAAAATCTGACTAAGATATGCGACAGTGAAAGCAAAGCTTTTAATTTTGCAGCCCATGATGGTTTATTGCGATAATTGTGTGTAGTAACAGATGGATATTTCACTCCTGGATACATTTTAGAACTAATGAATACTTTTCCGAAATAAGTATCCAATAAATATCTTTGGTTTGATGTGACCAGGTGAGGAGGGCTTTCGGCTGCCCTTTTCTTTTCGTCCCTTCTCGGTCCGTCGCTGCAAATATGTTTTTATTTATTTATTTTTATCACATAGGTATCACACTCCTGATACACAGGAGTTGGAAAGATTGTAGATCGCCTTGATTTCTCCATGAGTGGAGGCTTTTCCAAGTTGTTTATTCCACTAGCACTGGTTTGCTGAAAGGATATTTTATATATTCTTGTTCTGCTCATTTCCACAAAAGATAGGAGGAGAATTAGATCATTTAACCCATTGAATCTTCTCCACCGTTCGATCAAGCCTGATGTGTCTCTTAACCCCATTCTCCTGCCTTCTGCCCCTAAACCTTGATCTCCTTACCAATCAATTACCCATCTATCTCTGTCTTAAATGTACTCGATGTCTTGGACTCCACACCTTCTGTGGAATGAGTTCTACAGATAAACCACCCTCTGGCTGAAGAAATTTCTTTTCATCTTAATTCTAAAGGGTCATTGCTTCACTCTGAGGCAGGTCGTAGTCTCTCCTATTGTGGAGACATCTTTTCGACAGCCTTTCAGTATTCTCTTAAGTTTCAATCAGATCCCCCCTCATTCTGCTAAACTCCATTGGACACAGACGCGGAATTCTCAACCACTCCTCATTTAACAAGCCTTTCAGTCCTGGGATCATTCTTGGAAACCACCTGTAGACTCCATCCAATACCAGCACATTCTTCCTTAGATAGGGGACCTAAAACCGCTCACAATTGTTCCAAATGCAGCCTGACCAGAGCCTTATATAGCCTCAGTAGTACATCCATGTCTTGTATTCTAGCCCTCTCGAAATTAATGCTAACATTGCATTTGTAATTCATGTTATTTTCTCTCTTTGTTCTGAAGAAGGGTCTAGGCCCGAAACATCAGCTTTCCTGCTCCTCTGATGCTGCTTGGCCTGCTGTGTTCATCCTGCTCTACACCTTGTTATTACGGAAATATGGGTTTGTTTGTATATTTCCAAGTCAAGCCCCAGTGTCTTTTTCAAACTGTGTGCTTTGCAGGTGACTTTTGATCCCTAGTATGTAAAGTTATTATGCAAGTATACAATAAACAGTAGATGTTAATTTCTTAATACCACAGAGTTTGTGTTTTTTGATTAAAAACGGTAATGGCAGCCAGGTTTCTATATCATGTGGGTTGTCTGGACTTGGCAGGTGATCACAGCAAACATTTTAGGATTGCACTTCCTATTTGTTTTTTATCTCCATGAACACCTGGGTATTAAAGTCAAACAATGAAAGCAGCATATTGATAATCCATTTTCACTATGACTGTAACAAGCTTCACAGATTTAATATCACTTCAAATCATGATAATGAAGTAGACGTGTGCTTAAGGTTCTACTTAATGATTGTTGATTTACCTACATTGAATTTAGGTGTTAAAGCTGGAGAGCTGCAGGGTAGAGGCATTTTAACTCAGCGGGCATTTTTAAAGGTGGAATTGCCCAAGTTTTAATGTGTTTTACTTTTGGATAGGTAGTTTATGGATATTTAGTTATAGTCTGGGATAGTCAATTGACATGACAACTCGTAAAAGGAAAGCTATTTCTTCTAGAGCTTTTTGTAACCTTTTCACATTGGACTGTGTAATGATTGTAATGAGGTCAGCCAGCTGGACCTCACAGAATATGAGTTCCCTGTCTGAGGCAGTTAATCTGGTTCAATCAGGGAGCCCTGGCTGACAGATATTCTGGCACTCTGGGAGCTGGGTCTAACGGGATGTATTAGAGTCAAGGACTCTTCACATGTAAATAAAGGGTGACTTGGTGATGGGATATTGGCCTCTATGTATTTGTTATGTGATAGCAGTCAATTGGCAATTAATAATTAGTTTGTTTTGTCTGATGGCTGAGTAAACTCCCAACACACCAACCTCTTGATTGAGTTTACCTCAGCTAGAAAGCAGCAGATTGTGCAAGGGCTTATGTAAATGGCTGGTGCAAGTGTCCTTCTGTTATCTGCAAGGTCCAACATTGACTCGTCTGCTGAGAAAAACACCAAATCGCGACAAACGACAACACCTCCCAGTGCCGAACCACTTCAACTCCCCCTCCCACTCCCTGGACGACATGTCCATCCTGGGCCTCCTCCAGTGTCACAACAATGCCACCTGAAAACTGGAGGAACAGCACCTCATGTTCCGTGTTGGAACCCTACAACCCAATGGTCTCAATGTGGACTTTACGAGCTTCAAAATCTCCCCACCCCTGACCTCATCCCAAGACCAGCCCCCTGTCTCGTCCCCGCCTCCTTGACCTGTCTGTCTTCTCTCCCACCTATCTGCTCCTCCCACCTCACTGACCAAGCCCCACCCCCATTTCCTACCTGTACTCATCTTTACTGGCTTCATCCCCACCTCCTTGACCTGTCCGTCTTCTCTCCACCTATCTGATCCACTGTCGAACTTCTATCACCGCCTCCCCTTCTCTCTATTTATTTCAGAGCCCCCTTCCCCTCCCCCATTTATGAAGAAAGGTCCAGACCCAAAACGTCAGCCTTCCTGCTCCTCTGATGCTGCCTGGCCTGCTGTGTTCATCCAGCTCCACACCTTGCTATACCAAACCCAAATAGTTGCAAGAGGAAATCTAATACGACTCTGATATTTAGACCATTCCCATTCAAACTGGAATCAAAAAGACAGGTATGAAGAACAGTCATCCACTCTAGATAGATAATTGTGTATTTAGACTTTGAAAATTTGTTAGGCCAGCTAAGGAAAATAGTAAACCTAGAATTGAAGGAGATAAAAAGATTTCAAGTGTTCTTTTTATTGGATTAATTATTCTGATTCTGTTTGTTTCCCTGACTCTATAATATTCCTTGAAATGCAAAATGAATGATATTTCTTTTGGAGCAAATTTAAATGTCCCACCGTTCTCTAAGTTAAAAATGACACAGTATAGGTACTGATGAAGTTATTGTCTGTGCAGCTTATGGAGTGACTAATGGTTTTACTTGCTTTTTTTACTGTCTGCAGATGTCACATACCTTTAATCAAAATGAAAATGTTTGCCTGGATGAAGAGCAATTTCAAAAGTTCTGTAAATTGTTTATTAAGCATTCGGATGAAATCGACAATGGCTGGGAGTGGAGGCAGAAGGTATGTTGGAGCTTAGTATCTATCAGTTACATGAAATGACAATGAAGCTTGCTCATGTCAAGAACCTGTCAATTGGGTCTTTTTGCCTGGGGAGGCTGTTGTGCTGCAGCTACCAAAAGGCTCTGGCTGACCCAGAAACTCCACCACTTTTACTAGTTGCCGTAGGCAGATTGGAGGGGTCTGCAGATTGATGATTAACCTGTTTGAGTATGTTATGACACACATTCTATAGCTATCAAGTCAAGAACTGGGGCTTGAACCTCGAGTCTCTGCTCTTAAGGTAGCAACTCAACCACTGGGCCATATAGACTTGCTTTAGGAATAGCTATCAAACCTCCCCCATATCATCTTCACTTTGCAAAATAATGTCTCCTTTATTTTAAGAAAACAGTTCAGAGAATCAATTTCATCTTGGTACTCAGCATTTGATTGTATTTTGCCTATGCTGCACTATTCCTATAATGTAGTTTCAGTCTTAGAGAGGATCCCCATGGTGAGCTATTCCCAGCCATCTTATATTTATAGAAGCATTCATCCTGGGTGAAGCTACTGCTGAAGGCTTACCTACCTAACATGTAGGGGTCATCATGTGATAATGTCCTTGGCATATTTCATGTTTTGAATTACGTCATGAGGGAGTCTTACTCCGTCTTTAGTAGTTTGAGGGAAGTGATGAGAGTGACAAAGGGGAGGCAAGAGCAGTTGGGGCTTTGATCATTAATAGCTGGTGGATTGAAACAGGAGAGCCTTGGGGGTGAGAGGTCAAATGCATCCTTGTGATGCTGGGGCAAAGGACTCCTGCTCTTCCTGACACATATCAAAGCTTTAAAACAGGGAAACTCTTCGAACCAGTCATTGCATAAAGTCTTATGATAAGTATTAATATTAAAGATTCTATCCCTTTACCCTCAACAACAGCCTTACTCAAACCCCAGTTAGTGCCTATCCTGCTGCACTTTAAAGTTCAGTTGGCACAGCTGTAATTGGCTTCTTTTCAGCAAATGTCTGCGTTCTGTCAATGTTATTTTGTTAGTTAATGTCTCTTCCCGGGACCCTTAAACAAACTGCTAACGCAGCTGATTTATTTCTTAACATGGCTTCTCTAAACATCTTTTCGATAACCTACTTCTGGATATTTTCTCTAACTGATATTTAGCTCGTCAGGATTTTGTTTCTTCTGCTCTGGCTGTTTTGAAGACTGCTAAACTGCCCTGCTGCTGTGACCTCATCTCGTTGAATGACCTGCTAATCTCTGAAAGAAACTGGACAATCTGCTTTGGTGTTCGTAATAGTCCTGTCTTTCTGTCTCCCTGGGTCATGAGGCATCTTATTGCTGAGCAACAGCGGTTATTTTTTCTCTTCTGTCTGTGTTTCGAATCTACTGAATTGTTTGCCTGAAGCTCTACTCCAAGGATTGAAATTATTATTAAAAATGCATGCATCACCACTTTTAGCATAAAAGATGGCAGCAGAGTAAGAAGCTGCAGTCGGAGCTCCTCTGCTCGCCAGTTCCTTTTCCTTTCTTTTTTCCCTTTTTGCCGCAGTTTTTCTTGCCATGTTCTAACAAATGAAATAACATTGAGAGAATGCAGACGTTTGCTGAAAACAAGCCAATTACAGATGTGCCAACTGAACGTTAAAGTGCAGCCGGGTAGCCATTCAGTTTGAGAAAGGCTGTTGTTGAGGCTAAAGGGATAGAATATTTAATATTAATATTTATGATAAGACTTTTTCAATAGTTACATAAGTATGCAAATAA
The DNA here is from genome assembly GCA_024137785.1 of Ginglymostoma cirratum. Lineage (NCBI taxonomy): Eukaryota > Metazoa > Chordata > Chondrichthyes > Orectolobiformes > Ginglymostomatidae > Ginglymostoma > Ginglymostoma cirratum. Next base: position 33,630,762 of record JAHRHZ010000012.1, on the reverse strand, counting down.
GGATCTGGAATAGGCCACTGTGCCCTTGATCCTACCCCAACATTCAATAAAATCATGGGTGATGTGATTTTAACCTCAGTGCCACATTTCAGCATATCTCCCAAACCTTTCACCTCTTTTGCTCTTCAAACAATGATCTGCGTCTATGTCTTAAAAATATTAAAAGATTCAGCCAGCACCACCAACTTTCTCCAATTAAAGAAACTCCCCTTATATTTGTCACAAAAAGACAGCCCCTTATTTTAAACAAAGACCCCTTGTTGTATACTAACCCACTAGAAAAAACATCCTGTTAAGACCACTGAAGTAATTAATTAATCCAATTTTTTTTTGTCAATACCAGATCTAGGATAGCTTGCTGACTTGTTGATGTCAGAACATGCCGTTCTAAGAAACTATCCCAAGACATTCTATGAATTCCACATCTAGACTATCCTTACCCATCTGATTTTTCTATTCTGTATGTAGATTGACATCTCCCATTACTAATCACCATACCCCTCTAACAAGTTCCCATTAATTATTCTTAGATAATATGATGTGATTACTATTAGGTGACTAGATGGTTAACCACTTCTTGCCTTTTATTGTTCCTCAACTCTACCCATAGCATCTTTATACCTTGGTTTCCTGAATTTAGGTCATACCTCTATTGTGCCAATATTATCGTTAAACAACAAAGCTACCCCTCCAATTTTTCCTTGTTCCTTTTTAAAATTTTAAACCTTCTCCATTTTTCTAGCTTCCTAGTTACACGGTTGACAAAAGCACAGGCTCCAGCATGGTTTGAGTGTAGACTGTATCAAACAATACAGCCTCCACTTTCTCCAATTTTGGTGCCAGTGCTCCATGAATGAGATTCCAATCATCCCACACTAGTCTTTAAACTACGCATTCATGTCTCTAATCTGATTTTCTTTATGCCAATTTCCACGTGGCTCAGGCAATAATCCAGAGAGTATTGCATTTCCTCCTATTGACTATGCAGAACCTCTTCCCTTGTCCTATTTATGTTGCTGCAAATACAAACAGGGGGCATGCTGAGGTGTTAAATGAATGCTTCGCATCTGTCTTTATCAAGAAGGCAGATGCTACTCAGGCCATGTTGACAGGAGGAAGCACTGTCACTGGAGTGTTTCAAAATTGATGAATAGGAGATATTGCATAAATTGTTGTTACTTGAAGTTGTCATGATTAGGAGGGCCAGTTGAGATGCATCCAGGGATATTGAAGAAGTGAGAAATGAAATTGTGAAGGCACAAGCCGTAATCATTCAGTCTGTCCTATGCTCGCACCAGAGGAGTGGAGATTTGCAAGCACTGCACCCTTGTTCAGAAAAAGTGAAGATAAGCCGAGCAACTGCAAAGCAGTCAGTTTAACTTCAAGGGTGGAGAAACATCTAAAAGCAGTTTTTTGGGATAAAATTATTAGTCACAAGAGAAAAGAAAAGGTTGATTAGGAAGAATCAGCATGGAAAATTTGTGGAAAATTCTTTTTAACTAACTTGCTGGAGGTTTTTTTTTAAAGAGATAACAGACAGTTGTTGAGACCAAGGCTGTTGATGAGGTATGCATGGATTTCCGAAAGGTATTCAACACAGTACAAACATGCAATAAACATGTAAGCAAAGTTAATAGGTTATGGAATAAAAGGGACACCAGCAACATAGATAGAAAATTGACTGAGTGATAGGAAAAAAGGCAATGATTTAATGGGTATTTCTCAGGCTGGAGGAAGATTTGTACCTGGGGTTTCCCAGGGGTTGTGTTGGGATTCTTGCTTATCCGGGTTTCTATATACAGTGATCTAGATCTTGGTCTGCAGGAAACAATTTTAAAGTTTTTGTCTGATGCAAAACTTGGAAGCCCGGTAAACTCTGAGGGGGACATTTTGTGGAATTTCAGAAGGACAAAGGTAGAGTGGACAGAGAGGTGGCAGATGAGATTGGCAGATGTACTGAAGTATTGAGTAATTCATTTTCTTAGGAAGAACATGAAGAGACAATACAATATAAGGTGTCCACTTTTAAATGGCGTGCAGCAGCAGATTGATGTGTGTGTATAGGTCATTAGTGGCAGACAGGTGAAGCAAGCAGTTAATAAAACATACGATCAAATATAAGAATAAAAGAGCAGCGAGATTCTGCTGAACTTTCGTAACTCACTAATCAGACCTCTGTTGGAGTGTTGTTTACTGTTCTGGGCAGTGTTCTGTAAACATTGAGAGAATGCAGAAGAGGTTTATCAGAGTTGTTTCAGTGATGAGGAAGATAACAAGCATGGGGCTGGATGAACACAGCAGGTCAAGCAGCATCATAGGAGCAGGAAAACTTGACGTTTCAGGCCTAGACCCTTCATCAGAAATGGGGGAGGGGAAGAGGGTTCTGAAATAAATAGGGAGAGAGGGGGAGGCGGATAGAGGATGGATAGAGGAGAGGATAGGTGGAGAGGAGGCAGACAAGTCGAAGAGGCGGGGATGGAGCCAGTAAAGGTGAGTGTAGGTACCCTCTCTCCCTATTTATTTCAGACGCCTCCCCCTCTCTCCCTATTTATTTCAGAACCCTCTTCCCCTCCCCCATTTCTGATGAAGGGTTTAGGCCCGAAACGTCAAGTTTTCCTGCTCCTATGATGCTGCTTGACCTGCTGTGTTCATCCAGCCCCATGCTTGTTATCTCGGATTCTCCAGCATCTGCAGTACCTTTTATCTCTTATATCAGTGATGAGGAATGTCATTTATGAATTTTGGACTGTTTTCCTTGGAAAGGAGAATGCCATAAGGAGATTTGATAGAGGTTTTTCAAATGGGAAGGAGGCTGGACAGAGTAGTTAGGGAGAAACTGTTCCTGCTCATAAAAGGACAGAGAATGAGAGGGCGCAGATTTGAAGTGATTGGCAAAAGAAACAAATGGGCATTGAAAACAATCTTATTTCACAAAGTGATTGGTTTGGGCCTGGAATGCGCTCCCTGAAAGTATACATTGAATTCAATCAAAGCATTCAAGAGGGCATCATGTGATTATCCAAATATGAACAATTTGTAGAGTAACAGGGAAAAAGCAGGAGACTGGTACAAAGTCATAATACTTGTGCAGAGAGCTGGTGCAAACATGTTGGTCAAATAGCTTTCTGCACCATAACAGTTATGAGATTTTGGCACTCATATGGGCCATGACAACTGGATCCTTCCCCTTCTCAGCTACAAGTTCCTCTCCCACCTTGAGCAGGTGTCTGAACCATGGCACCAGGCAGGCAACACAACCTTCTGGACCCTCTGTTCAAAATCCTCTGTTTGCTGCAGAGGACAAGCCCTTCATTGTACCACCCTCTCCTACCACCAAATTCCTATTTGCTTACCCTGCTTTAACGGCTGCCTGTATCACAATGACATGGTCTGTCCACTGAATAACTTGGCTGACCTTGTTTTCATCCAGGCAGGTTGAGAACACCCCAAATTTGTTGGTCAGTTGCAAAGTCTGAAGTACTTACTGTGTGATGCCTTTACATACTTCACTCAAGGTCACATTGTCCTGTCCCTCACTACTGACGAAAATAGATGAGCCTGTTTTAAGAGTTGTGACTGTCAAGGAGCAAGGTATTTCTTTCTTTCTCTTAGAGAAACATACAAAATAGGACCAAGAGTGGGCCATTGGGCTCGTCGAAGCTGTTGCACCACTCAACGTGATCGTCCTAACCTTTTATCTCAATGCCGTGCTTCCGTGCTCTCTCTATACCCCTCAATACCTCTAATGTCTAGAAATCTCTCTATTTCTTTCTTTAAGAGAGTCAGACTTTGACTGCACTGTCTTGTGTGACAGACAGTTGCACAAGGTTACCCTCTGTAGGTGAAGCAGTTTCTATCTAAAAACTGAAAGAACTGTGGATGCTGTAAAGGCATGCCTACAAGAGATGTGGCAGTGAGGAAGGGTCACTGGACCCAGAACGTTAACTTTGATCTTTTCTTCACAGATGCTGCCAGACCTGCTGAGCTTTTCCAGCAACTTCTGTTTTTGATCCAGAGATATGATGTTTTGTTCCCTGATATGTCTGGGAAGTTTTCTGTGTATTCTTCTGTGGAGGCAAAACTAAAATAGTTGGTTAATTGTGCTGCTATTTGTTTTTTCTCCAATATTAACTTACCTGTTTTGGACTGTAAGGGACCTAGATTTGTCTTCACAAATCCTAAACTTATTATGCATTTATAGAAGACCTTCCAATCTGCTTTTATTCTCCTTGCAAGTTTATTCTCATTCTATTTTTCCCCTGATTAAACAGTCTTTTCACCTTGCTTTTACTGAATTCTGAACTGCTCCCAATCCTCAGGGTTGCTTCTTTTTAAAGTAACTTTCTATGACTTTTCTTTGGATCTAATGATACCCTTGTTTTGTTTTGTTTTCCATGGTTGGGGCACAATTGCTGTTGTATTTTTTCACTAGAAAGCAATGTATAACTGTTGCAGAGTGTGCATTCATTTATTAAATATTATCATTTGCCTGTCTGCCATCAAGCTTCTAAATTAAGTTACTCAATCATTTACAGCCGATCCACATCTTGTACATTCTCATCCTTTGTTAAGATTTAAACCTTTTGGATTGACCCAGTTAACTTTCTGTCCCAGTGAAGAATTCTGTTATTTATGGTAGTTCTTTTCTAAAGGACATTGTACAAGAAAATTATTAACTAACTCTTTTTCTTATTGGACAATACCGAATCTAGCCATGCCTGTTTCCTTGCTGACTTCCCTATGTCTAAAGGAACAATTTGTATACACTCCAAGAATTCATCCACCACAGTGCTATTGCACATGTGTTTGCCCAGTCTATATTATAGACTAAAGTCACCCATGATTACTGTAGCATCCTTTTACAAGCATCTCTAACTTCCCATCGAATGCCATCCTTTACTTTATCACTACTATTTGGAGGACAGTGGACAGCACTCACTAATGGTTTCTGCCCCTTATTGCTTCTTGTCTCGACCCAGGTTGATTTATTGCGCACTGTCTGCAGTTCAGCTACCTGATCAATAATCATTATTTGGAATTTCTTTAGCTGCTTACTCTTTGTGCAGACATGTTTGTCTTAGTTTGCCTTGGCATCTAAACGCTCCCACATTCCACCGTTGCAACAGAATACCTGTTCTGCCACCATTACTCACACTGTTTTATTAATCGACTTTAATTATTTTCTTAATTAACTTAGAATAATTCCCATGTATCGTAGAATGTACTATGCTTATGAAACCTCAAGGGAGATGGTGACACTGTGGTAACATCATTGGGAAAGTAAACCAGAAGCCATGCCAGCTATTGGAAATTCAGATCAAATAAATCTGGAATTAAAAGTTAATCACCATAAAGTTGGCAATGTAACTTTGATTGTTGAAAAAACTCACCTGGTTCGTTAATGTCATTTAGAGGAGGAAATCTGCCATCCCTACCTGGTTTGACCTAGATGTGACTCCAGATCTACAGCAGTGTGTTTAACTCTCTTAACTGTCCCCTGCGAAGCTGAGCAGACCACTCAGTTCAAGGGCACGTGGGTTAACTCATTGTGCTGGAGTGTGTCTGGTGCTGATCACCAATAGAGAAGGTTCTACTGACCTCAGTATAAGAACGTTATAACAGGAATCAGCCATTGAACCCCTCTGCTATTCAATGAGATCATGGCTGATCTTCATATATCTGCCTTTGGCCCATACGTATATAATCTTGCATTTTGTTGAAATAAAGGCGGAGAGTGGAGGTGTGGATTGGTGTATGATCCATGAAGTATAAGCTAAAGCCTAGCAAATGTGATTCAGTTTATAAAACTGAGAAGGACAAATGGAGTTGATTAAGATGACCATAATGCGTTGTAGTGAACTGTACTTTATCATCAGATCATGTTATTCATTGCTTACTGTAAGCTCACCTTAGATAATACTCTTGAAATTATCAGTAGTTTTGTTTTCTTTAGTCAGTAATCAATGTTTCCTCATTTTCAGTTTTTTGCACAATTACACTTAAGAAATCAAAATGTACAAAAAATCTATTTTACCGCCTTTTAATTTCCTTGTACAATACACTACGCAGTATAACGTTGATGGTAAATGGTAGGTTTCTGTGGTTGAAAAGTTGATTTCGTTTTTCAGAGGATATAAGATTAAATTGGATTTAGGAATTCTGTTGGATGTTTATTTGGTAATTTAAATCTGTCTTTTCTTGATTTAAGATGTATTAATTGAAATTTTGATTCAATTTTTAATCACAGAATTCCCATTTTACTGTACTATTTGTATCGTTTAATTGAAATTATACAACAATTGAAATATTTAGTGTAACTAGCATTGGACTTTTTCAGAAGATTGAACCTTGAAATTCTCTTAAGAAATTTGCTGTGCTCTAGGTAAAATGGCCAGTGATTTACTGTGGGGCTGTAATGCAGTAAAGAGCATTCTTTGGCTGCAGAAGAATGTATTGAGTCTCATTCTCCATTCTGTTTATCTTTACAGGAGCTCAATGAGGGATACATGGTTAAAGTGCACTTGAGATCTAAAAAATCCATAAACAGCTTAGTTGTGGGGAATCGTTGCTTTCAAGACCTTCAGGGTCACGAAGTAGATGATAAGGAAGAGGTGAGAATGACGGAGAAACTAAATTTATGATCAGATTAAATAGTTTTAAATTTTGATTATAATTGCGCTCCTTATACCTAAATGCCATTCTTATGTTATCAGATATGGAAATTCATATATTGTGATCTTGGAACAAAGAAAGTACAAACTGTGGCCTTATGATGAGTTTCCTTTCTTAGGAAAGTTAAGGTTTGCACTGTAGTAATGATGTTTTATTGCTATGAAGCATTGCTGCACCAGCATATGGGGGGAGGGGTTGCGGGGTGGAGCAGCAGTGGGGGTTGCTGTAACCTTGTGCCATGTAGTTAAAATAATTAAGTTATTTCCTCCCTGAGGCCCAGAAAAGATGCCAGCATGCAAGTTTGAATGTTCCATAAATATTAAATTCTTGATACTTTAAGAACTATGTTGAAAATAAATTTTGCTATTTGACTGGAAATTTTAAATGAGTGATCCAGATTTTGCAGTTAATATTAAAGTGATAATCCTTGCCCTTGACTTCAAAGAGACCTGCCTACAAAGATTTAACAATCTGTTTGGCATGGATTTCCTCTTTGCAAGCAATGGTTTGAATCTGGTGCCAAGTCAAAGGAATCACCAGATGTGGCAGTAGGCATGTTATCAAATAGGGAAGCAGGCAACGACATTGAAGAATTCTCACAGACAGAGAGCCAGGAAGTAAAATGCATTGATGATGCTTTGCTTTTAATTACATTTCACAGCTTGTGAAATGTAATGATTTTGACATACATGTGAAATTAAGTTAGAAGGTAAAATGATGTCAACATTCAGATAGGTTTGCAATGTTGTACACTGGTGTAATCAGACATATTAATACAGAGGGATACAAAGTGTGGAGCTGGAGGAATACTGCAGGCCAGGCAGCATCAGAGGAGCAGGAAAGCTGACGTTTCGGGGCTGGACCCTTCTTCAGAAATACATAGGGCCCTGTTCTTTGCAGCTAGAAGGAACGTGTACTTGCCAAAATAGGCAAGCGTTGTTTGCTGGTTCATTTCCCAGGGCATTGGGCTGACAAATCAGAGGCAGCCTGCCTGGTCTAAAATTTAACAAAGCCTGGCAGTTAACTGTCATTCAGCATTAATACGTACAGTATTGATGGCAACCTTGTCTTCTGAGATTTGAGAAGTGGCATTAGCTATTTACTCATTATCAGGTGTGTGTGTGTGTGTGTGTGTGTGTGTGTGTATGTGAACATGTTCTAGAGGACTGTTATGTATGTGCACATTGGCTGTGCATCAGACCTCAGTTGTCTGCCATAATTCAGATGCCATCTATTTGTGTTATTCAGAAGAAAAGTAGTATAAGCAAAAGTAGCAATATTAAAGAAAAAGCCTAGAAAGAAGATACCAGAACCACATTGTTTCCAGGATCTTGGATTATGGTCTTGTCTTAAGCAAGCAGAGCAATTAACCTTGCAGTGAACTCATCCAATGTTTGTTTGTTTATTGGACTTTATCTCCTTTGTAATGTGTAAAACACAGAAGTAATCTTCTGACCACACATTAGTGCCTTCACTAAGACACCCATTTGCACTTCTCTAACATCATGTAACCTCACCCCAACTCAGTTCATCTGCTCCTGAAACTCTCATCCATACACATAAGCTTGAGCTGATCCAAAACTAGGCAGACCGTACCTAGCTCATAACTTGTCTTGTTCAGTCATCAGCATCACTCGCTGACCAGCAATGGTTCCTGATTTGGCAACACCTCAGTTTTTGTTATTTTTGGATGCTTTCATGGCCTTGCTGTTCCCTATCTCTGCCCTGTCCTCAAATCGTGCAGCTCATTGAGATCCATGCACTGCTTTAATCCAAGCCAGTTGCACATTCTTAATTTTAGTCATTTCCAACACCGATGGCTGTCCTTTCAGCTGCCTAGGCCCTAAACTCGGAATTCCTCCCTGAACCCTTCTGCCTTTCTCTATTCCTTAGGTTGCTCATTTAAAACCTGCCTCTTTCATCATCAATCCTAATATGTCCTTCCCAGGTTGGAATCAAATTCAGTTTGAGAATTTTCTTGCAATGCACCTTGGGACATTTTACTACTTTAAAAGTGCTATGTAAATGCATGTTAATGTTATTACAGAATATTTGAACTGCAAGATAACACAATATGCCTTACATTGCACAAGTTTCTGTCTTCAGATAGTGCATATCACAGTTCAGTCAGCAGTGCCATTGAAGAATAATTTTAAATTTCACATTTTCACAACTGTATATCTAATACACATTACTTACTTTTTTAAAAAAAGAGAACAAAAGCTGAGGTGTAGTATGAAGCTTTCAGAGTAATTAAAAACTGACTTTGTTCAGGTTTACTTCACAGTGTTCAGATGTCATGACCTTAAGGGACACCATTTACCTAAGCAACAGGATAATGTAATCTTCATTTCATCTAACTTACTGTCAGCAACGTCAGAGGAGATCTGCCAGTTTTATCCAGTAGTTGTTGAATTTGCATGCATGCATTATTTCACTTTGTACCTCCTTTCTTACACTTGACTTTTAGAAAAACAGTCTTGCAGCAAATTGGCTCATATACAAATCTCTTCCAACATCTTTTAAAATGTTTAATAAAGGCAATCAGTTGGACTCTACAGAGAGACTCCTCCAGCAACAAAAAATAACTTCTTTATTGATGCAGGAGTCGGAATGTCTGCCTGTGTAAGTTAAAGCTTAACCTTAGCAACCACACATTTTTAAACAAAAAAAACACAAGCAGTTCACTGTAGGTTTTGACTTGTTGCTTAAAGAGAGATTAAACTGGAACATAGAGTTTAGGAGCAGAAGTAGTTTATTTGGCCTTTCGAGCCTAATTCATCATTCAATAACTCCACTTTCCTGTCATTAATCCGTTAACCTTGACTTGCATGTCTATTGATAATGTATCAAACTCTGCCTTGAATAAATTTAAAGACCCAGCTTTCACTACCTCGTGGGAAAGAGCACTCCACATGCTATAATAACCCTTTGAGAGAAAAGACTGTTCCTGATCTATATCATTAAAAGGAGACCTCTTATTCTCAAATGCTATACCTCAATTTTAGTCTCTAGAAAGATCCTCCGATACCCACCCCATCAAGTCCCCTCAGGATCATTTATGTTTCAATAAGATCACCTCTCATTCTTCTGAACTCCAGTGGGTAAAGCCTAACCTGTTTAATCTCACCCGATATGATAAACCTTTCATCCCAGGAATGAATCTGATGAATCATCTCCGATCTGCTTTTGTTGTTTTTATTCTTTCATGGGATGTGGGAATGTATTAGGAATGTCTTCATCCTTAAAGGCTTTGAAAAGCTGGTGTTTAAGAAGGATGTTCACCACCACTGCGACCCCTGTGGTATATGTGTTGCTGAATTTCTGGGCTGGTGCATCCAATGCTGAATTCCAGGATTTTGATCCAGAGACAGTGAAGGAATAGCAATTAAAGTTCCAAGTGGAGGGAACTTACAGTTAGTGGTATTGTCATGCATTTGCTGTCGTGTCCTTTGAGATAGTATTAGTCCTGAATTTGGAAGGTGTTCACAGAATCTTGGTACGTTACTGCAAGACATCTTGTAAATGCTGCCAATGTGCTTTAATTGAGGAAGTACATGATAAATGTTGTGAATGTGATGCCAATCAAATGGGCTGCTTTGTTCTGCATAATGTTGAACATCTTGAGTGTTGTTGGAGTTGCACTCATCTGGCATAGTGTTCAACCAGACTCCTGACTTGTATCTTGCAGGTGATGGGCAGGCTTTGTGGAGGCAGGAAGTGAGTTACTTGCTGCAGGATTTCTGACCTCTGACCTGTTGTTATAGCCACTGTATTTATATGGACAGCCCAGTTTAATTTCTGGATAATGGTTACCTCCAGAATGTTGATAGTGGGGTATTCAGTGATGGTAATGCCATTGACTGTCAACAAGAGATGATTAGGTTCTCTATTTTTGGAGGCAGCATTTGTGTGACACAAGTGTCACTTGCCAGTTATCAGCCCGGGCATGATTGTTGTCCAGGACTTAGACACAAACTGCTTCAGTATTTGAGAGTCTGGATGTTTCCTTTTCTGATGAAAACTAAAACTAGGGGACATAGTTTAAGAATAAAAGGTCTCCCTTTTAAGACAGACATGAAGACAAATATTTTCTCTCACAGAGTCTTTGGGATATGGACTTTTCTTTCCCAGAAAATATTGGAGATTGTATCTTCAAATTTATTCAAGGCTGAGTTAGATTTTTTGATAGAAAAGGAAGACAAGAGTTTTGTTGGACAAACAAGAACATAGAGCTTCAACCCAACTATTCACAATATATGTGATCATGATTTAGATGAGGGAACTGAATGTAATATGCCCAAGATTGCACATTACACAAAGCTGGCTGGGAGGTTCAGGTGGATGTAGAGGTGAGTCAGTGGGTAAATGCATGGCATATGAAGTACAATGTGGATAAATGCAAGGTTATCCACTTCAGTAGCAACAACTGGAAGGCAGATTATTTTCTGAATGGTGATAGATTGGAGAAGGAGGGGAGGCGATGCAATGACAAAGTGTGCCCTTGTACACCAGTTGCTGAATGTTAGCATTGTAGGTGCAGCAGGTGACGGAGAAAGCAAATGGTTTGTTGAAATTTATAGCAAGTGGATTCAAAGTGACAAAGAAGAAGACAGAGTGGTAGAAGTTATCTACTTGGACTTCAGCAAGGCATTCGATCAGGTTCTGTATGGTAGACTGGCTACTAAGGTTAGATTAATTGGAATCTGGGAGTGAACTATCCAATTGGATACAAAATATGCTTGAAGGTAGGAGACAGAGGGTGGTGGTAGAGGGTTGTTTTTTGGACTGCAGGCCTTTGATCAGTGGTGTGCCACAAGAATCGGTGCTGGGTCCACTGCTTTTTATCATTTATAGAAATGACTTCGATGTGAATATAGGAGGTATAGGTAGTAAGTTTGCAGATGACAATAAAATAGGTGGTGTAGTGGGCAGTGAAGAATGTTATCCTGGAGTACAATGGGACCTTATTCAGATGGGCCAATGGGCTGAGGAGTGGCAGATGAAGTGTAATTTAGATGAATGTGATGTGTTCCATTTTGGTAAGGCAAAGCTGGGTAGGACTTATACATTTAACGGTAGGGCCCTGGGTAGTGTTATTGTAAAAAAGACTGAGGGTTGCAGGTGCGTAGTTCCTTGAAAGTGGTGCCGCAATTAGACAGGGTGGTGAAGAAGGCATTTAACACGCTTGGCTTCATTGCTCAGTGCAATGAATACAGGAATTGGGAGGTCATGTTGCAGCTGTACAGGACATTGGTTCGGCCACTTTTAGAATATGGTGTTCAATTCTGGTCTCCCTGATATAGGAAAGATTTTGTTAAACTCGAGAGGGTTCAATAAAGCTTCACAAGGATGTTTCTGGGGTTGGAGAGTTTGAGCTATGGGGAGAAGCTGAATAGGCTAGGGCTATTTTCCCTGGAGCATCAGAGGCTGAGGGATGACCTTATAGTGGTTTACAAAATCATAAGGGTGAATAGGTAAGGTATTTTCTCCAAGGTAGGGGAGTCCAAAACTAGACAGCATAGGGTTAAGTTGAGAGGGGAAAAATTTAAAAGGGACCTGAGGGGCAACTTTTTCACACAGAAGGTGTATGTGTGTAGAATGAGCTGCTAGAGGAAGTGGCAGAGGCAGTTATAATCACAACACTTAAAAGGCATTTGGGTGGGTACATGAATAGGAAGAGTTCAGAGGAGAATGGGCCAATTGCTGGCAAATGGGACTAGATCGGTTTGGAATATCTAGTCAGTGCAGACGAGTTAGACTGAAGGGTCTGTTTCCGTGCTGTACTATCAGGCTACAGGATCTGGAATATCTTGCTACAATTGATCAGGACCTTTGAGAGACCACACCTGGAATATTGTTTGTACTTTTGGCCTCCATATCTGAGGAAAGATGTTCTGGCTGTGGAGGGAGTGCAATAAAGATTTGCCAGGCTGATTCTTGGGATGGTGGGACTGACACACTAAGAGAGACTGGATTGGTTTGGGCTTTATTCATTGAAGTTTAGAACAATGAGAGGTTTCTCATAGAAACCTCTTATTTCTTGTCAAGTCCAGTTAGAATCTATGTTTTTAATGGTCCCAAACTGGGGTCATATTTTAAGAGTGTGGATAGGCCATTTAGGAATGAGATGAAAATTTGTTTTCATTCAGAGAATGGTAGCCTGTAGAATTCTTTGCCTCAGAAATTGGCTGTGTCCAAATTGTTGAATGTTTTCAAGCGGGAATTGGATCTCTTAGGGCTAAAGGCATCAAAGGATATGGAGAGAAAATGGGAACAGAGTACTGAGTTAAATGATCAACCATGACCATATTTAATAGTGGAGCAGGCTTGAGAGGCCAAATGACCCTCTCCTGCTCCTATTTTCTACGTTTCTATTCTGCAATGTGGCATACTTTCCAAGGACTTATCAGTATTTGAGTGTATGGCAAGAATAGTTAAGCTCTTCAACTGTAAGATTGAAGAATCCTAAGCTAGGAAGAGAAACATAATATAGTTAATCAATTATGGAACCATGCAGAGAAAGTGAAATTAAAAGGGTAAGAAAGATGAACATCAAAAAAGAGTCTGATGAAAGACATTCATTATATTTGAGAGGAATTAGACTCCACACTTTTTCAGTAAGATGGCAATGAAACAAAGCTAACAGAGGTTAAGGAAAAAGTTGAGTTGCAATATCCAGATTTCTCTGTTTGACTGTGCATGTGTGCACTCCAGGGATTGCAGCTTGAATTACTCCATAATTATTGAGAACTCTGCTGCTGTGATCAAATATTCCATTTAAGAAATTGATTCAAATGTCATTGAATTAGTAATTTTGTTTTGTTTCTAAAGGAAAGTTTCCTGCAGTGCCTCCATAATCCCAGCTCCTCCTTCCCGAACTAACAATAATTCTATGTTTAAATACTGCCTAGATCATTTTAATGTGTATAACAGTATGTGAGCAGTTATGTCCACTCCATAGTTACACAGTGCTAACGGGGAGAATAAGACCTGCTGCTTGTGAGTACCCTTCTGAGGCTAACATGAATGTGAATGTACTTATCGCTTAGATGCCAATTTATATTTATCCTTCCCTTCATTTATATTGGTTTCATAACACCCTGTTAGATAAACAAAGATTTATCCTGTGGGGTGCTCTTATTAACTGTTAATAGACTGAGAACTTCACTTGTTACTATTGATTTGGATAGCTTGGTTTCATTGATTGTGAATCTTTGAATGTTTTTCAGCACACATCAGCATATGAGCAACGTTGTCTAGCATGCTCAAAAAAAAGGTGTAAGGTGCCCCTTTCTTCAAGAAGTCAGAATCATGTGCATCAGATGACTAGTTAACTATATATTGGATCTTGTTTACATCATAGTTTACTTGTGCCCACTATTGCCCGCAGCAGAGAATTATTACTTGGGATGAAGGGTCTAGGCCCAAAACGTCAGCCTTCCTGCTCGGCCTGCTGTGTTCATCCAGCTCCACGCCTTGTTATCTCTGATTCTCCAGCATCTGCAGTTTCTATTATCTCTGATAGAATTTTAACCCCACTGCGAAACCTCTTCCAAGGATGTCTACCCTGAAGTAGTTACCCTCCTCTCTCCGGACAAACCTCAGGGGATCTCTCGCCCACTGCAACACTCTCATAATCTCTTCAGCCTTGAAACTGCTTGACCATGTCCTGAAGCAAACCAGGTACCCATTTGTGATGAAGGGTCTAGGCCCGAAACATCAGCCTTCCTGCTCCTCTGATGCTGCTTGGCCTGCTGTGTTCATCCAGCTCTACACCTTGTTATCTCTCATTACTATTGCTAATCATTTCAGAGATTTATGTAATCAAGTGTCTATACTTCCTTTGTATAAGAATACAATCATATGATTATAAACTCATCTGCCTTCAGGCAATTTTGGAAATGATTTTAAAATCTGTGTCCTCTAGTTACTGACTCACTTGCTGATGGGAACAGGTCTTAATTGCCATTTTGACTAACAATATTAAGGTTGGATTGTCTTTTGCAAGGGGTAGGAAAAGCTACTTTACTTCTGGGTTGCTTCACTTTGTCAGTGATTGTTCCTTATACTTTTCGACAAGACATGGCTTGCTTCAGTGTTAGGTCTGGTTTGTACAGAATTGTCTTCTTGCCAGCTCCTGATATTTTGACTTGTGTAATTGTCACCTATATTGCAGTAAGTGCTGCTAAGTATTTGTTCTTGTATTGAAGAAGCTGTTTGAGCAAACAATTTCACCTTTGAAAGCCAGAACAAAGCTAAGTTGGAATGACATACTTTGCATCTAAATACAATTCAGTAGACTTTGTTTCTCTTGAAAAAATATATTTAAAAAATGAAATCTTTCTATGCCATAGAATACATGTGGGTTGTAGAGGATCTATTAATGCATCAGGTGTAATCCCTACATCAGACAGGCAACAGCAAGCTCTTATATGGACAATGCAGTGCCTTGGAAAGATTTGAAACATATGAAGTAGAGGACTGTTCTTTTGAGATATTTCCTTGATTCTTTTCACAAGGGATACACATTTCAAACAATTAGATTATGACTTTCAATACACTTTTCTACCATAACTATTTTTTGACTTAAGGCAACTGTACTTACAGAAGGAAACTTGGCATTTTAAAAATTGTCCACGGTGTCCAGGCTAGCTGGATTAGCCATGGGAAATGCAGGGTTACAGGGATAGGATAGGGCATGTGGGTTGCAGTGGGACTCTGAGGGTCAGGTGGACTTAAATGGGCCAAATGGCCTGCTTCCACACTGTAGGGATTTTATGATTTCTATTGCATTGGGATTTATTTATTTTTCCCCTCAACAAATATAGTAAGAAATAATATGTGTATATATACACATAGGGCAATGGCATTGAATGTACTCTGGCTGGGGCACTGTAATACCTTCACTGACAGTGTCTTGATACCAGTGCTACTGACAGAGTTGGCTGAATCTTAAAGGACATAGCTGCTACACTAGGTCTTTGGCAGATAGTGAGGGTTTAAAAACAAAGAGGGAAAAGATCTAAGATAGTAAGGTGTAGAGCTGGATGAACACAGCAGGCTGGCCAACGCTTCGGGCCTAGACCCTTCTTCAGAAGAAATCTACTTGACCTCATTCTCACCAACCCATCTCAGAAACATCATTCGTGACAATATTAGTAAAAGTGACCATCACATTAAGGATACTCTTCATTGGGTTGTCTGGCCCCACAAACACCTTAAATGGAATAGACTTTGAACAAATGTAACTCCTCAAAGCTGGGCTTTCATGAGGCAGTGTGCACTGTCAGCAGCAGAATTATATTCATTATTATCTGTAACTTCGTGGTCCAACATATCCCCTACTCCACCATTGTCATCAAGCCAGCAGACATCCATACTTTGCATTTAAGATCATATTCTTGATAGTCTCAGTTGAAAGCTGTGATTTTTCTTGTTTCTGAAAATAAAGGAAACTGAAATAACTGCAGAGGCCAGTTCCTGTCACCAAGTCACCCTTTATTTACTGGTGCACAGTGCACTACCTGTGGCCAGCCAGCTAAAAGTCAGTGCTCAATTGAGGAGATTCTAATCTCCTGGTTATAGGTAAGCCTTGGCTGACCAATATTTGGGGTTGTCAATCTGGCCAATCAAGAACCTAGTGGTCAATGACATCCACCTGGTCCTGATCACTACACCCCTGCCCCCTAAAGTCCAGGGACGTAGACCTAGTCTCGCTTGTTGCTTTTCTTGCAAAGTTTTTGCCCCAGGCTCAGTTTCTCTGATAGGGAAATGGACACTGGTGGCATGCACTGGACTGTGGCCCATCTCTTGCATTCAGAACACCTCAGGAGAATTTCCTTCTCTTCTTTAGATAGTAATGGTATTGAGGCTGCATCTATTTCAGATAGAGGTTTCCTGGACACTAGATGGAGGGGGAGTACCTGCAGCTTCAGGCAGGCCTTCTGGCTGTTCTGAGGGGCCAGGTATGTTTTGTTCCAGAGATAGTTGGAACTGCAGAATCTGAGACAGCAAGGTTGAGAGCTGGATGAACACAGCAGGCAGAGGAGCAGGAAAGCTGATGTTTTGGGTCTTGACCCTTAAGAAATGCTTTTTGTTCCTGCCCTGTTTATGAGGTAACAGCTTTCAGGTGATCCACATGTTCATTTAGGACTGAATCACCAAATGTCAGCATTTGGCTGGCATTGATGTTCCTGCTGCCATTATAACTCATACCCTCCCAGATCTGGAAATAACAGGTTTAACCTGATGCAGAGTTTTCTCCCCATCAGCAACTTCGCTGGAGCTACCCCTGTTGTTGCACATGGGGTGGACCTATAATTGAACGGGAACCTGGACAATTGGTATCAATTGACACTGGAGGCCGCTTCATGAGCCTGCCTTTAATGTTTGGACCACTCTTTCCGCTAGACCATTGGATGGTAGATGGTACGGAGTTGTCCTTATGTGCAGAATGCTATTGACTTTAGGAAATATTCACATTCCCTGCTGGTATATCCCATTATCCATGACAAATACTTCCAGGAGTCCATGTATCACAAACAACGCTCGCAGTTTCTCAATCATCACCCCTGAGTTTGTCAAATGACTTTATACACAGCCGGTCACTGTTTAGGGAAGGAAACTGCCATCCTTATCTCATCTGGCCTACATGTGACTCCAGACCCACAGCAATGTGGTTAACTCTGAACTATCCTCTGGGGAAATAGGGATAGACAATAAATGTCACCTAGCCAGCAATATCCTCATCCCATTAACAAAAAAAAAAAAAACAAAACTGAGTGGGTGTCCACAGTGACCAGGAACGTTGATCCCATGAACAGACTGGGATAGTTGACATGTGACCAAGTCCAGCATTTACCCGGCCATTCCCGTGAATGTGGGACACTGCCTGTGGCAGTTTTTGTCCTTATTGGCACTCAGGGCACTGCCCCACCAAAGCAGCTATGTCAGCTGCCAGCCTGGCCATCAGGCATAGCTTCTTGTCAGCATCTTCATCTTGGAAACCCCTGGTAGAGTTCAGCCTCGATCTGGCAGTAAGCTTTACTCAGGACAATCACCCGTGCTCCCTACAGTGATATGCTGTCCTCTACAGTGATCTGGTCTCTCCAGGTCCAGAAAGGTTTCAATCCTGATTGCGATGGTCCTTCTGTTTCCCCCCATTACCACCAGCTGTTTCAGTTTCACGAGGACAGGATGTTTTTGTGTCCACATTTGGATTATTGTCAGGGGTGACTGAATGGATGTCCTGCAAGTTCGAAACCAAAATGGACTCTTCCAAGGGAGGCACCACTGGTGGAGTATCTGCTAGTGGGAGGTGGCTCAAGGCACTGCATCAGCCACTTGGCTTCCTGGACAGTGTTCTAACTTGTACACAGACTGTGGGCCCAATGCTGAATCCTACTGGAAGCTATGGGTGGCACTGCCTGGTCTTCCCTCAGTAGCTCTAACAAGGGTTAGTGATCTGTTACTATGACAAATTCTCATTCATAAAGGTACTGGTGGAACTTCCTCACACCAAAGACAACTGCTAAACCTTCCTTCTCTATCTGGGTATACTTACTTTGACATCAGCCAGGGTCTGCAAAGCACACACTATCAGGTGTTCCTGTCCATCAGCTACTGGTGAGCTAACACTACCCAGATACCATATGGGGAGATATCTCATGTTGGCACCAGGTCTCACTTGGAGTCATAATGCACTGACACCTTAGTTGATGGGCCATTAGGCATCACAATTATTATGACCAGTGCTACCCATTCTGCAAACTGCACTGGTTTGATGATTCCTTCTCTCCAGCCTCCTGATTTCTGTCTGTACTTTTTCCCCACAAGGCAAATGGCACTGGGCAGGCCTGGCAAAAATCACAAACCTGGTCAACATGGCTTTGGCAGTCCCTAGACCTTCCTGAAAAACTCCTGGGTATTTCACTAGGACTTGACTGAGGCAGCTATTTTCCAACTGAAAAATGTAGAGCCAATCTCAGTGAATCTTTCTCAACCAATTCTGCCCCAATAGGTTTGGGCCTGAGCCTTTTACCACCATCAGTGGGAACTGCACCAACTGCTTCTCTTGGGAGAAGAGAACAGAACAGAACAGAATTTGTACCCTTAATCTGCAACAGTTCTCCAGTGTATGTTCTCAGTCTGGCTGAGGTGTTGCACAAGCTTAAAGGTTGGAACCCCAAGCAAATCTTGTTAAAGACAGATTCTGCAACCACAGATACAGCAGCATTGTTATAGACCTCCATGGGAACTGGATGACCATTTAACCAAACATTAATTTTAATTGGTTCCAATTTGGGTGTCACTAAGCAATTTAATTAAACCCACACAGAGGAACTTTCCAGAGGGTGCACTCTCCTGGGTACCAGCCTCCAAGTTTTCCTACTCAATTCAGACCTTGTAGGACTTCTTGGCTGTCTCAAGACCACATACCAGCAGCAACTACAATGCCTTGCTGGCACAGATCCTGAAGAACTGTTTAGCCACTTGGCCAAGTCTTGGCTTTATTCTGGGGTTCTGCCTATGGTCCCTCTGCTCAGGACATGCCCTGCATGAGGCTGTGCAATTGCCTACACAAGTGGTGCTCTCCAAGCTCCATTGGACAGATGAGGGTATCCACTCCCATTGGGATGCCCTGTAGCTCACATGCTCCACTTGCTGCATCTTCTAATGACAGGACCAGCAACAGTGTCTATTTGAAGTTCAGTTGGTCCTCAGGTAGCTGGTGTTTCTGCATAGTCACATCATTGTTTGTTATGTGGGATCAGTCTCTCAGCATCTCATTCAGGGTTAACCCAAAATCACATGCCTCTGCCAGTCATCATAACCTCAAAGATCCCAATACAAACTGCCTTGGTTCTTTAATAGCCAAATAAAACCTGCAGTATCCAAGGACAGAGATGTTTGGCATTGTAATATTCCTTAACCAGCTCTCAACTCTTGGAAGGTTTTAGTGTCCAGTGATTCTGGGAATGCTAAACCTCTTGTAACAGAAAGTGTTGTGGGTCCACAGTCAGGATTACTCATTCCTTTTTGTCTGCCCCAATGTCATTTGCCTGGAAAAAAATATCACATTTTTCCCCCACAAAATGGGCCCAGTCTTTGAACACAGGATCAAATGAGTCAAATAAAAACCAAGAGAACTACAGATGCTGTAAATCAGGAACAAAAACAGAAGTTGCTGGCAAAGCTCAGCAGGCCCGGCAGCATCTGTGAAGAAAAAAAATCCAAGTTAACATTTCAGGTCTGGTGACCCTTCCTCAGATCAAATGAGTCAAGCTTCCCAAACTAAGGCATGATGCCAGAAATACTTACCTAAACTTCAAGGTGACAGTTGCAAGCAAATGTTCTTCAGGCATGTCCTGTTTCCTCCCATTGCTGCTGCAATAACTGCACACAGGCTGGGTCCCATCACCACATCACTCTTAATTTACCATTGCACAGTACACTGGCTGGAGTCAATCCTCAACTGAGGAGATTGTAATCTCCTGGTTATATTAGTCAGCCAAGGCTTTCCTGATTGGCCCAGATTAACAGCCCAATCAAGAATCTCATAGTCAATGAGGACCACCTGGTTCCAATCACTGCAGAAACAATAATGCAAAATGGTAATATTTTGGGAAAATTCTGTGAAGGGAACATTGGAAAGAATTGTACAAGAGTGGAGAAGACCCATTCTCTCCCGTTCACACCTTCATTTACTCTCATTTTATATTCTCTCTTTCTCTTTTGTTAATGCTAATGACTCTTTGGCTTTTGCACCTAACCTCTACACTATCTGTCCCCTTGCTTTACCTCCACTTCTGTCAAAAGTATAAAGAAGCCCCTTTCCAACACCTTTCAGTTCTGAAAAAGAGTCGCACTGGACTCAAAAAGTTAAATTTGTTTCTCTCTGCACAGATGCTGCCAGATCTGCTGAGTCTCTATCCATATCAATACATTAGCCCAATTCCACATGCATTAATTTTACACCCTAATCTCTTACTTGGGACTTTATCAAAAGCCAGCTGGAAGTCTAAGTAAAACCACATCCACTGGCATTCCTTCACTAACTCTACCAGTTACTTCCTCAAAAAATTCCAGTAGATTTGTCCAGCATGACTTTCCTTTGGTATATCCGTGCTGACTGTGTCTGGTCCTGTTGTTGTTTTCCAAGTGCTTTGCTATGAAATCTTTTACAGTGGACTGTAACATTTTCCCCACTACTGATATCAGGCTGACCAGTCTGTAATTCCTTGTTTTCTCTACAATTCCTTTTTTTAGATAATGGGACTGTATTAAATACCCTCCAATCCATAGGACCTGTTCCATTGTCTATAGAATTTTAAAAGATGACCACCAATGTATCCACTATTTCTGGGGTCACTTCCTTAAATACTGAAAATAGAAAATGCCGGTGATCACAGCGGGTCGGGCAGCATCCGTGGCAGCAAGCTAATGTTTTGAGTGTCGATGGCTCTTCATCAGGACTGAAGTGTAGAGGGGACAGCATTCATGCAATAGTTGGGGGTTCCTGTTGGAGTGCTGGGGAGAAAGGATGTTGATAATTCGGATTAAGTGATTGGAATGTGAGAGTGGCAGAACAATGGTGTGTCTAACTGCCAATGACTGCAGAGAACAGACAGTCCCACTGGAGTCGGGGAGGGGAAGGAGGACATGATGACAGAGAATGTAACAAGCAAAGTTAAAAGATAGGGAAGGAATGGGTCCGCAGTTTGATGCTGTTGAACACCATATTAAGCCCAGAAGGTTGTAAAGTGCCGAGTTTGACGACGAGATGTTGCTCCTCTAGTTTTTGCTGTGATTCACCGGAGCATTGCAGCATGCCAAGGACAGACAAGTGGACATGTGAGCAGGGCGCTGTGTTAAAATGACCAGCTACGGGAAGGTAGGGGTCCTGCTTGTGCACAGACCAGAGGTGTTCTGCAAAGCGGTCACTCACTCTGCGTTTGGTTTTTCCAATGTAGAGTAGACCACATTGGGTGCAGCGAATGCAGAGCACCAGATTCGAGGAGGTACATGTGAAATGCTGCTTTGCCTGGAAAGACTGTTTAGGACCTTGCATGGCAAGGAGCCAGAAGGTGAAGGGGCAGGTTACATAGGAAGGTGCTGTGGGAAGGGAGTAGGTGTAGGTGGTTGAGGAATGGGCTAGTGTGTCCCAGAGGGAATGAGCCCTGCAAAATACAGACAAGGGGAGTGAGAGGAAGATGTGTTTGGTGGTTGCATCCTGCTGGAGTTGTCTGAAATGGTGGAGAATGATCGTTTGAATGCGGTGGCTGGTGGGATGTAAATTGAAAACAAGGGGGAACCTGAACGCATTGTTGTGAATGATGGGAAGGGGCAAGAGCAGGAGCAGTTGAGGGCCCTGTCAACCAGTGGACGGGAAACCACAGTTATGGAAGAAGAAAGCCATATCAGCAGCGCTGTTTTGGAAGGTGGCATCATCAAACCAGATAAAGCATAGGTGAGGAAACTGGGAGAATAGGATGGAATTCTTGCAGTCTGTAGGGTGAGAAGAGCTGTAGTGAAGGTAGCTATGGGAGCCAGTGGCTTTGTAGCTTGTTTCTGATTTGTAAGGGACCTACATATGTCTTTATTGATCTTTTTCTCTTCACAGACCTATAGAAGCTTTTACTCTCAGTTCTTATGTGCCTTGTACACTTATTCTCATACTGTATTTTCCCTTTCTTAATCAGTACCTTATCCTCCTTTGCTGAAATCTAAACTGCTTCAAATCCTCACACCTGGTTCTTTTTTTATCAATTTGTATGTCCATCCTTAGATCTCATAATGTCATAATGCAGATGCAGTGAAGCCCTACCAACTGTAACTTCCACTCCAAACTACAAATCACCTTGTCACAGACATGTATCACCATTCTTCCAAAATTGCTGTGTCTAAATCTTGGAATTTCCATCCTAACAGCACTGTGTGTGTCACTACACCCCTAGGACTGCAGCGGTTTAAGCTCATTGCACCTTCTGCAGTGAAATTAGGGGTGGGCAGTAAAGCAACACCCACATGCCATGAATGAATAAGATAAAGGAACTGTGTCTAAGTGAGAGATTTCTGCAATTGTTACTTTTTGTCTAGTGCCTTCTGGATTTGGATCTCCCTTCAAACTTGACTTGAACATTAATTTTGTCTTGCTGTTAAATATTTAGAAATGAGAGCTTTGGTAAGAGTGTAGAATCTTGGTTGATACTTGGAGAAAAGGATGTATTTGTTCTTGGTTGGCCTCGCTGAGATGAATTCTATTTAAGTACTTTCTTTTATTCTTGTTGTACCTCAATATGGCACTGTATTGTGGTGACAGAACACTTTTCACTGTATCTCCCTAGATATATGTGAAAATAAAACCATTCATAAACAAGTCATTCATGAATAGAACTCAGCGCTGAATTTTTCAACTAAGTCTTAGGGATTTTGAATGTGTTTTTTACATACAAACAGGGTCAACATTTTTTGGCTTTATAGCATATCCAGGTATAACTTGGGAATGATAGTAAGTCTGAAATTTTTTGTTTCCATTCAGTTAACAACATGTAAGTTAGTAAGGATAAGGAAATACGAATATATTAACAAAAAATACAGATAGCGAAAATATGAAATGAATAGAAAATTCTGGAAATACAACAGGCTGCGTGTTATCTTAGGAAAGAACTGGTGTGATAACTTTTCACATATGGGGCCTTGGTATGTACATTGGGTTGTTTGGCCTCCTTCTGCTTCCATAAAATTCTGTGACATACTAAAGTTTATTAGAAATAATCAGCATGTAAAAAGGAATAGAGCAAGGTGAGGAGTATATGATAACTTACGCAGAACTGAAGTAGAAACCAGTAAGAAAGCAGGCATTGTGTAGCACTGGATAAAATGCTGTAGCCTTGTGCTTTACTGTGATCATTAAAGTTATACTTCTGTACCTATGCCCACTTGAAACAACAGCTCATTGTAGTCGTCTCTGTCTATGCTGCCAGTAAGGAAGACTGCGCAAAATAAAAAACGAAAGAACTGCGGATGCTGTAAATTAGGAAACAAAACAGAAATTGCTGGAAAAGTTCGGCAGGTCTGGCAGCATCTGTGGAGGCAAAAAACAGAGTTAACATTTCGGGTCCAGTTCTGAGGAAGGGTCACCGGACCTGAAGCGTTAACTCTGTTTTTTCCTTCACAGATGCTGCCAGACCTGCTGAGCTTTTCAACGAAAACTGAACCATGGCCTTGCAAATCTCTTCGTTTTAAAAATCAGCTTCCTAATGTGCAATTGCTTTTTCTTTTTTAAAAGCACATTAAAGTCATTTTGGTGGTCACTTTACATACAATGGTACATGAGTATTAAGTTTAAAATCTAAACGGTTGGCATTATATTGCTTAAATTAATTGATGTAGCAATTAAAGTATATAATTTATGAGCTATTTCCAAACTCTCTATATAATGCACATTTTAGGACTACAGTTGGCATGCGGCAGCTTTTTGGAGGATGCCTCCTAGATACCTTAAGAAGGTTCTATTATACACTTAATAACAATTCTGCATTTGCTTAAAAATATTATTGGAAATTTTCAACTCCAGTTGATCCTATGTTAGCCAATGTTGTTTATGTTTGTATTTTTATTTACTGTTCTCTCCTATAGATCTACCATCATCTCCCACTCATCAGAGCCCCAACCCTTGACCCCACTGTCCTTGAAAACTCCAGCCCTGCCTCCAATCTCTCCTCTGAAAGATCCTTAATTATTGCCCCTGCAAATCTTTGCTCACTTTCCTGGAGCTTCATGTTTGAATCCCTCCAATCAGGCTGCACTTGGCTCTGAGGAAGTCTTTCCTAGTCTGTGACAAGAGTAAACTTGTCTCGTTGTCCTTCTTGACCAGGTCTGCAATCCTTAATGTTGTTGGCCATACAATCCTTCTCCAACATATCTCCTTGTCCACCTGGGTGAAGCTGCATTTTTATCTGTTAGGTACATAAATATCTCTTGCAGTGCCTTCTCTTCCTGCTCCTGGACCATTACCTCTGGTTGATCTCAGGGATCTGTCTCAGACCCTTCCTATTTCTTAAACTACATGTTGTCCCTTAACAACATCATCTGAAAACACAGTAACAGCTTTCACACATCCTTGATGATACCCAGATCTGCCTCAATATAACCTCACTTAACTCCTCCACTGTTGCCATACTATCAGAGTCCTAATGCAACATTCAGTACTGGAGAGGCAGAGGCTTATGGCAGTTAAATCTGAGGAAAACAGAAGTTGTTGTTTTTCATTGCCGCTCCAAATTCTATTTCCTAATTACTGATTCCATCCCTTTCTCTGGCAACTGTTTGAGAAATTCTGTCTGGATGCATCACAGTTTTGTATGGCAACTGCTCTCCTCAACATTGCAAGAAATTACAAAAAATTGTGGATGCAGCCCAGTCATTGAGAATTACAGCCTTGCTCCCACTGACTCCGTCTGCAATTTCTGCTGCTTCAAGAAAGCAGGCAACATAATCAAAGAACCCCTCCCACCCCAGTTATACTCTTTTCTAACCTCTTCCATGGGGCGGAAGATACAAAAGGTTGAAAACACATACCAACAGAGCAAAGAATAGCTTCTTCCCCACTGTTATCAGATTTATGAACCACCCTCTCATATTATTAGAGTTGATCTTTCTATGCACCTTCTCTGTACCTGTAACACTATATCCTGAATTCTGTTCTATTAACCTGATGTACTGGTTTGGCTGTATAGCACACAAAACAATACTTTTCACTGTTTCTTTGTACGTGTGATAGTAATAAATCAAATCAAACCTTGGTATCATATTTCAACTTGTGTTGGGTTTTCAATCACACATCCACAATATTATTAAGATCATCTAGTTCCACCTCTAACATCACTCAAACTTTTCCCTGCCTCAGCTCATCTGCTGCCAAAACATTAATTCTTGCCTTTATTACGAACTTGACTGTACCAACTGTTTGCTGACTTATATTGGTTCGCAGTCGAGCAATGACTTGATTTTAAAATTTGCATCCTTGCTTTCAAATCCCGCTATGGTCTTATCCCTCTCTCTGCCTGTAATCTACTTGAGGCCCACAAATCCCTGTGATATCTGCATTTATCTACTTCAGACCTCTTGAGCATCCCCTGTCATTCCATCACTGATGGCCATGCTTTAAAGCGCCCATGTCCTGAGCCCTGGAATTCCTTCACTGAAACTTTTCAAATCTCTGCCTCTCTTTCTTCTTTTCAGATATCTTCTAAAACTTACGTCTTTGGTCACCTAAATATCACCGTATATGACTCCTGTGAAGCATGTTGGGACATGTTATTATGTTTAAATATGCCATATGATATAAATTGTTGCTTTAACGCTTTTTAAAAAATTAGAATTCAGAAGTGTGATTATTTATTTATGTTTTTCATATCTGTGCTTTGCGCTGAATGCATTCCAGTTTGCATTTTGAACAGCATCTGTAAAAATTGCATGATTTTTCTGATTTTCCAAAATAAAGGAAACAATAGCAAAAAAAGTAAAGTTTTGGAAAAGTTCTTCATTGAAAAGAATTGTACAAAAGGAAAGCCAAATTAATTTTGTGAAAAAGAATAATTACTGTAATGAACTAATTTATTTACTCAACACGTTTTTTAAATTTGGTTTTATATCTTCTATTATTTGACATTTGATCTGATAGTGTGTGAGAGAATATGCACTTGGCATTCCCTGTCAAACTGGATCTATGCGGCCTGATTTTTATAAAGACCAAGTAATATCCAGGCACTGTGACTGCTTATCATGGATAAGCTTTTACAAAACCCCTAAAGAGAGATATGATCCTCTTGTTTTTTTCACACTGATTCCCTCATTTGTCTTGGCTTGTGCAGACAATCTGTGCCAGTCATCTAACCCTGTTCTATCACAGAGTGAAGCAGATAACTTGTGCATCATAAAGTAATATTTTACAAATATTTATGGGTTTTAAGCCAGCCATAGTCAGGGACCTATGCTGGTGGCATTATTTCTGACAAAACTGATCTTCTGGTTTCTGTGAATCCGTATGTAATTGATCAGGTAGTAACTAAGGCTGGATCCAGATCTGGCTATAATTTTTTTTAGCAGAATTCTGGTCCAGATGGTAATATAGTTTCCCTGCACTTTAAACATGGATTGTCAAATACTCAGAAATACGATCTAAACACAATAGGTTTGAAGTCTTTTGGACAGAAGAACTGCTGAAGGAGAATAAACACATTTTGTCAATAGTTTATTGTCCACCATTGTTACTCGTTTACAAGCTTCTGTATCAAAATCTAATCCATTCCTGAGTTATGATATTTTTATCACAGTTAACTTACCACAAAATGATTGGCTTCCCAAGAAAATGCCACTGTTTGACCAGCACCTTATTTAGTGTTGCTGAAGTAATCCATTAACAGGATGTGGGCAGCACAGGTGAAGCCAGAATATATTATCTATCACTATACAACTGAGCAGCTTGCAGGGTATTTGAAGGCATTTAAGAGTCAAATACATTGTTGTAGGTTTGGACTAACATGTCGGCTAAACTGGGTAAGGGTTTCCTTCACTCAAAGACATGAATGAATTCGATGGCTTTTGATGATGGTTGTTTCATTGCTATCATTACTAATCCTGTTGCAAATGTATTTCATCAGTTAAATTTCCCAGCTGTCATGGTGGGATTTGAAAATGTGACTCCAGACCTTTAGTTTATGTCTCTGGATTGCTAGTGCAGTAACATAATTGACTAAGCCACTGTGCCCCAGAACGATGGCTTAACTTAGTCCTTTTACTCCCCAGATGGTGATAGTGTCATGTGGGTTTAGCTTAGTCAGCTCTGCAGATCACTTGAATTCACTGTAAAGTGTTCAGTGACATGTTTGACCATAAGTTGGTCTTAATATAAACAATCTTTTGTTAGCATATTAAAAATATTAAAAACAAGAATTGGCAATGCCCCCAGCAAGTTCAACATGTCTTCAGCAGACTGATGCTACTTTGGACTGGCATTCCCAACTACGGAGGTCAACAATTCTTTTAGTTTCACAACGAATAAATCTGATTTATTATATCTGAAGCGGTCCAAGCAATTAACTTCAGTGATCATACTCACAGCACACTTCTTAAAAGAACATGATTACAAAATGGTTATTAGTCAATAAAAAAATGGAAATATAGTTGGGCAAAAAAAATGGACAAGCAAATTTCATAGTGAATTATCTTATTGGGAAAGGACCCTGAAGAACAAATCTATGATTATCAGATTGGCAACAGGAGCTGGCAAAATATGTAAAAATTGTTGAAATGTTCCTGCACAGAAGCAGGACATTTAGCCCATTGTGTCATGCAAGTCAATGAAGACTTAATCTGCTTAAGCCCACCTTTCAGCCCTAGGTCCATACTCACAACTCCTCAAATGACATTGAAGTGCTTTTTAAATGTCAAGAGGATTTCTGTCTGTACCATCCTATACAGCATTAAGTTCCAAGTCCCTGTGGCCCTCTTCTGAGTGAAATGTTTTGTCATCTCCCCTTAATCCTATTTTGTCAACGTTTTTCAGAGATGTTATGGTACACCTCTGGAGCAGAAGGAACTTGAACTTGGATCTCCTAGCTCAGAGATAGAGATGCTGCCACTGGACCACAAGCATTCCTCTAATCCTTTTAATAATTACTTTAAAACCATATCACCTGGTTTTTGACCCCTTTACTAAAGCAAATGGCTCAACCCAACCTGCTTTATTCAGGCCCCTTATAAATTTATATAAGTCTGTTAAGTAATCCCTTGGTTTCTGCTGTTCTGAGGAAAATAACCCCAATCAATCCAAACTTTCCTTAGAAATAGCCCAGTCTTGTCATTATTCAAAGTCCAAAGTTATTACAGCAGAAGTTGCTGGAAAAGCCCAGCAGGTCTGGCAGCATCTGTGAAGGAAAAAACAGAGTTAACATTTCAGGTCCAGTTCTGAGGAAGGGTCACCGGATCTGAAACATTAACTCTGATTTTTTTCTTCACAGATGCTGCCAGACCCGCTGACCTTTTCTAGCAAATTCTGTTTTTGTTCCTGATTTACAGTATCTGCAGTTTTTTCGGTTTTTGTCCAAAGTTATTACCTGCCCTCTTGATCAAGTTGGATCTTATTTGGTACGAGTTTTTAAAATATATTGGATGTAAAGTTGTTTTGAGGACCTCAGAAACATTATTGACAAAGATGTCATAAGTGTCTGAGGTCTTAAAGCCCAAATGAAGAATCAGTTGCTATCTTAACTTGCTTCTGCATCTAATTTCTGATGATTATTGCTATCATCTGGGTAAATGGAAATTTGTGAAGGTTTAAGAAACCTTATTCAGGGCTTGTGGGCTTCGTTGGCTGGGCCAGCTTTTATTGTCCATTCATAATTGCCCTCAAAAAGTTGATGTGAGCTGTCTCCTTGAACTGCTGCAGTCCATTTGGTGCAGTTAGACCCACAATGCTGTTGGTGTAGGGTTAGAGCGTTTTGAACTCGCAAAACTGAAAGAACAGTGATATATTTCCAAATCAGGGTAACAAGTGGCTTAGAGAGAACTTGCAGCTAGTAGTGTTCCCATGTATCTGCTGCCTTTGCTTTTCCAGATAGAAGTGTTTGTGTGTTTGGGAGATGCTGTCTAAGGAGTCTTGGTGAATTTCTGTGATCTATCTTGTAGATGGTACACACTGCTGCTGCCAAGCACTGGGGGAGAAGGGAGTGAATGCTTGTGGATGTTGACCGACTGCTTTGTCTTGGATGGTGTTGAGCATCTTGGGTCTTGAACTCATCCAAGAAGTGGGGAGTATTCCATCACACTCCTGATTTAGGTCTTGTAGATGGGTAGGTAGGCTTTGATGAGTCAAGAGGCGAGTCATTCGCTGTAAGATTCCTAGTATTAATATGACTGGTCCAGTTCAGTTTCTGGTCAATGGTAACATGATGCCTATTTATAAGTGTGTATATTTGCAATGACATTATAAATTTTAATAATGTGTGACATTGAAGCGTGAGGAATCTTTCAACAACAAATCATGTAGAGAATGAAATCAAAGATAACAGAAAATGGTTTGTTATAGTTTGATGTTTATGTTGGTGAATTTTTAATTCTCTTGTTTTTTTATTCTAATGCCATTTTACTTGCATTTGTATCTTATTCTGCCTGGAATTCTTTACCTTGTTGAAAATATGAGATCTTTGCTGCTGAATATTAAATAAGGTGTTCTTATAATAATATTCATGATTTAATCATCATTTTAGCCTATTCGTGATCCATTTATAGTTTCATTTGAGACTAATAGTGGCATGGGCAGTGGCCAAGGTACAAATTCCATACATAAATACAACCATTTGCAATTCAGGTGCTGCACGGAATAGCAGAACTTTTAAAACCTTCAGGACATCCTAATCCCTGAGGTGGAAAAGCTACAAGACGTCCACTTAGGTTAGTGATTTCACTGTAGGCATTCACAAATTCCTAGCGTTAATTATCTAGCCTGACAGTGGCTTGCAATGATTTTCATGATGTCCTGTGTGGGTTCTCAAACTTAGCAGCCGATTTTAGTTTAAAACTGAGCATAAGCAGAGTGTTTTTGGCACCTTCTTCCCAGAACAATGTTTGAAACGTGCAAGAAATTAATTTCTGCATATCCTTAAAAGCTTCTAATTGTTGGGTATTAATTTAGAATGGCAATAACAGATGTTTGTCGATGAAATGTTATAATTGTTTTTCATTTTTAACCATGGGGTAGGACAAATTTTGATTGCAGCATTAGGCTACTGCAGGTGACCAAGTAAACAGAAACATAATGTAAATAAGGATCTGGTCATCCTGACCCTCCTTTAAACTGCTGATGTCTAATATAATCATTTGTAATTTGAAGTTTTTGTTATCCCAGGTTTTAAAAATGTTTGAAGGACTTTCTTATTTGGTTAAATAAGTCACCTATCAATTCTAGCATTTGAGTGATTAATGGGATTACAGAAGTGAATCAAATGCCAATACAGTGTGGAGCTGGAGGAGCACAGCAGGTCAGGCAGCATCAGAGGAGCAGGGAAGTTGACGTTTCAAGTTTACAGCCTTCATTAGGTCGCTGTAAACCTGAAACGTCGACTTTTCTGCCCCTCTGATGCTTCCTGACCTGCTGTGTTCCTCCACCTCCACACTGTATTGACTCTGACAACAGCATCTGCAGTTCTTGCTATCTCTGAATCAAATGTCATCCTGCTTCAGCCAAAGCCATGATTTGTGTAAATATGTTTTTGTTTTAAGAAAGTGTTGGAATAATTCAAGCAAGGTACTCATTTTAAAGCTGCATGCTGTAACCAGAACTTGTATTAATGTTCAGAAATTGCTATTTTCTGTCCAGTCCCAGCGTAGTTCATTGATAAAACTTTTCAATCGAATTATCCTGTGGGCTTGGGTCACAAGTTTACATTTGTCAGCAGCAAAACCAGCAGAGCTTGTTCCTGGAGATAGCGTCTTATTTGGATGCTGTTGTATTTTCTGTCCTGTCAAACACAGTAGGTGGGAATTCTGCACCTGGTCCAAGACCAGGTCTGGCAACAATGGAACCTGGACAGCCAAACTGGGAGAGGTGGGTGTTGCTTTAATAAGTCCAGAACTGCGAGGATATTTGAATATGAATTTCCCTCACTGGTCTGCACATCAATCAATAAATAAATGTGATCTGAATGTCAAAAATATTGGAATTGTATTTAGGCACCGAAGAGTGGAACTTGCTATATAGAAATAAGTTGAATTTTGTTACACTTAAATCTTCAAGCTGAAATGTCTTGTATTTTTACAAATGAAACTGAAAATGTGTATTTTTGCAAAATGTAGCTGTGATCTAAATGGTCAAGGAGGATAAAGGGAGAACCACTCAACTGGGTGAGGAGACTCCTCCAAAAAGATATGGTCTTTCTCACATTGATATGATCCATAGTTGGCCAAATGCCAGAAAGGCCACAGTATTGCCCCTATTTGAGCTGTAAACATTACTAATTAGCAGTCTGTCCCTCCAGTTGTAGGAATGCTTCAAAAGGCTCTCCTGATTTGGCTGACCCCTATTTTCTCCCAGTCGCCTGCCTCTAAACCCCAACATCATGGGTCTGAGAAAAGTTAACCTCATATTTCTGGGTCTAAAGACTGCAGATTTAAATGCCATTGAAGGATTGTTACTGATTGCATTACTGAGGCTTTGTTTGTGTTGTTGGTGAGACCATGTCTTGGATGATGCCTTGAAACAAGGTCATGCCTATCTGCCTGGGTAGATGCAAAATAACCCTGTACCACAATATGAAACCGAGGAGCGTAACTGTCATGGTTAGCAATTTTTTTCGACCGACACTCTGCAAAATAATACAGACACACTAGTCAGTTATCTCATTGCTGTTTGCAGACGTTCCATACTCAAATTGGCTGCTATGTTTATCTAGATAGCAGCAGTGGTGACAATTTAGATGTTATTCATTGCTTGTGAAGTGATTTGGAACATACTGAAGAAATAAAAGCAGTCAGCTGCATACAAGTTCTTTCTTGCTTTCCATACATGTAAAGACGGCAAGAAAAAAAATCTAATATTGTTATTGTACTGTATTCTGCAAGATAAAACCTCCTGAGAAGCATGTTATGATTTTAAGTTGAAAATGTTCCATTGCATACAGAGCCTGTTGTTGATTCCATATCCATGATCACTTGACCCTTGCCCTGTTCATTTCTCAGTAAGTGGTTTTACCACAATGAACATGTAAAACTAGGGCTGCTAAAGATATCCCTGTTCTTCCACCACCATTAGCTCTGGCTGAAGTAGTAGTGAGGTAGCTTATAAATCTAGCCACAAATAGACAATAATAAAGATCCATTCCATCTTGTCATAAATTTATTCTGTGTCAAGATATGTATTGTTGTTTCACAGTCTAATTTTAAGCTTTAAGTATCGATTATTTTTCGTGCTATTGTAGGTAGTGGGACATTTTTAAAATGCTTCTGCTTTTTTTCTTGTTGCTAAGATTTTTATAATTGGCAGCAAGTGGGGACATGATGTGACAGCTGTTGTATTATATTTTTGTGCTTTATTCATTGTATACATACTCAAACAAGCATGGTATAATCCAGTACTTCTTTTCTGCTAATATTTAATGGTGTGCGTTTTTGAAATTGTATCTACAATATGTCTAAAAAATTTTGGATACAGTTCAACTGGAAAACCATTGCTACTTGTCAATTTTCCTTGCATGGTTGCTTTTAATTACACCTTAATTTAATTCAGTTCTAGGAGGTCTGTTTAAATATTCAGCTTGTTAATCTAATAACTGGAATATTGTGCACCATCATTACTGTTGATGCCTTTTTCAGTATCCTAAAGCATTTCAGAGTTATGCAGATTTTTGTTAAGCTGTGAATATTTGAAATATTCCGGGTCTGAGGCTGCTTTTCTCTTGAGTAACTTAATAGCAGGAATTGAAGCAGCAGTCTTTTTTTTAAAATAAAATGTTCTTTGCCATCATTCCCTTGTTTTGTCTTCATGCTCACAAATTCAATATCTTGTCCAATGGTACTTTCTTTTGTAAATATATTTGTGTAGCTTTTTAAAAAATCTTGTATGTTATTCTGTTTATAGCAGATAGGATCTTTAAACTGTCTTGAAATATTTCCTGAACAATGTTGTAAATTCTGAATTTAGACTCCAGTTGTAATCCAGTGCAAGGAAAAATAAAACACTCAAATTTTCCAATTCGACAGAAAAATTTACAAATCCATTTTTCCTTCTTGCAAAAAATACCTCCAGTGTTTCTCCTTTCATCCAACTCTTTGGTGCCTGCAGCATTAAATTGTGATGTTGCCAACAGACCAGTGCTAAGATGTAGCTGTATAACCGACTCCTTCCCATGAATGTGTCTTTTTTTTTATATATTAAAGGAAGGCAAGCGTAGTGTTTTGCCTCCTATCAATTCTCATTTGTTAATTTTCCAGTATAAACAAATTAGAATACTTTTTCTTTTCAGAAATCTCTAGATATGTGCAAAAACAGGAGAATCGTAATGCCTCTTTGAGAGGACATTTTAATATTGTGCAATGCTGAATATGTATGAACTGTGAAACAAAACTCACCAGGGTTGATTTTTAGTCTTAATTTCAGAAGCAGGAGCTGTTCTCTAGTATCAACGTTCCTTTAACGTGCAATATTCTAGTTACTTTTAGTTTTCTCTGAGGAATATTTTTGAGATAAGATCCTGCCCTTTATTATCATTTGAAAACTTTAAGTCATAGAACATTGAATTTACTAATCCAAAACGAACCTAAAATAGTCTGTTTTGTAAAGATTGCAGACCCTAATTTTAACTGATAACAATGCATTTGCTTTTCTTAAAACAAAAGAAAGTCGATGAAGTTAAAACTAAACTCCTGTCTCTGTGTGCACCCTGGCATTGTGGAATTGAGTTTATATGAGGAGTTTTTACTGTGCAAGCTGAGAATCTGCAGCCTACCACATTTCCTTTTTCTCTAAGTACAGGTGTTTAATCGTAATCTTGTGGTTTCCCAACTTGTTACTCTTTTCCAAAGCAACTATGTATGAACCGCATAATTAAAAGTAATTATACAAATGTCCTTAAGCAAAACCCAAAAGGCTCCTAATCATGAATCTTTATAGGACGCCAAGCCTGCTGACTTAAAATTTATGTGCACGACAGATATTTCTCTCCTGGAGAGAAAAAAGAATTAGACTTCTGTCTGCTTCTGAGTTGACAGGCAATGCCAAACAATAGGACTCGCAATGCTCGAAGAATCAGACTGAATATAGATCATCTACATGGATAAAGATCATCAAAGCCAATTGCTAGGATTCACTATGATTCTTCAAATATTCCTTGCTTCTACATCATGACTGCTGCCTGGCTTGAATTAAGCACAATTCCGTCTGTGAATCTATTTCAGCTTTCTAAATTATTTTTCCTAATGGCTAATTGACACCTAGAGATTCTCTTACTTACAGCTGGTATCTATCTGTCCCCTACAGACCTGTCCCTGTCTACACGTAATACTGATACCCTCACAGAAAATGTTTACCTGCTAAGATTGTCTTCACCAATATTGTACCTGTGGCCTTCTGACTCCAAAGTGGGAATTTTGCTGACTAGACCAAGTTGCTGTCAACGTGCCTCAGTCAGTGGCAATCTCATCTCGGAGCGAGAAGTTCCTTCTATAATCTGGGGTGACCATTAAAGAGGCGATGTCTTTCAAGTAAGATGTTAAAGTAAACCCTAGCCTAATACAGGTGGTTGTACAAGATCCTATATCATAGGAAGAAAAAACAGCCAGTTCTTCTGGTGTCTCGATCACCATTCTCCCCTGACTTGACATCAGCAAAACCAACTAAACTGGTTGTTCCGTACATTTGCAATTTATCAGCATTGATTGGCATTGAAGAACATAATAGCACTGACTATTCTTCAAACGTAATTAATTTTAAAGTACTTGACATCTTGAATCTGCTTGATAATCATTTTATTGTTTAACCATGACATTAACTTTCATGCATAATTTTGTGTCCACCTCACACCATACACATGAAACTAATTCCTTCTGGTTGGGGTTTTCACCTGTTGGAATCCTGGTGAATGAGGAGGTGATTTTCAACATCTTGAGGGGTTTTACAGAGTTCAAGCGAATATACTGGATGGCCAGTAAGCTGTGTAAAATTCAACAGGATGGCAGGGGATGACATGCTCATTTCCTTCCCCTGTACCAAACCCACTGACATTTTACCGCTAGCAGCAATGGTGGAAGATTAGGCACCCTTTGGCTCACAGAGGAATCCTGTCACAGAGGAGTGCTGTTCATCCTTGATGTTTCATTGAGTCCAAAGTTGATTTTGAGGACTCTCAGGGCAACTCCTCCTGACTGTGTGCTACTTTACTGCCTCAGCTGGTAGGATGAGAGGTACCCAGGGATGATGACGGTTGTATGTAGGACACTGCCTGTTAGGTATGATTTAATCATCATGACTATGTCAGGCTGTTGCTTGTCTGATATGTAAGACAACTCTCCTCAGATATTAGCAGAGAGAACTTTGTAAGATTGAGTGGACAAATGTGTGCTTTTGTCATTTTTGAAGCTCAGTTCGATGTTGTGCGGTCCATCAGGTTTAATTCTCTTTTGATTTTTCTCTAGACGTTTGATACAACTGTTTGCATACCAGGCCATTTCAGAAGGCAATGAAAAGTCAATTCTAATCTTCTTACTGGTTAATCTAACAGTTATGTATGGTTCAAAAACAGTTTAGGTATTTTGATGCATAGAAAGGGCTAGTACTACTTAAACATTGTAAACCTACGATTTTATTTGCTGGAACAATGTATTTGAATGGTGAAACAGAAGTTTCTTAAACAAGGGGGTTACAACAGCAATTTTCCAATCTTTTGGGACTTCTGACTCCAGTGACTTTTGAAAGATCACAACTAAGGATTGCTGGAAATGCAACATGAGGTGTTGGGTTGTGTCCATCTCACAAAAATATTGACTTTGATATTGTACAGGATGTGGTAAGAGGAAACTGGTGACTTTTTACAGATAACCACTTAAACTTCTGAAAGCATGACATTACTGGCAATCATGAATCTATCACATTTCATAGAACATAGAACATTACAGCGCAGAACAGGCCCTTCGGCCCTCAATGTTGCGCTGACCTGTGAACTAATCTAAGCCCATCCCCCTACACTATCCCATCACCATCCATATGCTTATCCAAGGACTGTTTAATTGCCCCTAATGTGGCTGAGTTAACTACATTGGCAGGCAGGGCCTTCCACGCCCTTACCACTCTCTGAGTAAAGAACCTGCCTCTGATATCTGTCTTAAATCTATCACCCCTCAATTTGCAGCTATGCCCCCTCGTACAAGCCGACGTCATCATCCTAGGAAAAAGACTCTCACTGTCCACCCTATCTAATCCTCTGGTCATCTTGTATGTCTCTATTAAATCCCCTCTTAGCCTTCTTCTCTCCAATGAGAACAGACCCAAGTCCCTCAGCCTTTCCTCACAAGACCTTCACTCCAGACCAGGCAACATCCTGGTAAATCTCCTCTGCACCTTTTCCAATGCTTCCATATCCTTCCTGTAATGGGGCAATCAGAACTGTACACAATATTCCAAGTGAGGCCGCACTAGCGTTTTGTACACTTGCAGCATGACATCATGGTTCCGGAACTCAATCCCTCTACCAATGAATCCCTCTAACACACCGTATGACTTCTTAACAGCACTATCAACCTGGGTGGCAACTTTCAGGGATCTGTGTACCTGGACACCAAGATCCCTCGGCTCATCCACACTACCAAGAATCTTTCCATTGACCCAGTATTCTGCCTTCCTATTATTCTTCCCAAAGTGAATCACCTCACATTTATCTGCATTGAACTCCATTTGCCACCTTTCAGCCCAATTCTGCAGTTTATCCAAGTCTCCCTGCAACCTGCAACATTCTTCCACGCTATCCACCACTCCACTGACTTTAGTGTCATCTGCATTTCTGTCAATCCCAGTGGGCAAAGTAGCAGAAAAAAACAGAAATTAATAATAAGGGCAAGAATCAATTGACAACTGATATTGACTGCCAGCTCTTGATGAACAGATGGATTCCTATTCACAAAGATTTTGAATAAGGTTAATTAAGAAAATTTCAGTATACCAGAATACTAGAACATGAATAACTAAATTTTTCTGCACATTAGAGGAGATAGTTGGGTGAAGCTAAGCGGCTGGGTTAAATTTTGTGCTTTTCACCATTTAGTGGTTTTGTCCAATTTTTTAATAATCTTAAAAAGAAAATGAACATTTTGCCCTGGATTTTTCAGGGACAACTTGGGTGCCGTTTAAAAAGAGTGCATAGGAATTGATTCCATGATTGCCACTTCCCTCCCCATCCATGGCATTTTTAGTTGGCATGGGTAATGCAGTCAGCCTGCATGCATCACTCCCGCACTAGCCAGCTGCACTGAGAGCTTGGCTATTTGAACCCTCCCCCAGCAGACCGTGTGGAGTTGGGCTTCTTACACAAGTTGGACTTGCTTTGTGGCTTCTCAGGAGGAGGTTACAATCCCAAGTAGGGAAACAAAAAGAAACGCAGCCTTCTGTTGCTGGCGCTTTGAAATAACTGCACAGAGGCCGGTATCCCATCACCAAGTCACCCTTTATTTATCTGAGCACAGTACAATGGCTCTGGCCAGCCAGCTCGGAGTCCATCCCCAGAACTGATGGGATTCTAAGTCTCCATAAGACCATAAGACATAGGAGTGGAAGTAAGGCCATTCGGCCCATAAAGTCCACTCCGCCATTTAATCATGGCTGATGGGCATTTCAACTCCACTTACCCGCACTCTCCCCATTGCCCTTGATTCCTTGCGAGATCAAGAACTCATCAATCTCTGCCTTGAAGACATTTAACGTCCCGGCCTCCACTGCGCTCCGTGGCAATGAATTCCACAGGCCCACCACTCTCTGGCTGAAGAAATGTCTCCTCATTTCCGTTCTGAATTGACCCCCTCTAATTCTAAGGCTGTGCCCACAGGTCCTAGTATCCCCACCTAACGGAAACAACTTCCCAGTGTCCACCCTTTCTAAGCCATGCATTATCTTGTAAGTTTCTATTAGATCTCCCCTCAACCTTCTAAACTCTAATGAATACAATCCCAGGATCCTCAGCCGTTCATCATATGTTAGGCCTACCATTCCAGGGATCATCCGTGTGAATCTCTGCTGGACACGCTCCAGTGCCAGTATGTCCTTCCTGAAGTGTGGGGCACAAAATTGGACACAGTATTCTAAATGGGGCCTAACTAGAGCTTTATAAAATCTCAGAAGCACATCGCTGCTTTTATATTCCAACTCTCTTGAGATAAATGACAACATTCCATTCGCTTTCTTAATCACAGACTCAACCTGCAAGTTAACCTTCAGAGAATCCTGTACTAGCACTCCCAGATCCCTTTGTACTTCAGCTTTATGAATTTTCTCACCGTTCAGAAAATAGTCCATGCCTGTATTTTTTTTCCAAGGTGCAAGACCTCACACTTGCTCACGTTGAATTTCAGCAGCCATTTCCTGGACCACTCTCCTAAACTGTCTAAATCATTCTGCAGCCTCCCCACCTCCTCCACACTACCTGCCTGTCCACCCAACTTCGTATCATCGGCAAACTTCGCCAGAATGCCCCCAGTCCCTTCATCCAGATCATCAATATATAAAGTGAACAGCTGCAGCCCCAACACTGAACCCTGCGGGACACCACTTGTCACCGGTTGCCATTCTGAAAAAGAGCCTTTTATCCCAACTCTCTGCCTTCTGTCAGACAGCC
Source organism: Ginglymostoma cirratum (assembly GCA_024137785.1). Lineage (NCBI taxonomy): Eukaryota > Metazoa > Chordata > Chondrichthyes > Orectolobiformes > Ginglymostomatidae > Ginglymostoma > Ginglymostoma cirratum. The sequence continues at coordinate 33,591,712 of JAHRHZ010000012.1, read as the reverse complement.
AATCCTCAATCCATGCCAGTAACTCACCTCGAACACCATGGGCCCTCACCTTACTCAGCAGCCTCCCGTGAGGCACCTTATCAAAGGCCTTTTGGAAGTCTAGATAGATAACATCCACTGGGTTTCCCTGGTCTAACCTACTTGTTACCTCCTCCAAGAAGTCTAACAGGTTTGTCAGACATGACCTCCCCTTACTAAATCCATGCTGACTTGTTCTAATCCGACCCTGCACTTCCAAGAATTTAGAAATCTCATCCTTAACGATAGATTCTAAAATTTTACCAACAACCGAGGTTAGGCTAATCGGCCTATAATTTTCATCTTTTGCCTTGATCCTTCTTAAACAAGGGGGTTACAACAGCAATTTTCCAATCTTTTGGGACTTCTTCTGACTCCAGTGACTTTTGAAAGATCACAACCAACGCCTCTGCTATTTCCTCAGCCACCTCCCTCAGAACTCTAGGATGCAGCCCATCAGGGCCAGGAGATTTATCAATTTTTAGACCTTTTAGCTTTTCTAGCACTTTCTCTTTTGTAATGCCTACCATACACAACTCTGCCCCCGACTCTCCATAATTGTTGGGATATTACTCATGTCTTCCACTGTGAAGACTGACACAAAATACTTATTAAGTTCTTCAGCTATTTCCCTATCTCCCGTCACTAGCCTTCCAGCATCAGTTTGGAGCAGCCCAATGTCTACTTTTGCCTCTCATTTGTTTCTTATGTATTGAAAGAAACTTTTACTATCATTTCTAATATTACTGGCTAGCCTACCTTCGTATTTGATCCTCTCCTTCCTCATTTCTCTCTTTGTTATCCTCTGTTTGTTCTTGTACCCTTCCCAATCTTCTGATTTCCCAGTGCTCTTGGCCACTATATAGGCTGTCTCTTTCTCTTTGATACATTTCCTGACTTCCTTTGTCAGACATGGCTGTCTAATCCTCCCCCAGATGATCTTTCTTTTCTTTGGGATGAACCTTTGTATTGTGTCCTCAATTACACCCAGAAACTCCTGCCATTGTTGCTCTATTGTCTTCCCCGCCAGGCTCTGCTTCCAGTCAATTTTCATCAGTTCCTCTCTCATGCCCCTGTAATTACCTTTATTTAACTGTAACACCATTACATCCGATTTTGCCTTCTCTCTTTCAAACCGCAGACTGAACTCTACCATATTATGATCGCTGCCTCCTAAGTGTTCCCTTACTTTAAGGTCTTTTATAAAGTCTGTCTCCTGGTTCTGTTGGTCAGCCAGGGCTTTCCTGATTAGCCCAGGCTAACAACCCCAATTAAGGATTTTGTAGTCAATGAGATCCAGCTAGATCTCATATCACTCCACATTCAGAACCTCAAAGTTGTAATAGTGCAGAAGGAGGCCATTTGGCCCATTGTGTCTGCATGACAGACTTTGAAATACAAACAAAAGCTTATTCTTTTTAATTTCAATGGTTTATTGCTACTGCAACGAATAAACATGATTTAATTTATATTTGTCACATGTACCTAAGTACAGTAAAAAGTTTTGTTTTGCATTCAGTACAGGCAGATCATAGCATACAAGAACATACAGACCATAGAGTGATTGAACAGAGTGAGAAATACAAAGTTACGGCTTATCACGAGGTGTGCAAAAACAAGATCAACATTAGATTTGAAATTTGAGAGGTTCAATCAGCAGTCTAATTGTGGGGAAGAAGCTTTTCTTGAATCTGTTGGTATGTGCATTTAAGCTTTTGTACCTTCTGCCCGACAGAAGAGTTTGGAAGAGATTATAACCGGGTTGGGAGGGGTCTTTGATGATGTCAGCTGTTTCTCTGCAGCAACGAGAGGTGTAGATGGAGTCAGTAGATGGGAGCTTGGCTTTTGTGATGGTCTGGACTGTGTTCACAACCTTCTGTAGTTTCTAGCGGTCCTGGGCAGAGCAGTTGCTGTACCAAGCCATGATGCATCCAGATAGAATGCTTTCTGTGGTGCATCTGTAAAGGTTGGTGACAGTCCTTATGGACATGCTGAATTTCTTTAGCCTCCTGACGAAGACAAGGCTTTGTTGTGGCTTCTTGACTGTTGCATCAATGTAGGTGGTCCATTACAGATTGTTGGTTATCGTCACTCCTCGGAATATGACGCTCTTGACCCTCTCCATCTTGACCAACTCAGCTCCATTGATGTGAATAAAGGCGTGTTCTCGTCTTTTCTTTCCAAAGTCAATGATCAGCTTTTTAGTGTTGCTGACACTGGGGGAGAGATTGTTATCTTTGCACCATGACACTAAGCATTCTGTTTCCTTCCTGTATTCTGTCTCATCGCTGTTTGATATCCAGCTTACAACGGTGGTGTTGTCAGCAATTTTGTAGATAGAGTTTGGATGAAATTTGGCCGTATAGTCATGAGTGTACAGTGAGTGCAGTAAAGGGTTGAGTGTGCATCATTGCAGGGCACCAGTGTTAAGGATTATCATGGCAGAGGTGCTGTTGTCTATCTTCACTGACTTTGGTCTGTGGGTTAGGATCTACTTGCAGAGGACAGAGCAGAGACCTCAGTCACAGAGTTTAGAGGTTAGTTTAGTTGGAATTGTACTGTTGAAGGTGGAGCTGTAGTCAATAAGTAGAAGCATGATGTAGGTTTCCTTATTTTCCACATGTTCCAGGGATGAGTGTCGGGCTAAGGAGACAGTGTCTGCCGTGGACTTGTTATGCCAGTCAGCAAATTTTAAGGGAATGAGGCAGGCTGGGTGGCTACAGTTGATGTGAGCCATGACTTGCCTCTCGAAGCGCTTCATTACTATGGAGGTTGAGGCATGTTGTATGTGTTTTCTTTGGTACTGAGATGATGGTGGTCTTCTTGAAGCATGTGAGGACTTCAGATTGTAGCAAGAAGATGTTCCAGATGTCAGCGAATAGATGACCCGCCAGCTGGTCTGTACAGGGTCTGAGTCCATGGATGGGGAGTCCATCTGGCCAGTTGCTTTCCTTGGGTTCACTGTCAGGAAGGCTGATCTGACGTCTGCAGCAGTGACTGAGGGAACATGTGCATCCAGGGCTGTCGGGCCAGGTGACACTGTTCCACTGGCATTCTGCTCGAACTGAGCATAAAAAGCATTGAGTGCATCAGGGAGGCTATTCTGTTCTGCTTCATTTTGTATCCTGTTATGTCGTGTCGGCCTTGCCACAGGTGACCATGTGGTTAGTTTGGGTCTCTAACTTAGTCCAGTATCTCAAATGGCCTTTCGGAGGTTGTATCTAGATTTCCTGTAAAGGCCTGTGTCGTTTGACTGTAATGTCACTCACCTGGTCTTCAGTAGGCAATGGATTTCCTGGTTCACCCATGGTTTCAGGGTGGGCAGCATACGGATTGAATTCTTTGACATGCAGTCTTCCACACATTTGCTGGTGAAATCCATGACAGTGGTCGCATAGATTGGCCTCTGAATTCAAGAATATGGACCAGTCCACCGATTCCAAGAATTCCGGCAGAAGCTCTTTTGCTGTCTGAGACCAGCACTTCACTACTTCTTGTACTGGGTTCTCATGTAAGCTGGGCAGAGGAACACAGCATTGTGATCTGATTTTCCAAAGTGCGGCTGGGGTATGGAGTGGTAGACATCTTTGATGGTTGTGTCGCAATGGTCAAGGATGTTTGGCCCCCAGAGACGTGTTGATGGTATTTTGGTAGCACCCTGTTTGGGTTGGTCTGGTTGAAGTCGCCAGCTACCATGAATAAGGCCTTGGGGAATTTCATCTCAAGTGCATTTATAGTGGTGTAAATTTCATCCAGAGCGTTCTTCACTTCTGCCTGGGGTGGTATATCGACTACTGTCAGGATGGCGGAGGTGAATTTAGGCTGCAAGTAGTAGGAATGACATTTTGCTGCTAGATACCCTAATATGATAGGTTTTCCCATCAAACTGTCTGCGTGGAGAATGCCACACCTGCTGCTCCCTGAATAGAATTGCAGAATGAAGCCCATAAGTAGAGATTAATTGTCACTTACAGACCTCAATTGATTTCGGGCTGGAAAGACTGTCCATTAGCCTTCCCACTCCAAACTTAATCTGGCCTGATGCAGCAAGTAGCAGCCTCCCCATTCTGCGCCAATTTAATTCCCTGGTCTCCAAATTGACAATGGGAGAGGGTGTTAAATTCTGCCCTTTCTCCTGGATTATTTGTTTGACAGGACACCTGGTGTAGCTTCGAGATAAAAAGGCATTTTTTTTCAACCAGTTTCAACAGATTCTGTTGTTTGTATTGGTAATAGTTTGTTATTACAGCAGAGTCCAATATGAATTCTTGGCTAAAGTTCAAAACCATTCATTGAATCAGAAAACTATTTTCACATTTTGTTAGTTTTAAGATACAATTAAGTAATTATTTGTCTTTGATGTGATTAGCGAAATCAATTTCATTTTTATGACAGATTAACCACTCAAAAGTATGTATGTTTTTGAATAGGTTTTATGAATTAGTTTTCTTCAGTATGAATTGAGAGCTCTGTTAGGATTTTAATACTTTCTGTAGTCATCCCTATTTCCAACATGGCTACTGAGGTCTAACCAATTTAGGTGAATGGCTACAGTAGATACATGGGATATGATGGAGTTTGGAGAGGGCATGCAATTTGGGCCTATGAGGAGACATTGAGTGTGTATGTAGAGTTGAGGGGCTGGCATTCATCATTGGAACTTGGCCCATGTCCAGGTAAATAAATGTGGTTTTCACAACCTTCCACCCTGTCATCCATCTGCCTCTGTTGTCATCTCACATCTGCCTGTGGAGACAGTAGGTCTGTCTCATTCTGCCCCCGCCTCCATGGAGCCAAAATGTTTGATGGGGACCTTTTCAAAGGACGCAGGTCTGGCAGTCGGGAAATGCCCATAGCTAGGCCTTCCTGTCCCTCCACGAAAACCTGACCCCCAGTCTCTTTGTGACTATTGCACAACTGGATTGCACAATTAATAATTACATAGTTATGCATAACATCAATAAAGAAAATATTGCTAATGAGTAGTGAAATTTGACAAAAAAGGAAGAAAATGCCACATATGTTGAAAGACAATTTTAAAGGGTTTGGAAAAAGGAGCAAAGAACAAAGAAAATTACAGCACAGGAACAGGCCGTTTAGCCCTCTAAGCCTGCATCAACATGCTGTCCGTCACAACTAAAACCCCCTACCTTCCTGAGACCGTGTCCCTCTATTACCATCCTATTCATGTATTTGTCAAGATGCCCTTTCAAAATAACTATTGTATCTGCTTCCACTACCTCCCCTGGCAGCAGGCACCCACCACCCTCTGTGTAAAAAACTTGCCTCATACATCAGCTTTAAACCTTGCCCCTTGCACCTTAACCTATGCCCCTTAGTAACTGACTCTTCCACACTGGGAAAAATCTTCTGACTGTCCACTCTGTCCATGCCCTTTGTAATCTTGTAGACCTCTATCAGGTCACCCCTCAACCTCTATCGCTCCAGTGAGAACAACCCAAGTTTCTCCAACCTCTCCTCATAGCTAATGCCCTCCATACCTGGCAACGTCCTAGTAAATCTTTTCTGTACCCTCGCCAAAGCCACCACATCCTTCTGGTAGTGTGGTGACCAGAATTGAACACAATATTCCAAACGCGGCCTAACAAAGTTTCTATATAGCTGCAACATTACCTAACAGCTTTTAAACTCAGTGCCCCAGCCAATAAGGCAAGCATGTTGTATACCTTGTTGACTACCTTCTCCACCTGCATTGCCACTTTCAGTGCCCTGTGTACCTGTACACCCAGATCCCTCTACCTATCAGTACTGTTCAGGGTGTACCTTTTACTGTATATTTTCCATCTGGATTAGACCTTCTGAAATGCATTACCTCACATTTTTCTGGATTAAACGCCATCTGCCATCTCTCTGCCCAAGTCACCAACTGATCTATATCCAGCTGTACCATCTGTTGGTCCTAATCGCTATCCGCAATTCCACCAACCTTTGTATCAATGGCAAACTAATTGATCAAATCGGTCAAATTTTCCTCCAAATCATTTGTATATATTACAACCAGCAAACATTTCCTACAAATAGCAAAGATCCCAACACTGATCCTGAGGAACGCCACTAGTCACAGCCCTCCATTTAGAAACGTACCCTTTCAATGCTACCCTCTGTCTTCTATGACCGAGCCAGTTTTTCATCCATCTTGCAAGCTCACCTCTGACCCTGTGCAACTTTATCTTCAGTATCAGTCTGCCATGAGGGACCTTGTCAAAGGCCTTAATGAAGTCCATGTAGACAACATCCGCTGCCCTACCCTCATCGATCATCGTCATCAGTTCCTCAAAAATCTCAACCAAGTTAGTGAGATATGATCTCCCCTTCACAAAAGCATGTTGCCTCTTGCTAATATGGCAACTTATTTCCAAGTGGAAGAGAATCCTCTCCAATAATTTCCCTACCACTGATGTAAAGCTCACTAGCCTGTAATTAGCTGGATTGTCCTTACCACCCTTCTTAAACATAGGAACAACATTGGCTATTCACCAATCCTCTGGAACCTCCCCTGTAGCCAGTGAGGTTAAAAAGATTTCTCTTCAGGCCTCAGTAATTTCCTCCCTTGCCTCTCTCAGTATTCTGGGGTATATCCCATCAGCCCTGGGGACTTGTCTACGTTAATGTTTTTCAGGACCCCAATACATCCTTCCTTTTGATTTCAACATGACCCAAACTATCTGCACACCCTTCCCCAGACTCATCATCCACTAATCCCTTCTGTACGGTGAATACTGATGCAAAGTACTCATTTAATACATTGCCCATTTCCTCTGGCTCCACACATAAATTACCTTCCCTGTCCTTTGGTGGGTCAACCCTCTCCCTAGCTACCTTCTTGCTCTTTATATTTGAATAAAAAGCCTTAAGATTTCCCTTAATCCTGTTGGCCAATGACTTTTCATGCCCCGTTTTAGCCCTCCTGACTCCTTGCTCAAGTTCTTTTCCACTTTCCTTTTATTCCACCCTTACTTTGTGTGTTCCCAGCCTCCTACCCTTGACGAATGCTTCCTTTTTCTTTTTGACCAAGCTCACAATATCTCTCATTATCCAAGGTTCCCTAAACTTGCCATACTTATCCTTCATCCTTACAGGAACGTGCTGGTCCTCAGTTCCCAGCAACTTACACTTGAAAGCTCTCACATACCTTAGGCTGATTTGCCCTCAAACATCTGCCTCCAATCTACATTTTTCAGTTCCTGCCTAATATTGTTGTAATTAGCCTTCCTCAAATTTAGCGCCTTCACCTGACAACTACACGTATCTTTATCCATCAGTACCTTAAAGCTTACTGAACTGTGATCTCTGTTCCTGAGCTGCCCCCCTACTGAGACATCAACCACCTGGCCAGGCTCATTCCCCAATACTAGGTCCAGTCCTGCCCCTTTCCTAGTTGGACTATCTACATACTGTTTCAAGAAGCTCTCCTGGATGCTCCTTACAAACTCTGCCTCATCTGCGCCCCAAGCACTAAGTGAGTCCCTGCCAATATATGGGAAGTTAAAATCACCCATAACAACAACCCTGTTACTTTTACATCTTGCCAAAATCTGCCGACACATCTGTTCTTCTGTCTCCCGCTGGCTGCTGGGAGGCCTGTAGTAAACCCCAAACATTGTGAGTGCATCCTTCCTGTTCCTGAGCTGTACCCATATTGCCTCACTGTATGAGCCATCCAAGGTGTCCTCCTGCAGTACAGCTGTGATATTTTCCTTAACAAGTAGTGCAACTCTCCCCAGCCCTTTTACATCCCCCTCTATCCCATCTGAAACATCTGTATCCTGGAAGATATATCAACTTGGATAAACAGTGGAAGGGAGCAATTGTAGCTTAATAGGGAGGCCAAAAATAACTTACAAAGCTACGTAAGCTTCTAAAAAATGAAGGAAACAAAAAATAAAAGAAGCTGGCTACTTGGAAGGGACTGCCCTTGCTTCATCTCTTGTCTATTCAGTCATTGCGAGCCAACCACCTGTGATGCTCACTTTCTCTGGCCTCTCGAGTCCTATCAACTTTGTAACTTTTTTTTTATTTGTAATTATTTATTTTAGTCATGAATGGTGATGGACAATTAAACAGCTCACTGGAAGAGGAAGCTAAATAACATTCCCATCTTAAATAATGGGAGAGTCCACAACATAAATGCAAAAGATAAAGCTGAAGCATTCATAACAACCTTCAGTCAGATGTACCAAATAGCTGATCCATGTCTGCCTCCTCCAGAAGTCCCCAGCATCACAGATGCCAGACTTCAGCCAATTTGAATAATTCCTGTGATATCAGTAACAAGTTATAGGATACTCCAAAGGCTGTGGGCCCTGACAATATTCTGACAATAGTCCTGGAGGCTTGTGCACCAGAACTTGCCACACTTCTAGACAATCTGTTCCAATACAGCTGCAACACAGCTGCGTCTACCCAAAAATGTATAAAATTGTTCAGGTATGTCCTGTACATAAAGAGCAGGACAAATTCAATCCGGCCAATTAGCGCCCATCAGTTTACTCTCGATCACCAGTAAAGTGATGGAAGGTCTCATCAACAGTGCTATCAAACAGCACTTGCTCAGCAATAACCTGCTCACTGGCACTCAGTTTGAGTTCCACCAGAACCATTCAGCTCTTGTTTTAAAGAACTGCAAGTATTATGGACTTGTATGAAAATGAATTTTGTTTAGAGACAACATTTGTGACACATTGTTCTACACTTACATGTGTCACACATTTCAGCCAGTATTCACATGATAATATTAGTTACAGTTCTTTAAAATGATAACTAGCAAACATGAAAATTTGGTTATTGAATTGTTCCCACTGTTCGGTTCTCTAGAATCTGATAATTATTCATCACTGAAATGTAGCTACTTTCACGTTCTTTTTAGTTACTATGTTATGGATCTAATTAAGATGTTTGCAGACAATATTTAATTGGCCATGTAATTGATAATGAAGAGTGCTGTGTAATGTCGAAAGATAGCAATCGGCTAATCAGGTAGGAATTGAGTTAAAGCTTTATCGTAATGTGATGCATTTCGGGAAGGCTAAACAAGGCAAGGGGATGCACAATAAATGGGAATCTGAGGCTTTTAACCAATGGTTAGGAGATTTTGCAAAGTACCAACTGCCTGTGCCTCCTGCAAAGAAGTGAAAAGATACTGGAGAGATGAGTTTGAAGAACAATAAGGGAGTCCAAAAGTAGAGGTTTAAGGTGAGAGGGGAAAGATTTAAAAGGCTCCTGAATGGGTAACTTTTTCACACGGGGCAGGGTGCGTCTACAAAATGTGCTGCCAGAGGAGGCAAGTACAATTACAGCACTTAAAAGACATAGGGATAGGTACATATACAGGAAGGGTTTAGAGGGATACGAACCAAATGCTGGCAAGTGGGACTAGACCAGTTTTGGACATCTGATCAGCATGGACAAGTTCGACCGAAGGGTCTGTTTCTGTGCTGTATAACTGTATGGTTCTATGACTGTACAAGTATAGGGCAGAAAATCAACCTCGAAGTACACCTTATGGTGTCCTTTGATCCAGAAGTATGAACTGTAAGTAAAATTTGTAATGTCTTTAAATTGTTCAGGGAATCTGATTTGAAATGTCTGAAAAACCTGTAAGATAGTTGTGAGACCAGTTTTGCTATATACTGCACAAACCTGAGAAAGGAGAAACAGCAATCCAGTATTAGTGAATATGGTTGATTGGTATGATGACGAAGACCAAAATCAGGAACCACTTCATCAGTGTTCAGTGAAGATAATAGAAACATCAAAGATAGGAGCCAAGAAGCAATTGGCATGGTGCAATCACCTGCAGCGGGAGAGAGGAGGGGTGGGGGGAAATATGGTGTGGCAAGTGATGGCGATAGGGGCTGTTAGGAAGGAGAGAGGCTAAAAATTAAACCCTGAGATAGCAAGAACTGCCGATGTTGGAGTCAGAGTCAATACAGTGTGGAAGTGGAGGAACACAGCAGGTCAGGCAGCATCAAAGGAGCAGGAGAATCGACATTTTGGGTCTAGACCCTTCATCAGGACTGGAGAGGGGAAGGGAGCTGGAAAATAAATAAAGGAGGGCTGGGGCTGGGGGAAGGTAGGTGGGATGGCGATAGGTGGAAGCAGTTAGAAGTTAGTGGGGATTGGTCAGTGGAGAGGGTGGGGCAGATAGTTAGGGAAGGAAATAGAAAGGTTGTGTCAGTTCAAGGAGACAGGGATGAGATGGAGGACATGGGATAAGGTCAGGGGTGGGGAGATTTTAAAACTGGTGAATTCTATGTTCAGGCTTTCTGGCTATAGGCTCCCGAGGTGGAATATGAGGTATTGTTCCTCCAGTTTGCGAATGGTGCAGTTGTGGCGCTGGAGGAGGCCCAGGAGTGACATGTCACCCAGGGAGTGGGAGGGGCAGTTAGAATGGTTAGCAACTGAAAGGTGCTGTTGGTTATAGCGTACAGAACGCAGGTGCTCCGCAAATCTGTCACCGAGTCTACACTTGGTCTCACCGACGGAGAGGAGGCCACATTGGGAGCAACGGATACAGTAGACCATGTTGGAGGATGTACGGGTGAACCCGTGTCAGATATGGAAAGTTTGCTTTATACCTCGAATGGAGGTGAGAGGGGAGGTGTAGGAGCAGATGTGGCACCTCCTGCGGTTGCAGGGAATGGTGCGGGGTGTGGTGGGGCTAGTGGGGCATGTGAACCAGATGAGGGAGTCACGGAGAGAGCAGTCCCTATGAAAGGCAGATAGGGGTGGGGAGGGAAACATGTCCTTGGTTTTTGGGTTGGATTGTAGGTGGCAGAAATGGCAGAGGATGATGCACTGGAAGCGGAGTTTGTTGGGGTGATATGTGAGGACCAGGAGTCTCTGTCTTTATTTTTGTTGGGGGAAGGGGTGTGGGAAATGCAAGAGATGCAGTTGAGGGCATTTTCAATCAACAGAAGGGGGATGTTGCGGTCCTTGAAGTAGGAGTACATCTGGGATGTTTGGAAGTGAAATACTCAATCTTAGGAGCAGATGTGGCAGAGGCGGAGGAATTGGTAGTAAGAGATCACATTCTTGCAGGAGTGTGGGTGAGAGGAGGTGTAGTCAAGGTAGCTGTAGGAGTCAGTGAGTTTGAAATAGAGGGTGTCAGTGCTGAGACGGTTACTGGAGATGGAGATGGAGATGGAGAGGTCCAGGAAGGGGAGGGAGGTTTCGGAAATGGTCCAGGTGAATTTGAGGTTGGGGTGAAAGGTGTTAGTAAAGTTGATGAACTGTTCAAGCTCCTCATGGGAGCACGAGGCATCGATGTAGTGGAGGAAGAGTTGGGGGATGGTGCCGGCATAACAGCAGAAGAGGGACTGTTCCACATATCCTGTGAAGAGGCAGGCATAGCTCAGACCCATGTGGGTGCTTGTAGCCACCCCTTTGGTTCGTAGGAAGTGGGAGGAGTTAAAGGAGTTAAAATCAAACAATGCTTGGTAATTTCTTCGGTTGGTGATTTTTTTGGTAAATTTGTTTTTTTCTTGTTTACAAATCCTCACGCTGATCTCACCCGAGTCTGCAGACCTTTAAAGGCTTAGAAGTGGCTAAATAGATTAGGTGGTCAGGAAGGAATATGGGATGGTTGTCTTCATTATTGAATGCATTTAAAAATTTGGAGATTATGCTGGAACAGTATAAAACATTGGTTTGGCCACAGCTGAGGACTGCGTGCAGCTCTGGTTCCTTCATTAAAGGAAAAATGAGTTTGCACTAAGGAGGATACTTACAAGGTTATATTTTGGATAACTTGAGAATTTTGGATGGGATAAAGATCGAATAACCTGGAGCTATCTTTGGAACAGAAGAGGCTAAGGGAGTGGATCGGAAGGCTCCATCATTAGGGGTACATAGATGCAGGGTTGGGAGTAGGAGATTTAGAGGGAATTTAAAAGGGAAATCCTTTCATTGAGAAAGTGGTGAGGATCTGGAGCTCACTGCCTGAAAGGGTGATGGAAGCAGACTTAATCTGAGATTTTAATATCTGCTTTGCTATGACTTTGAAGAGTTGTGACCATAAGTCTGCAGACCAAGAGATGGAAAGCAGAAGTAGGTTAAATGGTGGCTTGTCCGCCTGTGTGGACTTAATGAACTAAGTAATCTCCTGTGCTATAAATTTCTGAGAATTTCATTGATTTATGTAACTCGGATGCTACTTCGTTGTAATCAATTAACCACAGAATATTCCCTTTTGGATTCTTGAGATTTTTTTTTCCAATATAACTGAGAGATATTTTCTTTGTGATGCACTATTTAAATGAGAGAAGATTAAAATGTTAAAGGACTTCTATCTTGGATAGAAAACAGTTGTGTTACTTGCATAATAATGTTAAAATATAACAGTTATATTTCTTTACATCTAATTAAAATGTAGGTTTGTGGTCCTTCCACAAACAATCATAAACTCTCTCTTGATGCTTGATTTGAATAATTTATTGTATTTTACTCCTAGAAAAACCTTGTACTATGTATCGGTTCTGTGCATTTGCTTGTGTTATATAGCAAGTACATAGTGTGCAGTCTAATCAATAAAGTAGCAAATGTCAAATTTCAAGATGGAGGCCGTTTGGCCCATCTGCACCGACCTTTTGAAGAGCATCCCAACCAGATCCACGCCTCCCCCTATCCCTGTAACTCTGAATTTACCATGGCCAATCCACCTAGCCTGAACATCTTTGGACGTGGGAGGAAACTGGAGCACCCAGGGGAAACCCACGCAGACACGGGGAGAATGCGTAAACTCCACACAGACATTCACCCGAGGTTAAAATCATAGCCGGGTCTCTGGCACCATGAGGCAGTAGTGCTAACCACTGAGCCACTGTTACACCCAAAACTTCTGTTGCAATAAGCAGTGGATAACCAAAGATTTGAGTGTTTTTAGATATCATCATTGTGTTTTGTGATGCCATCTGACTTTTGAGTTGCCTTGCACCTTTGAAATTTACTTCAACCGGTGTTATTCCAGGTGTGGATTTATACTTTTTTTTAGAGAAATAGAGATATGATGGTGGAATAGTTAATTTTTATGGCTGAATCGAATAATTTGCTTTGAAATTCCACGGAAAACTGGACTTTATTTCACTGTGCATAACAAAGGAGCAACATATACACACTGTGAGGAAATACTTTAATAATCATTCATTATGGACCAGACCAGACCCTCTCACGATATTTTAAGAAGGTAGCCTAGACCCTAACATCTTCTTATTTCAAAGGCAAATGTGGAGAACCTTTTTCCAGATGCAATGCAACTGGTCAAACTACTCTAAGTTAAGCAAAAACACAATTTATTTAAACACTATAGTTAAAATATGAACAAAAGAAATAACAACTTAGGCTAACAACTCTATTGGAAAACTTAACGGAATAGTACATCCAGTAACTACTACTAATTAAGTGTTCCAGTATAGTAATGTCACATATACACCCACCTTGGCAAAAAGGCAAATTCAGATACAGATTCCCACATGCAATTCTCCAATCCAGGAGGAAAAAAAAAATCAAGTGAAAATTCAGAGACAGTAACAGCCAGGAGGCATTTACTGAAGCTTCCAATTCTGTTGAGACTCCAATAGCTTCTGGCGCTACTGAAAAACCAAAACTCAGAAACCCTGATCTGTGAGAGCTGACCACACCCATTCAGGCTGTTTTTGAAAAAAAAAACCCAAGGCCTCCCAAGCTGTTTACTCAAGTGGTCTTAACTAGCCAGCTCTATACCTTCTATTCAATCTCTCTCTGAAAAGAAACCAGGACTGGAGATGATACTCTGTTTGAGGTCAGGATTTTGTACAAACTTTCTTGCTTTTGTTCTCTATTCCTCCATTTGCAGAGCCCAGGATACCATATGTTTATTAATCATTTTCTCAACCTGCCTTACCACTGTTCAATAATTTATGCACATTTACCTCCAGGTTGCTATTCTTCTGCACCCATTTTTAGAATTGTACCTTCTGTTTTATGGTGTGTTTCCTCATTTTTCCAACTAACTGAATCATTTGAAGCTTCTCTGCATTAAAAGTCATCATCCACTTGTCTGTCTATCCCAACAGTTTATCTCTGTCCTCTTGCAGTTTATCCTAATCTTCCTCACAGTGCACAATGTGAACATAGGAATCAGGAGCAAGCTGTTCAAATTCTTGAGCCTGCTTCAGTATTTATTAGTATCATGGCCGATCCAACTGCAATGTCAAATCCACATTCCTGCCACTCCGTTATAACTTTTCAGTGCTTTACTTCCACATATTTTACGTCATCCACAAATTTTGAAATTGTGTCTTGTAAATCCTTAACAAATCCATGCTGACTTTATTTAATCAATCCACAGTTTTCCAAATACTGGTGACTTTGCCCTGTGTTTTCATTCCTAAAAGCTTTCCCATGACTGAGGTTAAACTGGTTGACCTGCAGTTAAGGGGCTTATCATTGCAGACCTTTTTGAATAAGGGTGAAACATTAGCAACTCTTCAGTCCTCTGGCATCACCAACATAACCAAAGAGGATTGGAAAGTTATGGTGTCTGCCATCGCCATTTTCATCTTTACGTTCCTCAGTATCTTCAGACCTGGTGATTTCTCGAGTTTCAGTGTAGCCAGCCTATCCTCCTGTTTCATTTTAGCACAATCAGCTGTAGTGATTGTAGCGAGGTCAGCCAGCGGACCTCATGGTATATGAGTTCCTTGATTGAACCAGATTAACAGCCCCACCAGGGACCCCTGGCTGACAGATAAGAGGAGGAGTGTCAGATACCCTGTTCACTCTGAGAGATAGCTCTGAGGGAGCTGGATCAGTGTCAAGGACCCTCTGTGTGTAAATAAAACGTGACTTGGTGACAGGATACTGGCCTTTTTGTGGAGTTATTTCATCAGCAATACAACTACTTTGTCGTTGACTAAGACTTTGGGGCCTAATAAACTGATGCATAGTGCTCATTGAATGCATCTACCAAACCATCTGGCTTGGTCCCTTTTAGATACCTTTAATTATGCTTTTGTTATTTTTATGGCTTATACAGACTTTTGGATTATGTCGGCTGCAGTCTCTACTCTCCCTTTACTTCTCTTATTTGATTGTTTTCATTTCTTCTCTGAGTCTTCTATTCAGTTTGATACTCGGTCACATTATTAACATGACATTTGTCAAATGTGTCTTTTTTCAGCTTATTATCCTATATTTTTATTTGGAAGAATCTGTATTTGTTCATCCTACCTTTCCTGCTCATGTTCTTGAAATTTTAACTGGATTAAAGAAGGATAAATCCCATGGACCAGATAAGCCACATCTGGCGCATTGAAGGAAATAGCTCGAGAAATAGTTGGATGCATTGGTGATTATGTTTCAAAATTCGATTGATTCCAAAAAGAGTCCTGCAGTCTGGAAAGCAGCAAATGTAAGCCTGCTGTTTAAGAAGTGAGGGAGTGGAATGGTGAACTGCAGACATGTTAGTTTGACACAAGTGGTAGGGTAAATTTAGAATCTATTATAAAAGATTTGCTAACTGGTCCCTTGTAGAATAGTAATAGAATTAGACAGAATCAGCAAAGAATAATAAAGGTAAAACATGTTTGTCAAACCCATTGGATTTTTTACGGGCTGTTATTGTTCTTAAGATAAATCAGTGTATGTGGTGTATTTGGATTTTTAGAAAGTTTTTAATTCGGCTCCACACTGTTGAGCAGACTAGAAGGGCCAGAAGGCCTATTCCTGCTCCTATATTCTCAATTAGTAAACACAATTAGAGCACAAGAGACTGGAGAAAATATGCTAGTATGGATTGATAACTGCTTAACAGACAAAGAGTAGAGAGTAGGAATGAATAGATCATTCTCAGGATGGCAGGTGTCATAGAATAGAATCCTGACAGTGTGGAAGCAGGCGATTCAGCCCATTGGGTCCAGACTGATCCTCCGAAGAACATCCCACCCCCACCCAATCCCATACTCTAATCCTGCAACCCTATATTTTCCACTGCACACTGTGAGCAATTTAGCATGACCGATGCATCTAACCTGCACTTCTTTGGACTGTGGGAGGAAACCCACAGAGACACAAGGAGAATGTGCAAACTCCTCACAGTCACCCGGAGGTGGAATGAAACCCAGGTCCCTGGTGCTGTGAGGCAGCAGTGCTAACCACTGAGCACCGTGCCACCCCCCTAACGGTAATGTAAGGGTCAGGGCTGTTGACAATTTATGTCAATGATTTAAATACGGGGACCAAGTATAATGGTTCAAAATTTTTGATGACATAAAACTGGGTGGAAATTTAAGTTGGAGGTGTACGAAAGGAGGCTTCAACTTGACTTGGATAAGGGAATAAGCAGATAGAATATAATTTGAATAAATGTGAAATTTACTGCTTTGGTACAAACTGCGGGAAATTTCTTAAATGATGAGAGGCAGGAAATGTTGGTATCCAAAGGGACCTGGGTGTCTTTGTATGTGAGTCGCTAATTACTAGCGTTCAGATGCAACAATCAATAAGGAAGGCAAAAGTTACATTGGCACTCATTGCAAGAGGGTTTGAGTACAGAAATAAAGGTGTTCTATTGCAATTCTACAGAGCCCTGGTGAGATTTAGAGTATTCTTGATAATGTTCATCTCCTTGTCTAAGAAAGGATATGCAGACCTTAGAGGGGTGATTGCAGGATTATTTTAGGAGGAGAGATTGAAGAGACTGGGTCTATATTCTGTAGAATTTCAAGGAATAAGAGGTGTTCTCATTGAAAGTTACAAATTTCCTGCAGGGTGTGACAGGACAAATATGGATAGGATGATTTCCTTGGCTGGTGAATCTGGAGCCGCAGGACATAATCTTGGGATAATGGGTATGCAGTCTAAGACTGAGCTGAGGAATACGGTAAACACTGTTCTCTCTAACTTTTTTTCTTCTGTGCGGACCTCTGAGGTCCATGGACGGCAGTGACTTTTGGATGCGGTGATCCACATTGCATGCAACCTACCATACAAGGAACATCAGGGAGGTTCAACCACACAACTTTGAGGAAACATTGATGGTGAACGTTTGGAATTTTCTACCTCAAAGGACTGTGGCAGCTCAATCATTGAGAATATCCAAGCCAGAAAATAACTGATTTCTGGAGGCTAATGATTCTAAGAGATATAGAACTAAGTGTAGGAAGATGTTGTTGAGGTAGATGATCAGTTATGATATTATTGAATGGTGGAGAAAGATTGATGGGCTGAATGACCTCATTTCCTGTGTTTCTGTGTTCCTATGGTAAATGCAAGAGAAGCAAAAACAACAAGAGGAAGAGCTTTTTCACACAGCAAACAGTTAGTATCTGGAATGAACTACCTGAGAGCGCATTGGTGGCAGATTCAATGGAGGCATTCAAAAGACAATTAGATGATTATTTGAAGAGGAACAACGTCTACGTTTACAAGGAGAAAGCAGAGAATGGCTGTAAGTGAGATGCTCATTTGGAGTGTTAAGGCAGACACAATGGCTCGAATGGCCTCCTTTTGTGCTACAATCATTCTGTGATTCTGTGTTAACTTCTATTTTAAAATTACGCGATTTTGCACTAGGCCTGTAACAAATGAAGTCTTAAAAGTGAAGGTATTGTTGGTTTTTTTGAAAAGTTTGCAGAATACCTGGGTGATGCCCCAGGGTACGCACTCCTACTAAACAAACTGAGAGCATGAGCTGCATGCGATGTAACTCAAGAAGTCACATACTTTGGCAGTAAGAGACAAGAGGATCTAGATTTGATTGTTCATTAATTTTAATGAAAAGTAGATGCATGTAAAACAGAAATGGCCTCAACTATATTCACAAGGCTGCGTACAGGGTCCACGTAACAAACTATGCTTTCATTGAATAAAAATACTTTATAATAAAAAGATTTTGCTGTCTTTATGTCCCTTGAATTGGAAGCTACAGCCACGTTTTGGGCCCCAGATAGAATGTGCACCCAAACTTTGTGGTTTTCAAGAGTTCAAATTAGATTGTACCATAAACTAGTGAACAATTATTGGGTCCAAAACTCTCATTATACAGCCCCCGATCCCCTCTGTCTGCCCTGACACTGTGGAGAATGTTTTCAGAATATTGTGATGTGCGAAATAATTAATTCTTGGGGGGATCTGACAGTTTCTGTAAATTCTAAAGCTTACACCATTTGCCGAGGTTATTCCCTGGTAATTTTCTGTAACGAACCATCCAGAGTAATTGCATTGGAGTGTTATATTCAGTCTGACATTCCATCAGCACTTGCATCATGCGGTCCTGCACTGCTGGCAATATGCCCTGCCTGAAATTCAGCTTTAAATTTTAAAGCAGCTGAGGCACAAAGTGGCCTACACTGGGTTGTTAGGAGCTCTTGTACTGCATGGATCGACATGCTCGGATTTTCAGCGTTTGTGGAAGGCAAAGAAGCAGTTGGAAGGCAGTCAGTTTATTTTTTTAATGAGTAGTGGTATACAGAGGGGATCGCAAAGATAAATTATTTAAGCATTTTCTATATTCTGAAACGTGTTCCCGTAAGGTTCTTTTACTCAGTGATTCTGAACTGACATTCGTTGCTCCCATTTGCTGAATTTAAGAAGAAAATGTTCTCCTCATTTGTGCAACACTGGCAAGGACTGCAGTTATTGCCCAGCTCCAGTTGTGCCAGTGTTTGGTGTTCTTCTTGAATTGCTGCAGTCCTTGTGGTGCTGATGTTTCTACACCGCAGTTCCTCCACAAAAGCCCAACATGGTTCTGAGTTCTCAATCTTGATGTTCCTTATCTCCGAATTAATTTTACTTGTTCCCTCCACTTTTTTCAATATTTCTTGTTATTGAGAATTAAACTGATTTACATTGAGAGGGAAGCGCAGAAAGCCTTACTTCTTAGGGACTCCAACTCACACAGCAGGATGGCACGTGCTACTTTCAACGTAGAAAATATTAGCAGCTGGGGCCTTTCGGCGCTCATTGGATGGATGAAGTTTGGATCAGGAATTCAGTGTGAGAAAATGGGGAAAATCAGAGATCCAAACCATTGACTTGGTTAGAAGAAAGATAAAATTCGTAATACAGATTTAGTAACACGTACAAAAACAAAATAAGTGAGAGCCTTTGGTTTTTCAGAGTAAAATCCCAAATCTTTGCAAACAATTGAGGCTTCCTGGCAACTTTGCCTTTACTCAACTGTTTTCGTGCTGTACAACTCGATGACTCTACAACACGGAGCATCATATTGGCAAAACACGTAATACAACATTCAAGCTTTGTATTCTTGGTAATCCATTTTCAATCAATCAGTTAGTTCACCAGAGTTAAAAGTTCTGTCTGTGGAACTGTTGTGTAAAAGTTCACTTCTTACCAGAATACGTTGAGATCCTGCTTTGAAGAGGATCCGCACTTCAAAACACTAAGAAGGCACATTTTTTCTTTAGGTTGGAAAAGAAAGTAGCACAGTATAGATTTCATTTGCTGCAACTGTGCTGATGCCCACAAGGATCATTCTTTCCTTAGTGTAATTCTATAAGCATGCATTCTTGATACAAGGCTATTTTCCCTTGAGCATCGGAAATCTGATATCAGCATCATCACAAACCCACACCTGTGCCAGGTCCCTGGGACCTGAAAGAAAGCATACTTTATTTTAAAAGCTAACCTTTTGTTTTACATTTTAAAATGGACCTTACTGCACTAAAATGTGACTGCCATCTTTCACATGGTGTAAGTTGTCTGCAGTGCTGCTAAGTTCCAAACAGGCCAGTATTTAGATAAAAGCAAAATGACCATTCTTCTGGAGTCCCATGCTCTTGCATTGTATAGATCTTGCAGTCAACAAACACAAAAAAAACAGTGGATGATGTGTAACCCCAGCAGTGTCAGAGAGCTACTGAAACTCATTATACATGAAAAGGTGCTAATGGTTTAACATCACTTTTTTTTAGGATTAGCAATCTAATACAAGGTTTTGACTAGGGGCAGAGAAATGCCACATTAAATTGGAACTGATTCATCCAGGAACAGTGATATGATCAAAACCACCCTCGTCTCTGTATAGGTTAACTGTAATCTCTCGATCCTATTTTTTAAGTCCAATAAAAGTCTTCCCTACTATTAACATCACAATCTGCTAATAATCTACCTGGTGATAGCACAGTCGAATTCCAGTCTTGGCTAAAGCTGCCCCTAGTCTAAACCTCTTTGAAACCTAACTTCTCAAAGAAATCTTGAATTCACCAGAAAAGTGAACTGATTCTATACTCCGACATCCTTTTGCTGCGCCAAAGCAAAGTTAATGTTTCGGGTCTAGTGATCCTTCTTCAGAACTGAAGTTCTGAACGCTGCTTTCTCACTGCAGATGCTGAGTCTTCCCAGCAATTTCTGTTCTGGTTTCCAATATGCCCATGTTGTGCAGTCTTTTCACCCTGTATCATGTGAAATTAGCAATCTGGATGGGAAATTCTGGCATGTATGACTTGTTTTTAGATAATGCTACCAGAGGTGGATGTGAATCTTGAGTGGTTCAAGAGGGATAAAACAATGTTGAAAATATTGGAGGTTAATGTAAGGACGGGCAAAATGAAAACTTCCAATGGATTTGTGGATATTTCCTCTTAGTTGGTTATCAATGACCGTACTACCTTTGGCACTTGCTTTAAAGTATTCATCTTCATATACATTAGTCTGCAATTGATAGTTGAGTAAATTAACTTTCATTATTTAAATAAGGGTTGATTGAATTAAGCAATAGCAGATGCATGGGAATGCAGTAAATTGTAATTGAAGACAGACAACTTGATTGGGCCAAGTCCTTCACTGAAATTGTGGTCCTCCATTCCATCTTTCTGGATTAATATTTAATTCGTTAATGCAGATTTATCGTGTAATCTTAGAGATTTAAATCAATTCCTTGCTTGATTCAGCCAGAGTAGAAACAACATGTCAAATATTAATTTTATACAGGAAGTTGTTGAAGATGCCACAGGTGGTGTTTGCACTCTCAGTTTCAATCCTCCATAAAAGTTGAGCATTTACAATTTACAAATGCAGAGATATTGCTTGTGAGAAATCTGTAATTCAACTGAGGGAACGTTTTAACGATGGGTTTGGACATTGATTTGGAAATACTAACTGTTTTTGTTACCTTGAATTCCCAGTGTTAGCTGTGGTCATGTACTATCATGCAAAATGAGAACTCGATGTTATATCATGTAGAGTGGAGGCAGATCATCTTGGCTGAATTTCACTTGGCTACTTGGAACAACTGTAATGCATTTCTGACAATGCCAACTTATACTTTTAGCTGGGCATGGTACTTAGTGAAGGGAAAAATACAAAAAAAAAAGCAAATGCACTCCTTCTCTTCCCAATGGGTAATAGGAAGAGGGAGACTGATTTATTGACTGATTGATTGAAAATAGATTACCAAGCTTGAATGTAGTATTACCTGTTTTGCCAATATGATGTTCCATGTTATAGAGTCATAGAGTCATACAGCACAGAAACAGTTGAGTAAAGGCAAAGTTGCCGGGCCTAGAAAACACATTTATGATGCTCAAGAAGTCTGCAAACAAGAATTTGGTTTAATTTATTACAAAAATAATTTTTATCTATTTATTAGTGAGAAACATAATACTGTTTACTGATCTTCAAAGCAAAAACGTCAAGTTTCAGAATTCAAAGTGTTCTCGATAAGATCAATAATGATGCTGCTTGGATATTTCATTTATAAGAAGAAAAAGTCAAGTGATTAGAATTTATCTGTGCTGCAGATGGTTTCATTTAGCTATCATCCATCTTTGTTCAGTATTACACTTTTGCCCAAAAAAGCCCCTATCATTATGTTTTGTTTTTTCTCCCATGCAGTTCCTGGTAAGATTCCTCAGTTCAGTAGGGGCTTGCACAGAGGCTGATGATGGTTTAAATAATAAGACCTGTCTTTTGCACACATTGCACCAATTAAACCTAGAAAAGTTTCACAAAGGAAGTCTGTAATCTAGTCTTGTAGTATCAACTTGTATTACAGCTTGAAGCACTTGAAGAATGTTTATAGCATGAAACATTATATTGTCCTTGTTAAAGCAATATTTTATTGTACCTTTGGGCGAAATCCTAAATGTGATTGGCTAAAAAGCAATCTTATTTTGCAAAATAGTTTCCCCAGTTCTCTGATTTATTTTACCCTTCAGTCAATGACATCAACAGGCAATACAAGCAATGACTGTTGGCCATTGAAGTTACACAATACACACTATTAACCATTTGAGCATTCACTAAATATGGCTGAAAGCTCTCATGGATTTTTTTTATTCAATTTAACTCATGTCTAATACAACAAATATTAACTGCAATTTTCTGACTATAAATAGTAAACTATTTCTCTTTTTGATTGTGAAATGGTGTTTTGTGTGCAGTGGTACTGTAATTAGAAGTCTCTGGGCAACATTTTACCACACATCTAGTACTGTATAGATAATTTATGTATTTGAACACTTAGAGATACAGTTGCTTGGGGTTTTATTAATGTTAACTATTAATGGCCACTTTATACATCTGTGGTTGATTTTATTTAGCATACCCACTGAAGCTAATCACAGCTATATTTTCTTCTAGTCACAGAGTAAAGTGCAATCCATTCTTGGTAGATTGCTAAAAGTTATCAACATCTACTTGCATTTGTATAGTGCCTGTAAGGTAGGAAATATTCCAAAGGCATCAGGACCAAAATAAGATAAAAATTGACACTGAAGCTAGGAATATTTCTTGGACTTATTTCTTCATTGGGAAAGATTTTTAAATTTTTTTTATGGTACAACATGTAAGGGAATATAGTTAAACCTTGAAAATACCTCAGACCTGAGTAGTCATAATTGTGTTTCACTTTCTCTCTCCCATGCCCATTCCTACTGAGTTGACAGGTCGGCTGAGAGCTAATGAAACACCTCATACGAATGATTAAAAGGTTCTGTGCCAGTCAACAATGACACTTTGAATAGAATTTCACACAATGAGTAGAAACCAAGCCTGAATGGTGAACTATGTAGTGCAGTGAGTTAACACTTTTACTTCAGGGTGGTAGATTTTAGTGCCGTCCAAACTCGTTACAATGACTTTTGATAAATTGAATCTAAGAAATCTTACTAAATTGGTAACTTAAAGTGGGGACTGATTTAATAGTGATTTTCTCTCTTGGGAACATAAGAATATTAATGTCTTAGCATGGGTTTTGTGGCAGATCAAACTTTAGACCAGGGTAGCACATGATGTTTCACTGAAGTTAACATCAAGTGTAGTGACAAGCTGTTCTGCGTTTGTCCTATGCTGGAAGTACTGAATGGTAGGTGTCCACAGGTCTAAAGAAAAAAAAAAAATTACATCTGAAATTAAGAATCTAATGATGACCATGAAACTACTGTCAATTTTTTGGTACGCAGTTGTGACCTAACCAATGTTTTATACAGGTCCAGCATAACCTCCCTGCTCTTAAACTCTATGGCTCAGCTAATTAACACAGGTATCCCATTAGTGCTAAGTATCCCATTCCCTTAACTGGAAAATGGGTGGGATGAGTATTTGGTTCTCCAATTCTGATATTCTTTACCTTTCATTGCCATAAATACGTTGCCTAGAAAAGAAAACTAGGGATAAATACAAGGTTTTGGAGTTTCATAGAATCTCTACAGTGTGGAAACAGGCCATTTGGCCCAACAAGTCCACACTGCCCCTCTGAAGAGCATCCCACCAAGACCCATTCTCCTACCTCTGCATTTCCCTTGTCTAACCCAAACATCCCTGAACACTATGGGCAATTTAGCATGGCCAATCCACCTATCCTGCACATCTTTAGACTGTGGGAGGAAACCAGAGCACCTAGAGGAAACCCACACAGACACAGAGAAAACATGCAGACTCCACACAGACAGTTGCCCGAGGATGGGATCGAACCCGGGTCCCTGATGCTGTGAGGCAGCAGTGCTAACCACTGAGCCACCATGCCGCCCTTCTTTCAATTGCTTCCAGTTTACACTGTAACCAATTTATGTAGCTTAAAGGTTATAAGATTTTGGGTGTAAGTGAATTGCATGCTGACTTTGAATAAGCTTCCTTGATTTCTTTTTGATTTTTTTTCCCGTGGAACTCTCTGTCTAAACTGCATATACAAACCACTCATGCTTACAAGTGTCCACCAGTTATGCAGTTCAAGTCTGCGGAGAGGCACCAGGCAATATTGCTGCCAGATTTTCAGCAGCAAATTAGTTTTCTGATCTTGTAACGCTGCTTTTTTAATACTTTTTTTCTCCAGAATATATCAACTGAGATCTTTTCAGAATTTTCAGTTTATTTTTATGGTATAAATCATGTTAAAAATTGAGAAGCCTTCCTGACCACAGGTTCCTTAATATGCTATGGCTGGTGTGATTGAATGAATTGAGACTTCAACTTTACAACTTAAAAAGTAAATGTCACATGTTGTCTAAGATATTTATCTTGCATTCATCAGGACAATTTGCAAGAATAGCAGAACACAAGGAAAGCCAGCACAATACAGAATGAGAGAAGAGTGATGAAGAGACTACTCTCATGCAAAATAAATATTGGTTTTTTTCCTTGAATTGGGATTCTTGTGAATTATCTTGATGAATGCAGACAATTTGTGTCTTTCTTCAGCAATATTCAAATTCTAAGCCACCAAACTGCTATTCCCATAAGCATTAATTATTGAACATTGACTGATTAATACCTATTTTTGGCCATTTTATGCTTGGACAGCGGCAAATATAATATTGGATCTAATTTCCAGTCCTCTATGTCTTTTATGGGTTATTAAGAAGCTGAAAATGATTTGATAAACATGGCCTGTTGCATGATCATTCTGACATGACTGGAGAATCAATGCATGTCCATCTTAGAACAAGCAAGGAAAGTAAATATAAGATTGGACGTAGAGTCTGCAACTGTGCTGACCCAAGTGGGTATATTTGGTGGGTAAAGGAAATGGGATTGGTTAGCTCAGTTGGCTGGATGGCTGATTTGAGATGCAAAGTGATGCCAACAGCCCTCGGCACAATTCCCAAAACGGCTCAGGCTACCATGAAAATCTCTTCTTCTGAATCTCTCCCTTCACCTTAGGTGTGGTGATCTTCAAGTTAAACCATCACCAGCTGTCTCTCTCTCCCCCGTCTCTCTCTGTCTCCACCACCACCCCCCCCCACCTTTCCATCTGTCTCATCAGAGAGGCAGCCCTGATCAAGGTGAATTTACCTATACTTCTATTTGATGCTGTTGGTTCAGGAATTTGATACCTCTTTATAAAGTGTCAGATAAAGAAACAGCCAAAAAATAAATTGTAAAATTCTTTTTGTTCCTAAATTTGAGGCAGGTGTTGAGTTTTGAGAAAGACAAACCCTAAGATTCGAATGTATTTTATCATATGTTATTTTTTCAGTAGGTGGTAAATAGGACCTGGCCATTTTGCCCTTCCAGCTTGCTCCACCCTTCAATATGTTCATAGCTAATCATCCTACTCAGTACTCAGTTCCCGTTTTCTCCCCGTAATCTTTGATCCCTTTAGCCCAAAGAACTATATTTAATGCTTACTTGAAAACATTCAATGAGGCAATTTGCCTAGGAGTGGACAGGTAATGGGAGCAAGGTAGATTAGCAGAGCCAACCGAATTGATGGTCATCGCCATGGTAAATAGGAAATTCATAAGCTCACACAAGCTTTTTTGAAAGAAGTGAATGGATACAGAGAGAGAAAATAATGGAGGTACTTGGTGGTGAAGAAAGACAGCGTGGAGTCGTCCTTGGCTTCCATGGTAATCTTGAGTAGTGGGAAATTCTAGCTTAATACCAACAGACTTTGTGAAATGTACAATTGTGATGTAATGATGGATGGCAGTACCTGTGGTCTATCAGATTTACTAATGTTTGTGCCTCTTGAACTTGGGGGAATAAGGTCAGTGCAATCGGGACAGGAGACGGTGAAAGTTTTGTTTTGGACAATGGGAGTGATCGTTGAGATTAGTAGTAATTGGCCATTGCAGAAGCATTTTTGCTTTTTCAGCGGATGTGGCCATCACTATCCACTGAAATGCATATCTGTGTTGTTGCTAGGCCATTTTGAAGGATAGTTGAAGGTAGGTCTGGAGTTGTATATAGACCATGAGAATAGTAATTGCCAAGAGGACTCTAGGGAACCAGAAGGGTTTTATGAAAATTAGTGGTCACCATTAGTGAGCCTGGCCTTTTATTTAAGAATGATTAATTGGTGAAATTTAAATTCCACCAACTGTTGTAGTGGGTTTCGAATCTATTTCTCCAGTGTGTAACTTTAGATTCCTGGAATATTGACCCAGGGACATTACCAGTGTATCATCATCTACCTTCTATGTGCTAAGTAGGGAGCAAAAGCCCTTTCAATAATTCAAGTATTATTTCTTAATATTTGTTAAACATACCCATAAAATAACTTTTGTTCAAATAATACCCTCGAACCAAAAAGGAAATTGTCTTCCCATTCCAAGTTTTAAAAAAATGTGTACAACCTTTATTTTCATAGAAAATTGGAGCTGCTCTGCTGTTGATCTTTTCAGATAAGCAGCAAAAGAATGAAAAACTGACAAAAGCTTATTTCATAAACAGCAACTTGCACCTCTACATTGTACTTAACAAAATGTAAAGCCACAATTGTAATGTCATATAAATCCTTGTCAGTTGGACAACCAATAGGGTTTGGCGAAGGTTAAGAGAGAGGATTAAAGGTTTGAATGAAGAGATGGATTTTGTAAAGATGTAACTACCAAGACAGATCTCCTAAGATAGGCCGAGGTGTTGAAATTCAGAGCACAAGTTATAGTGGCTGGTTGATGATTGAGAAAATAAAGAAATCTCAGCATTTTGGAAAGTGGGTTTGGGAGGCTTAACTTTTGAAGTTTCCTCGTTAGCCATCTTTGCAGCAATTCCTTGAACTCCTTTTTCTGGTGGAATATGTATTGTCAGGTATCTTTACCATCTCAGCCAGGCTGTTCTATTCATCATAATAAGGTGTGATTGATGCTAATGATGGTGAAAGTGCTACAGAGACTTTGATAGGTGAGATAGACACAGGGATTTAGACTGTTCTTCTTCCTATATCCTCACTCAATGGATTTTTTAAATATTAAAATAAATCTCTTGACTCCAGCCCAACATCTCTGCGCTACACTAGAAAGGTAATAGGAGGATGGGGATGATTAGCGATGGTGGTGGAGCAGTTTCTAGATTGTTTCTTGTTTTTTTTGTGCTCCTGAGGACATTTGTAATATGGGCCCATTGCATTTAGGATGTGCAGGTTAGATGGATTGGCCATGCTAAATTGCACATAGTATCCAGGATGTGTCGGTTAGATGGATTAGCCATGGGAGATGCAGGTTTACAGGGATGGTCTCGGTGGTGTGGGTGTGGGTGGGATTCTGTTTGGAGGATTGATGTGGATTTGATGGGCTGAATAGCCTCCTTCCGCACTGCAGGGGTTCTATGATCCTATCCTGAAGATAACCAGAATGTTGTTAATGTGCTGATGTTTAGTATAATTGTGACCCAGTGGCTCTGGGTATATATGGAATACCCAGCATGTAATATTTTAGAAGTACTAAAGATTTATATTAATCCAGGAATATGAAAGCATGGTTTGAATACTGAGTTGGTTTTGAATTATAGTAGCATTAGTTACAAATATGAAAACAATGGCTGAAGTAATTGTTTCATTTAAATGTGGTCAAACCAGGATCAAAAATTCTAATTGCAAGATTGATAGAGATTAAGTATTTAACTTGTTTGACAGCCCTATCGGGAACAGACTCTAACAATGCTTCAACAGATGCAAATTCACAAAATTCAAATGTATAATGTCAAAATCAAACATATTCCAAACTGTAAGAGATAGATGCATTGTGCATTTAACCTGGGTAAGTCAAATGTATTTTGTATAAGCTCTTTTAGGTGATCCAATGCTTCAGTCACTTCCTAAATGTTTAAAAGAATGATAAGCTTTATTTTGTGAAGCTTTTATTTTTCCTTAACAATTGTTCAGAAAGATTTGTGCAAGTTTGAAGTAAATGCATTGGACTACCCTCTTGCTTTTCCCTTCTCTAAAATGAATAATGGTGACCACTACACTAAGTGATTTGTTACCTTTGTCAGGAAGACTGACCTTTCAGGTATTTCAGCTTTGAAAAGTTATTCACATGGTGAGACTACTGTGCATTGATTGGCTGTTCTGCATGTTACAGTTTGCAATACTTGTGATAGCAGGCCTACACAATTTCTTCAGAACCATGTCAGGTTGCAGGCTGAAGCATGTAGAACTCAAAAGCTTAGTTCCATGATTGTTTAATAAAAAAAAATGCTGGAAAGATCTGTATAAGATTAACATAACTGCTGTCTTTGTGGCTTCCTGTTTTGGATTAAACGTGCCTTCAGGATACACAGTGTGTCTCAGCTCCTCAAAGTGACAATGCTGTTAACTCTTTCTGTGCTGATTTCTGAAACTGACAAAATAACAAGTTCTTTACTGTGACTAACATCACGGTAAATTTGGAAAGAGGGTAAAGAGAAATCAGAGATTTGGATCGTAATGGCTTTCTTTTTGGTCTGTCTTCATGTTTATAACAATTAGAGATATTAGAATTTTGAACGACATCAGCACTCACATAGAAATACAACCCACACGTTTCACAGCATCCTGACCATGTAGCTGATCCTTCGGTGTCACTGGGTCAGAATGCTTAAATTCTCATCCTTTCACGGCCTTGACATGAAAGAATTTAAAAGAAAAGTTATTTATTTGAATTGGCCAAATAAACAAAGTGACATTGTTCACAAATTTCCTATACTTTTTACTCTAAAAGTGGTCACCGTTACCATTCTGCATCCTGAACAAGGGTCGACACTTTTGAATTTCTCGGAAGAGAATAACTAAATGATAGCAAACATTTCAGGAACGTTTACTTATCTCCGGTTTTATGAATGAACTGTGAAGAGATAAAATCACATCAGGCAAATGCAGAGTTCGTAAATCAGAAGAAAATGCTGTGGATGCTGGAAAAGTAAAGTAAAACAGAGAATACTTAAAAGTATGTAGCAATTTAAACAGTGCTCCAGAAACCAAGTTAATTTTTCAGGTTGCTTAACTTCTTCCAGTTCTAATGATGGGTTAAAATGTGATAGGCAACTTGAAACAGAGAGAAAAAAAAAGAGATTTGGGTATTAGTAGTGTGATGGAAGGAGGAACAGTAAAGGAAGCGCTGTGATAGAGTGAAGGGCAGGTGGAGGTTAAGTGAGAAAAGGAATGATGAAACAGGTAATTGGGCGAGAAAAGAAAGGGAAGTTGGATGTAGAAAGGTGTACGGGGAAAATTAGAGCTGCTACAGACAATTCTTGTCCAAAAAGAAGGAGTACAATGATTATGATCCAACATTGTCAAGATCAATATTGAGCCCAGAAGGATCAACTCCAGTTTCTCAAGTTTACCTGACATAAAATAAAAAATCAGAGTAGAGGTAGGCCATTCAGCTTGCTCTGCCATTTAATAAGGGCCTAATGGGTCTGATTTGTGACCTTAATTCCACTTTCCCATCAGCTTCTGACAACCCTCAACACCCTCATAGATTAAAAATCTAACTTGGCCTGGAATCTATTCAGTAACCCAGCCTCCATTGTGGAAGAGAATGCCAAAGTCTAATGACTCTCTGGGAGAATAAATTCCTCCTCATTTCAGTTTTAAATGTGAAACTCCTTACTTTAAAACCATGTATTGAGTTCTGGTTCTCCCACATGAGGAAACATTTTCTCAGTCTATCGTGACAAGTCCCTCAGAATTTTGTATATTCCAACAAGATCACCTCTCACTCTGTTGAGTATGGACCCAACTGGCTCAACTTTTATTCATCCCTATTCTTCATTTGAAGGAAAGGAGCAGTCAGTGTTTCAGGTATTGCCGTTCCTTGACTGCTCCTTTCCTAAAGGTGCTGCCTGGTCTTCTGTATTCTTCCAGCCTCCTGTTTGTCTACCTTGGATTCCAGCTTTTGCAGTTTTTTTTGTCTCTAACCCATTCTTAATTTATTCAAACTAGTTCTCCAGAACTAGGTGTGGGTCTCCCCCATGTCTTTTATAGTTGTAACCAGACTTCCCTGCTTTATATAACGAGAGCAAAGTATCTGGGTGCTAGAAATCTGAAATAGGAACAAGAACTGGAGAAACTCAGCGTCCGGAAGCATTTGTGGAGACAGAAGCAGAACTGATGTTTTGAATAAATTGTCTTCTTCGGTTCCTTGCAATAAAGCCCATTGTTATGTTTGCCTTTCTAGTTACTTGCTATAATCTGCATGTCAATATTTTTGTGAATCATGTGAGGACACTCATATCTCTTTGTACTGCAGCATTTTGCAGTTTCTGTCCATTTAAATTCTGCTATTCTTCCTGTCAAAGTGAATAACATTTTCCCAAAGTGTATTTCATCTGCCAATTTTTTGCCCAATCACTTAATCTATATCATTTTGCAGACCACAATCAATTTTCTACATATTTCTGTATCATCAAATGTGGCTACAATACAGTCAGTCCCTTAATCCAAATGAATCGCAAATATATGAGAATCTAGCACTGCTCTTGTGGCACTTAACAGTTGTAGTGACTAGTTAAAGTTTACCAACCTGAAAATGATGCATTTATTCTGACTAGCTGTTTCCTCCCAGTTAGTCTATCCTCTTACGATGTCATTATGTCACCCACATGTCTTATGCTGTTATCTTGTGTAGCACAGTTGTAATGTAGCTCCTAATTAAATGCCTTTTAGAAACCTAGATACACTACGTCTCCTCTGGGAGACCGAAAATCCAGCCCATAAAAATAAATTTAGGCCTGTCATCTGGAGAACATTCGTGTAAAGAATGATGAACGTTTGAGATATACTTGTGCTTGTGAAGAAAATGGAGGTGGCAATCCTAAATCATTAAAGAACCAACTACATGCAGTAGTTAGGAGGGGTCTCTGGATGAATACATTAAAACAGGCTGAATGTTGTCACCTGTAAGTATCTTGTAACATTTTTATTAAATATTGCTTTTTCTATAGCCACACCTCGTCCCTCTTCAGAAATATAATTCTTTAGCCTTTTCAAGTGCAATGCTGAATTCATGAGGACTGGTTTGCACAAGCAGTTTACGGCACGATAATGTCTGAATATGCTTTTATAAGATGATGAAAGGATTCCCGATATCATCTATGAAAATATTGGAAAAATGCAGGAGTTTTGAGAGTGCTTGCAGAACATATTATCACATTGTTAAGCATTTAGTTTAAAGATGTGGAAGAATTTACCATCTTTTCAAACTAAATTCCAGATGTGAAAGGAACAAAAAGCTTAAAACCTGGTAAATGTTTGGAGTAACCTACTAGATGAAGCAATAGTCAAAGATATTAAAAATATCCAAAATGCAAATGGGTTTTAAAATGGAATGAACTAAAGACCCTGGATGAATAAACTTCTGAGGCCCTTAAAAAAAGAATTCCATGGTTTTTTTCCCTTGTGTTCCAACACCTCCAAGATCAATCACTGGACCATCAATTTCCCAGGGGTTTCTGGACGGAGGTTTAAGTACAATTACCATTGTATGCTTTGTTAGTTCACTATAGAGAATGCTAGAAATTTCTACAAAATTAGTTACATGTATCTTTGAATGTCTTCAGTGGCATTTAGTAAAATATTAAACTGCAATAAAAAACTTTTCACGTGATGCATTAAGTGAAATGAAGTGTTGCCATCTACTGGGAGAACTAGAAGAAAAACTGAGTTAAAAAAAATCATCAGCTTAATAATGTAAATGTTTGTGTGTAA
Source organism: Ginglymostoma cirratum (assembly GCA_024137785.1). Classification (NCBI taxonomy): domain Eukaryota; kingdom Metazoa; phylum Chordata; class Chondrichthyes; order Orectolobiformes; family Ginglymostomatidae; genus Ginglymostoma; species Ginglymostoma cirratum. The sequence continues at coordinate 33,559,830 of JAHRHZ010000012.1, read as the reverse complement.
GCATGTTCATGAAAGAGATGCACTTTTTGAAATGTTATACAAATTTATCCATATATAAAATTGTATTGATACATTATGCAATCATTTTGGGTTTGTGGTCTTTCTTTTAACAACCTTTCTAATCTACCATCTCTCTTCCTGGGGCTTATTGCGTCCAGTTTCCTTTCTGATCCTTTTCTGGCTCAGAGAGATTGAGTTGCATTATATGGACTTACTGATAATGCTGTTAAAACGATCTCATTTTTTAACAAACCCATATGGAGCTGATGAAAACAGAAAAAGCAAGGTGGAAAGGGCTATGAAAACTGAACAATGGAGGAAAACTGAGTCAAATTTTCTTGAACTTAGTGTGACAGCCTGGAAGGCAGGTACGCCCACAGACTGGCAGGAGAACATGTAGGGATGGAGACCCAATGAGTTTCTGCCACTTCTGAAACTTCACAGAGGTCAGGTCGCGGAGTGGTGATCACGTTGTGGTCAGATGATCAAGCCAATTGATGTGCATTTCCAAATCTTTGCAGATTGTTTTGCAGGATGCACATGAAGAGTGGAAGTTCAGCACTTTCTCAGCTATACAGAAGCAGGGCCCCAGGCAGGTCCATGTTACCAACAGTGTTACAGTGCAGGAACAGTGAGAGTGAATGATGTCTAGGAATGAAAAGAAACAGAAGTTGCTGGAAAAGCTCAGCAGGTCTGGCAGCATCAGTGAGGAGAAAATCAGAGTTAACATTTCGGGTCCGGTGACCCTTCCTCAGAACTTGAACTCCGACCCAAAACGCTAACTCTTACTTTTTCTTCACGGGTGCTGCCAGACCTGCTGAGATATTCCAGTAACTTCTGTTTTTGTTCCTGATTTACAGCGTCCACAGTTCTTTTGGTTTTTAATCCATTGGAGTGACCAGCTTGAGGCTGGTGAAACTTAGTGAATATGTTGGGGAATAAAGGTTGATGAATTTTTCTGTAGGGAATCCTACATATTCAGTGTAAGGGAAATGGATATGAGGCCTTTAGAAGTAGGGTGCTATAAGTTACATGCTCTCTAACAGCTGTCATTTTGCCATTGTCACCGTTGACCGGACTTTCAGTTTCCACTGCTTACGTGCCTGACATTTGCCATCTCCCTTTCAAATAGATGGCTGCTACTAAAATGCCAAGACTAGCCCCTGCTCACTCCACATTATTGGCCACCTCTCCTATCTATCAGCCTGCACTCCTTTCACCTCTGGCACTATGGGTCAAATCCAGTTCAAACTGTTAGAAGGATCTTTTGTGCACTTTCACGAAGTCTTCTCTCCCATTCATATTCAAACTACTCCTGACTCATGGGCATCAACAGCACAAGAACTGCTGGCGACCTAACTGAACCCAGACTCGCATAGCTTTAAAGGACATTATAATGGACTGTTGAAGCACAGTAATACTGCAATCAGTCTGCAAGAGCAAGGTGTTTTCATTTAGTATTGGGAATATAATGCAGTGACATATGCTTTTTGATGCTGAATTTCCACCATAAGCGCAAAAATGCACCTAAGAGTACTGTGTACATTGCGATCTGAGAGTGTTTTGACTTTTACCAAGCAGTGCTTGGTCAGATCCAAAGTTGCATTGCTACTCGCTATTTTGAAAGTTTTTTAAGCGTTTCCTAAATAATTTCTTAGTCTCATGGTGTGTGCATTCTATCAACATTAATATGATAACTCACTGATCTTTGTGCTGCATGTAAGTGAACACTGAACTCATAAATATTTGTTCGACAGTCAACATAATGGGTTTGATTAGGTCATATCATTCAATCAGTAATTTAAGTGGCCTGTGTAATAAGTTTATAAATTAGGTTATTTTTGATCAGTTCATAGCAAAACCTAGTCGTGTACAATATTTGTCTTCAGACCAGTGATGCTTATTGGCATTCATATGTACTGCATGGAATTTGATTTCTTTAATAGAGTTTATACTTAACTTTTTAAAAGCTTTTCCATGTTACTTGAGACAATTTTCAACAATAGTCAGTCAGTACATATGTCTTGTATGTAGCTATGAATTTGTTGAAGTTTTTCATCTTATACTCTTGAGGACAATTTGCAAGAAATACTAATGTAAAGAGAAGGTAACATTCCTACATTTAACAATGCCACGTGTGCCCAACTAGTTGGTATTGCCACAGAATCCATGCTTGGCCCAGCTCTTGCAAACATCTTAATTGAGTACCATTAGAAAAACATACCTTTGATGGAATGATACCTAACCTGATACCCCTTGCATATTTACAATACATAAATGACATGTTTGCGATATCTGATTTCACAGCTGTACCCTTAAATGCCTTCATAGACTCCAACCTGCAGTCAAATTCACCCTTGACATGGAGCAGTCAAATTACCTCCTTGATGTACTAGTTGAGAAATCAGCCAGGAGGTTTATTTCTGCAGTCTAGCACAGACCTGCCTACATTGTTCAATGTACATTTTGGGATTCCTACAGTTCTCATGCGCAATAAGATTGGGTTACATTGGCAACCTCATAAAAAGGGCCCAAACCGTTTTTTCACTTTGTAAACTTGATGCTGTAGTAGGGTGCATCAAAGTCATCCTGCAGGGTAATGGCTACCTTAATCCAAACGTTTCTCGCTATGTATCACGAATTGATTGGCTGTCATTTTTAGTCTTGAAAAGTGTGCAGTTTGCCTCAGTTTGCTGTGGGATATGCAAGCTATTTCAAACATTTGAGCAACAGGTGAAGTGAGCAGTTTCATGCTGTTGCTATGCCGCAGAATGGTACCATTCAAAACGAAAGACATCTGCCTATCGCACAATAAGTAATGAATTTATGAATACGAATTTCAGTGTCAGTGTGGTACTAGGGATGGAGATCATACCTCCCAAAGACTGGTGGATTTTATCAAACAGCTTATCCCTCCACGTGTTTTCTGCAGGCAAGGCGCTGGTCATACTCAACCAACCTGCTCTTATAAAACTCAAAACATAGTTTCCAACATTAGATGTGATTCTGTGATTGTTTAGTAAATGTTGCTCAATCTTGAGAGTGCTGATAATTACACTTACAGCCAGTTTAGGATTGTCAGTCGGACTCACAGTGTGACACACTTACGTGTAGTGGAAACTCCATATTTTAATGCACATGACCGTTCTTAGCAGTCCTCTACCACCACCAATTTTGTATCCAATTGGCTAGATCTCTTTGGATGCCATACACTTTGCCTGTTTAAATACAGTGAAAGAGGTGACAGCCTTTCTGTTCAAGACAAAAGAACTGCAGATGCTGGAATCCAAGGTAGACAAACAGGAGGCTGGAAGGACATAGCAGGCCAAAATAATACCTGAAGCATTGATGCTCCTTTCCTCCATATGCTACCTTGCCTGCTGTGTTTTTCCAGCCTCCTGTTTGTGTACCTTGACAGCCTTTCAGTGATTTGTTTCTCAGGGCAATGCCTTGACTAATCAGTCAACTTCCAAGTGTGAGAGACTTCATTTATGAGAATAGGTTGAAGAAGTTGGGACTTTATTTCCTGCAGGGAAGAAAGCTGACAGGAGATATGATTGAGGTTTTCAAAATCATGGGCAGGCAGGATAGAGCAAATTAGGTGACGCTGTTCCTACTAGTAAACGTAACAAGAATGAGAGGGCCACAGATTTAAAATGATGTCCAAATGAAGCAAGGGTGATGTGTTTTCATACCATAGAGTTGTTAAAAATGCAATGTCTGGAAATGTGATAGCGGCAGATTCAATTGAGGCATTCCAGAGGGCATTCGATTCTTTTTTAGATAGAAATAGTGAGCATGGATATGGGGAAAATGCAGGAGATTGGAACTTGAAAGCAGGATAAGTGATGAGCTGAATCGCCTCCTTCTGTACCATAATAATTCATTGATTTTATGAATTTGCCCGGCTTAAAATTTAAGGTAAGTTTGGCTGTTAACTGTCAGTCATCATCTAACTGGTAGCTTGCCACAACAACACCTCTGCCAATCAGGGTCCACTTCCCAACCAATTCATATTCTTTTTTCATGCTGTACAAACAGTTTTTTCCCCTTTTCATTTGTATTTCTTGTAAATTGTCCTGATAAATGCAAGATGAAGATTCAAAAAAATGTTTTATTTACAGCAATGCTCAAGTTCTGTGCTAACAGGAACATACTTAAATATTGCCTTTCAAGCAAGTATTCTTCCTTTCCTATCCTATTTATGAATTTCAATAATTAAAATTGAATCATCCCTGCCCCAACCTGCTTTCCATATTTATTTAATCTTCATAAAGCTTGGACAATAATGCAGATATTGGAACAGCTGTATTCATTCTCTTTATATTTTCTGTAATGTCAGCCAATCTTCTTGATTGATGTCCATGCAAGTGGTATCAAGGTAGGAATGTAAACTGTTATAGACAATTTCATTGTGAGCCTGGAGCTCAGAGAAACACAAATCGATCTTACTACTTTTCCTTCCTCTTTTCCCAGAGGGAGGAATCTGGTTGGAAGTAAATGCATATCTGTGATCATGTATCTGAAGTCTAAAGAGTTCTAAGCTACACCTCATGCCTTATCACTTGTTGCATTGATGATGCTACTTGCTGCAGTATTTTAGTTTCTGGTGATGTATCAGAGCTATCGAATGTGCGCGAATTAAATAAAACTGAATAGCTGTAGCTTCACTAACACTAGAATCGTTCTCCAGATTTATTCAAAAACCATTCTGCGAGAGTGAACTACCGATGTCATATTTTTGTTTTTCAGAAAATCATGCTGAACAGGCAAATGCTGCCACTCTAGAAGGGTTTTCAATTAGTGCACCTCACTTATTTTCCTCCATAACTGAAAAAAAATCCTTTTTAAAGTAGAGATCCAATTCCCTTTTGAATATTAGAACTGAATCCAATGCACATTTTTACAGGCAGTATGATTCATATTGTAACAAATCTAGGACTAAAATATCCTCCTTCCTCTCTCTGGCTTTGTGCCAACAATTTTAAATCCGTGTCCTTCGATTTCTGCCGTTTCTGCATTGGAAATAGTGCCTTTAATATACCATTTATAGTATCTTCTTCTTGCACCATCGTTTAGTTGTCTTTATATTCATTGTTTATCATAGGCAGTATCAACAAAGTGGTGTTTGTGAAACCGGAGCCTGCGCATACCAACAGAGTATAAGAAAGTAGAAGACTTATTTTCGGAAGTTGGCCTCTTCCACTAACTAAATTATTTGCGTTGCTATGCATTTATTTTGACAAGCTAATAAGTTATCTTTTAACAGCTCTGACAAAGAAACATTTTTTTGTGAACATTCACATTTCTGATTAAATTGGATGTAAAAACGTCCAAATATTCCAGACCAGACAGAGGGTGAAAAAGGTTTGTTTCTCAACACATGGCATTGATTTTTCTTGTACTGAACCCATTCACTTGTCTTGCTTTTCTGCTACAAAGCATACTTGCCTAAAATTTATGGTAGTGACTCTTTTTTCCCTTCCTTCTTTTGACATGAAGCTTCCTATGGAGAAACAAAATGAAGTGAATAAAAAAAACTGTGGGTTTAACATTTCCAACAGGAAGAATGGGGTGAGAGGGAACGGGGAGCCTCAAAATTATAGGTTTGTCGTATTTTCCCATGATTAACTTGGCAGTCGTCTCCGCTGCATAAGTGATAATAGCTATACTGCTTTAATCAATAGTAGGAAAAATTGCAGCATTTCGGTAAATATAATTCATTTCATTCTCAGCTTGTAGTTTAACAAAATATTTGTTCCCGTGCATGGAAATAAATGCTATGATGTGAAAGAATGATATGTTGCATATGTTCCAGATTAAAATGTACCGCATACTGCTGTGGTGGTTCCTGCTGTGAATGAAAACATTTGTGCCTACATTTTGTGTGTTAATCAGTTTAAAATGTTAAAAGTGTATTTATTTGGGTGGCCACATGGTTCTCACCATTTTCAGCAATTCCAGTCGATGTGTAATGTTCAGCTGAATTGCTGGTGGGAGCAGCCTGATGGAAAAAAGAAAAATCAAAGTTGCTGTAGCTTGACAAAAGCATACCTGCTGTCATCCAATTCAGGCAACATTAGCTTCTAATATGACCAAGTTCTTGAACTTAACTAGCTATTCGTCATGTAGTCATGAGACTGTATAAAGGTGAAAACAGCAAATTATGTATAGATTGATCTTGATCTACTGTATGATTCTCTCAACCGCCAGCCATTGTATCCTTGGTTTGGGGGTGGTTGATGTTGGGGTGTGCATGGGTTGGTTTTGTTGATCTCTTCTGAAAATTGCAGGTGAACATTTAATTCTACAAGCATTTAGGCAAAACTCCTGTGAACCAAACTCGATGGACAGCTTTACCATTAATGTTGGGGAGGAGCTTGGGAACAATCATTCAAATTTGGCATCGGTTCCTTCATCAAGCTGTGCCATGCTTTGCTTTGTGTCCCAATGTCTTAATGGTGAGGAAGAGTGGTGGCAGGAAAGGGAAGGAAACCAATCCTACAACCTGCATTGCGCAACCTCGTGTGACATCCTGCCCCATGTGCTGCAAGATTTCTGGGTTCAATCACATGTAGATCCAAGGAAGAAACACAAGACCCTGAGTAGATGACATTTTCGAATCATGGGACCCCAGATAACAATTAGTGTCAACAAGGCCTCAAATGTCTGTGGCCAATAATAGGGAGGAATCAGTGCATTATGCACTTCCGGCTGTTGCTATATTCTCAAACTTGTTATTTCGGTGCTGCACTGAGTGTCACAGTATAGAAGGTGTTGGCTTTTTAATAAGATGTGAATCAAGGCCTTGTTTAACTGTTTATGTGGAAGAATCCCAATGATCTCCAACCAATACAGATTAACAGCTAATTCTTCCCTTTTTTTGTGGGACATTGGAATAGACATATTTATTGCTATGTTTGCCGCAGTGTCTTCAAAAATAGTTACATTGCTTTAAATTGCTTCAGCATATCCCACTGATGTGAAAGGTGTCAGATAAAGACAAGTTCATTCTTTTTTACACTCATACAATATCCTGACAAGAGTGTGCCAAATGTAGGACTAAATCGTAAATTAACTGAGTTTCAGTACTAAGTACAACAGGTCATGAGAAACAAATTTTGTATTTAAAACCAAGTGGAGAATGTAAGCTAAAAGGCTGGTGACTTTGGCATGATATCTCATACGAGTGGACGAACCTCCCTCTGCTGTTCCCATAATGTGAACGTGCCGGTGTTGAACTGGGATAGACAGAGTCAGAAGTGACATGATACCAGGTTATAGTCCAACAGTTTTATTTGAAATCACAAGCTTTAGGAGTACTGCCCCTTCGTCAGGTGAAGTTCACCGAAAGCTTGTGATTTCAAGTAAATCTGTTGGACTATAACTTGGTGTCATGTGACTTCTGACTCTGCCGTTCTCAGTCCCCTGCTTACACAGGCACATTTGTTCATGTGTAAATACTCTTCACTTTTCTCATTCCACTAAAATGGTTCTGCCTTTTACTGTCAATTTCCTGTTCCTGATGGAAAATTCGCATTGTCTCCTTTCCTTCTCTTGCCCTCCATTTACCATTGAAAATTTCTGTTGCTTCCCTTCTCCATTTCCCTTCTACATTTCTTTACCATTTCTCATTTCCTCTGTATTTTTATTCTCTCTTCTCCCTTTCCCATTAGTTTCTGCAACATTCATTACCCCTCTCTTCCCGCAGCATTTGTGACCATGTCTGTATGCACAGAGAGAAAAGACAATCACAAAAGCATTGAGAAGGGGCAAGCCATGATAATCTTTAGTCCTGCTAATGAGGTTAGGAACCAAGCTGTCTTGCCGATGGGCACCTGTGCATACTTTGGCAAACAAGTGGCTGTCTTCTGGCTCCGAGGAGCTGCAGTTCATGAGATTCAAATGAACAAATTTGATAGTAATTCTGCCCAGTTGTTCGTAACTCAGAGTGTGTCCAAAGCTGGAGATTTTCAGATGTCTGGCTGTTTGCCCTATGCTGCTGGTTGAGATGGTGGTATTTTCGTGAATTTCTAGGAACGATGTGTTATACAAAAGCACTCTTAGGGGCTTATGTGGGGTCATTGAGGGATTGTCAAAGTTCATTGAAGATTTTTTTTTCGAATGGGAATGCAATTGCGAAGAGTCGTTTTGGAGGAACCTGATTGCACAGGAGATGTTTGGGTTGTGTGATTGGATAAATAATGGAGAAACATGGAAAATAACTGGATGAAAACATAAGTGTCATCAAATAAGGAAGAAGAAAATTCTTGCATTGACCTGACATTTTGGCAGTTGAGACAGGCACATATTGTTGCAAGATAAAAGGTGAAAGGTGACAGAGAAGCGAACACTGATCCTGGGAGAGGGAAATGGAAAATGCAATGGGGTGGAAAATAATCTGGCTTTATCATAAATAGCAACTTGGTAGATCATCTTTTACAGTTTATTTAGTGCTTTCTTATACTGACCTTAATAGAAAACTGGTGTGGCAATTCACTATAATCTGTTTTGCTTTGTTGCTTTCGGTTAATATTTCCCCCATTAAGTTGAGCTAATGGGGAATAAAATAAATACACACAATTGTACAGTTTCTCTGAATGAATGTCAACACGATCAATAAAAACATATTGCCTAGTCTTAATGTTATATTTCTTAGATCTGAAAAGAACGTTATGCTTCTAGCAAACATATGGATTTTCTGTAAAAGAAGTGCAGGATACCAGTGTGCCCTTCAAGGGGAAGTAGATTGGTTCAAGTGATATTTCAAAATATTTTAAATCTTGCCATGGTATTGAGCAAATTCTGGTGTGGGAGACCAGCTGAAATTCAAATTATCATTGCAATCTAGTAAACCAGTGGCTTTCCAAAGTGATGATTTCTTTTTGTCCAGGTTAAATGCAGCATGTTGATGCTGTTAGCTGTTCTTTTGTATGGTGGTGCCTGCAGGAAGTTTTCCCAGACATTTGTACGTGCCCAAATACCATACTGCTCTGTTGGAGAGACATTAAGAAATTGCATGGGTTAATCATACTTGCACTGTCACTGGTGCAAACCCAGATTGCCAAGAAACAGCTGTTGAGTATTGTTTTAAAGCTTCAGAAGGCTGGCTTAGATGGCTTGCACCTCTTGTTCATTTGGAAAGTTGTACAGCTGCCAGCTCTTGCATGTGGAGTAAGGACTGGCATGAGCATTCTGACACACATGTGAGTGTATGGTTTCATTTCAACAGGGAGCAAGCAGTGATTGCTGGGTGTGTCAGTTAATTTCCTTGTTGACCAATTTATTATGATAAACAAATTCTAGCCTAGGCATCATTGGTTAGTCAATGCTATTCATTATTTATTTTGATTATGGATGCTAATTAATTAAAATTCTGGGAAAGAGGCTTAACCATCTCCATTGAGGATAGTGAGAAATTGAGTAGAAATGTACTCCTCAGATAAATTTGTGCTTTTAATTTCCTATCGACTGGTGCTCCTTGTATTTGTAGTTAGTCAAAAGCTGCCTTGATATCAAAAGCAGTTAATCTTACCTCAGCGATTAGTTCTTTTATCTATGTGTGAGTGAAGGCTGTAAAAGGTCTGGAATGGTCCTGCCAGTGCCAGAATGAGCATCAATGATTGTATAGTTCGCACTTGATAGAATGGTAAATGACAACTTCCTTCACTTTGCAAATAACTGATAGTAGACTGATAGGGTGATATTTAGCTATTTGGATTTGACCTGGACAGGGCATATTTGTAGACAGAACGCACCAGTAACACTCCTATTGACTGAGTTGGTTGAGTCTTAAAAGACTTTCAAATTTTTTCATTCGTTGGATGTGAACTCCACAGACTGGCCAGCATTTATTGCCCATCCCTAATTGCCCTTAAGAAGGCGGTGGAGTGCTGACTTCTCAGATTGCTGCAGTCCACCTGCTGTGGGTTGACTCACTATGCTTTTAAGGAGGGAGTTCTAGAAATTTCCCCCAGCGACAGTGAAGGAACTTTGATACATTTACAAGTCAGGATGGTGAATGGCTTGGAGGGGAGCTTGCAGATGATGTTATTCCCATGTCTCTGCTGCCCTTGTCCTTCTAGGTGAAAGGAGTTGTGGGTTTGCAAGGTACCGTCTAAGAGTCTTTCGTGAATTTCTGCAGTGCATCTTGTAGACAATTGCAGCAGTGTGTCCTGAATGTTGATGGTGGAGGGAGTGGATGTTTGTGGACATGGTGCCAGTCTAGATTGTGTGAACCTTCTTGAGTGATGTCAGAGCTGCATCAATCCAGGCAAATGGAGAGTATTCCACCACACTCCTGAATTTGTGCCTTTTAGATGGTGGATGGGCTCTGGAGAGTCAGAGGGTGACTTACATGCCGCAGTATTCCTAGTCTCTGACTTGCTGTTGTAGCCCCTGTGTCTGTGTGGCAAGTCTGGTTGAATTTCTGGTAATTGTAAACCTCAGGATTTTGATAGTGGGGAACTGAGTGAATGTCGATGGGCAGTGGTTAGATTGTTTCTTATTGAAGATGGTAAGTGCGTATGGTGTGAATATTACTTGCCACTTGTCAGCCCAAGCCTGGATATTGTGCAGGCTTGTGAACATGGGCTGCTTCAGTATTCAAGGAGTCACAAATGGTGCTGAGCATTGTGCCATCATTGGTGAACATTCCACTTTTGACCTTATGATGGAGGGAAGGTCGTTGATGAAGCAGCTGAAGATGGTTGGGCCTAGGAACTCCTGCAGAGATGATTTGGAGCTAAGATGACTGACGACCACAACCATCTTCCCGTGTACCAGTTATCACTGCAACCACTGGAGAGTTTTCCCCCGATACCCATTGATTCCTGTTCTGTTAGGGCACTTTGATGCCACACTTGGTCAAATACAGAGATAAAACGTTGTGGAGCTGGATAAACACAGCAGGCCAAGCAGCATCAGAGGAGCAGGAAAGTTGACGTTTCGGGTTGAGACCCTTCTTCAGAAATGGGGGAGGGGAAGGGGATTCTGAAATAAATAGGGGCAGCATCAGAGGAGCAGCAAAGTTGACGTTTCGGGAGCAGCATCAGAGGAGCAGGAAAGTTGATGTCTCAGATTCTCCAGCATCGGCAGTTCCTACTATCTCTTGGTCAAATACAGCCTTGATGTCAAGGGCTGTCACTCTCACATCACCTCTGGAATTCAGCTCTTTTGTCCATGTTTGAACTAAGGCTGTAATGAGATCAGGAACTGGGTGGTCCTGGAGGAATCCAAACTGAGCGTCACTGAGCAGGTTATTGCTGAGCAAATGCTACTTGATAGCACTGTTGATGGCACCTTTCATCACTTTACTGATAATCTCGAGCAGACTGATGGGGCGGTAATTGGCTGGGTTGGATCTGTCTTGTTTTTTATGTACAGGACATTCCTGGGCAATTTTCCAGAATGTTGTGTCAGTGCCAATGTTGTAACTGTTCTGGAAAAGCTTGGCTAGGGGACGACCAGAGAGACCATGAGACTGAGCCTGTGGCAAGTGGCGAGGGGACGAACAAGGAAGAAAAATGTACTTGACATTGTCCTCACTGATACAACTATAATAGATCTGTCCATAATGTTATCAGTGGGAGTGACCAAAGCATAGTCCTTTGGAAATGAAGTTCAGCCTTCATATTGAGGATAATATACATGTCGTGGAACACTATCACCGTGTGGAATGGGATAGACTTTTTACAGATCTACCACCTCAAGAGTGGGCATCCTTGAGGCACTGTAGACCATTAGCATTCAGCAGAATTATATTTAACCGCAAACTGTAACCTCATGGCCTAGCATATCCCCCCACTGTACCATAACCAGCAAGCTGGGTACTTACCCTGCTCCATTGAGAAGTGCAGGAGGGCTTGCTAGGAGTAGCACTAGGCATAGCTAAAAATGTGAGCCAGGATTTTCAGATAACCATCGATGTTTATCCAGTGTAAATGGGGATTGCAAACAGGACCCTGAGGAGTCTCCATCTAGCAGACTCTGAAGGAAATGCCTGCAAAATTGAAGATTTTCCCGTGCAATTCCCTGTAACCCTTTGAATGTACCCATTTAGATGGAAGGCTTCGAAAGTTTCAGGTGAAATTAAGTAAATACTTACCCAGGAAAAGTTAGGCGATGAAATGCACAGTGATAATTCCCTGAGTAATGATTCAACTGACCCCAGACTTGCCTCATACTCCCAACACTTCTCCCAGGCCACTTATACATCCATATCCTGATCCAATATCCTACCAGATCCACATTCAAGCCTCCTAATCCTGACCTTTCTACAGCGTTTATCCAAGCTTGGACAAATAAGCTGAACTCCAGAGGGGAAATAACAGCAAGAGCCCTTGACATCGAAGCAGCATTTGACTCAGAGTACCCATAAGGGCTCTGGCAAAACAAGAGTCAATGGAAATTGAGGGGAAGGTGCACTGCTAGTTGAACTCATCATCTGGTACAAAGGAAGGTGGTTTTGATTGTTGGCAGAGCAGCCTCTCAGCCACTGGGCATTACCTCAGGATTTCCAAGGGTAGCTCCTAGGCCCAACCATCTTCATTTGCCTCATCAGTGAACCTTTCTCCAGGATAGAGTCAGATGTTCATCGATGATAGCACAACATTCAATGCCATTCACAACTGCTCAGGTACTGGACCAAGCTGAGTCCTCATGCAGAAAGAACCAAGCTTGGGCTGGTAAATGGCACATAAAGTTTATATCATATAAGTGCTGGCAATATTGATTTATAAAAAGAGAATCCAACCATCATTCCTTGACATTCAATTATATTACCGTCTCTAAATTCCCAGCTATCAACATACTGGGAATTACCATTGACCAGAAAATTAAGTGGACTAGCTGTACAAATTCTGTGGTTACAAGAGCAGGTCAGAGACTGAGAATCCTGTGGCAAGTGATTCACCTTTTGGCTCCGTAAAGCTTGTCTACAAGATAGTAATCTGGAGTGTCATGAATATTGTTCATTTGCCTGGACAAGTGCAGCTCCAACAACACTTAGCTGAAATCCATCCTGAAACAAGGTGGCCAGTTTGATTGTCACCCAGTCAAGCACCTTCAACGTTCACACTCTCTCCTCCACTGACACACTGTGGCAGCAGTTTGTACTAACTACAAAATGCATTGCAATAAGTCTTCAAGGCTCCTGCAACAGAATCTTGCGAACCCACCACCTTCAGCATTTAGAAGAACAAAGACAACAGATACATGGGAGCACTTCAACTACAGGTTCTCCTCCAAGGCACACACCATCCTGACTTGGAAATATATCGCTGCTCCTTAAGTGTTGCTGTATCAAAATCCTGGATGTTATTTCCTAATAGTACTGCGGGCATATCTATTTCCCCATGAACTGCAGCAGTTAAGAAGGCAGATCACCAGCATCTTTCTCAAGGCTAGTTAGGAATGGACAAGAGATCCTTATCTAACCAGTGACACTTGTATCTTCTAAATGAATAAAAGAAAAAAATCAATATTGTTTTATGCCAGTTTTGTAGCTCTTCTGGAACAGATTGTGCTACAGAATATGGTTAGTCCTGGAGCACTTCTTCAGAATCATAACTGCTATATTGTCAGAGGCCTTACCGTTTTGCTGTGCTGAGTGAATTCAGTGGGATCTTGTCACATGAAGTGCATGCATATTGGGCTCAATTATAGATTCTCTATATTGTGGAAGCAGGCCATTTGACCTGTTGAGTTCACACAGACCCTCCAGAGAGCATCCCATCCAGACGCACCCCTCTACCCTATCCCTGTAACCCTGCATTTCCTGTGGCTAATCCAGTTAGCTTGCACATGGGCAATTTAGCATGGCCAATACACCTAACCTGCACATCTTTGAACTGTGGGAGAAAACTGGAGCATGAAGATGAAACCCACACAGACAGGGGAAAAATGTGCAAATTTCCACACAGAGTTTCACCCAAAGATGGAATTGAACCTGGGTTCCTGGCGCTGTTAGGCAGCAGTGTTAACCACTGAGCCACCGTGCTGCTCTCAGCATGGTGGCCTCATTCAGCACTCTTGACAATTCTATAATTATGTGAATTGACTGAAGTTAGATATCTGAGGTGCTGGAGATCTCTGGAGGAAGTTAAGATTGATTTTATAGGAGGAGATTACTGCAAGCATTCAAGCTCAGTACCCATGAGGACGGCCTCAACTGGGATCTTGGGTTCACGTCACACTACAGGTGATACACCACTCTATACACTCTCCCTCTCTCCCTCTCTGTATCTCTCTCTCTCTCTTTCTCACTCACTCCCCCATTCACACACACACCCCCCCAACACACACACACACACACACACACACACACTCTTTCTCTCACGCAGATCCTCTCTCATGCATACTCTGTCTCTCTCTCTCTCTCACACACACAGACCTCTCTCATACACACACTGTCTCTCTCTCTCTCTCTCTCTCTCATACACACGCGCGCGCACACACACACACACACACACACACACACGTGAATCTATGGGCTGAATTTGTATTTGAAAATGCCTTTCAGTTTATTCAAAAAGCACACAATTTATAGACAGTCAGTCAATGTGATGTTTTGTAAATTCCTGTTTTAGAAATAAAACCAGTCTGATTCCAAACCAAAACACAAACAGATTCTAAACAAGGCCTCACACCTAACATGTATTGTCTGACCTAAAATGTCACCTCTTCTTAAAACTGATAAAGCCTTCAGTTCTCTCAGGACAGTGACTTGAAAGGAATTCGGGACTTACATATACATATTAATCAATTAAAACCTTCTAACTGATTAAAGATTTAATGGTATCTTAGGTTTGTTTAGTACATCCTCATCAGCGGTGTGACCCTTTGATCTTTTCCTTATAAATTCTGTGTCTGACACTACCTCTCTCACTAACACCTGAAGAAGGACTGAGGCTCCAAAACGTGTGTTTTCAAATAAACCTGTTGGACTATAACCTGGTGTCGTGTGAATTCTGACCTTGTCCACCCCAGTCCAACACCGGTAGCTCCACATTCTGGATGTGTCCTGTTAATGGGACAGGACGTACATAGGATTGTTGATGGACTTACAATTCCTTCTCATGTCTTGTCTTTGTTTCTCAATTCTTCAATCTCATTTGTTGAAGACTTGCATTGTCACTTTCCCTCTTCATTCATCATCATCATAAGGTCAGAATTGGGGATGCACACTGATGATTGTGCAATGTGCATCACCATTCACGATTCCTCAGATACTGAAGCAGTCCATGGTCAAAGCAACAAGGTCTGGACAATATCCAGACTTGTGCTGACAAGTAGCAAGTAACATTTGAATCACACAAATGCCAGGCTATATTCATCACCGATAAGAAACGATCTAACTACCGCCTCTTGACATTCACTGGTGTTGCTGGCATTGAATATCCTGCTATCAGTATCCTTGGGGTTACTATTGACCAGAAACTCAACTGGAATCACGACACGAACACGGTGGCTACAAGAGTGGGCCAGAAGCTAAGAATACTGCGGCAAGTAACTCACCTCCAGACTCCTCAAAGCCTGTCCACCATCTATAAGGCATAAGTTAGGAGTGTGATGGAATACTCCCCCCTTGCCTGGATGAGTGCAGCTCCAACTACACTCTAAAAGGTTAACACCATCCAGGACAAAGCGACCCGCTTGATTGGCACTACATCCACAACCCTCACTCCGTCCACCACCGAAGCTCAATTCAAGTAGTGTGTACTATCTATAAGATGCACTGCCAAATTTATCAAAGATCCTTAAGCAGCACCTTCCAAGCCCATGACCATTTCCATCTAGAAAGACAAGGGCAGCAGGTACACAGGAGCACCACTGCATGCAAGTTCTCCTGCAAACCACTCACCGTTCTGTCTTGGTAATAGATCGCTGTTTCTTCACTGTCGTTGGGTCAAAATCCTGGAATTCCCTCCTGAACGGCATTATGGGTCAACCCACAGCAGGTGGACTGCAATGGTTCAAGAGGCAGCTCGCCACCGCCTTCTCACAGGCAACTAGAGACAGTCAATACATTTTCACCAGTCAGTTACGGCCACATCCCACAACTAAATATGTAAAACCTCAAGTCACAGATGCCTGGTTTCCCTCACTGCGACATAGCCAGCTTGCACTTTCAGCAACATGTGGCACAAAAATATCATCAAGATTCAAAGGACCCAGCCTAGTCTATCTATCAGTAGGTTAGTTTAGATTCACACCTGTAGTAAATGATGATGCATTCTTCTATGTCTAATGAGAATATCAGCAGCAAAGAGCTGAAGTTGGGCTTCAGGTAGAATACCAATCCTGGCCAAAGGTGTGAGGTAGGAGCAGATGTATCAATTACATGTTTCACAGAAATCACAGATCAGCTTTAGAGGTCTAGATGCTTGGCAGCTGGAGCTAAATTAATTAATGTACTAACATAAATAAGATGTTTTTACAACCCTAGCCTACAGTGTGAGTTGAAGCAGGAGATCTGCTTTCTGGCTCTCACGAATAAAAGAATACAAAATTCAGTCATCTTAGAACAGCACGTAGCATCCACATTGTGACTAAACAAGTCATTGGTATGCTATTTGGGAAATTGCCTGAGAGAAGGTTAGACTCATTGAGACCACATTTCCAGAATTTTATTAGCCTGCGTGGAGATAAACCAGACATTGCACTTGCTGGCTATAACTACGGCTCTTTGACAAACTGTGACTGAAGCAGAAAATGCATTTGCAATTATAAGACGCCTCGGGTTTCTCAATTTAGTGAAGTCTGTAAAATGGGCAAACTAAAACCAGGATTTCTTTTTTAAGTCTGCCTGCCTGCCCTTAAAGCCCTCTGAATCATGGGAATTAAGTTAGTACAGTTGCCTATAAAAGAACTTAACTATAGTTTACAATTCTTAACTCAAAAATATTTAGCTTAAATGATATGTTCATTTCAATTGAAATCCTGCTGAAGAGCTTACTAAGTTATTTTATTAAAGTTCTTGATTTATACAATTAGATATTAAGAATACAAAAGTTCCATGTTAATGAGAGTATTAAGCTGTGATCTTCCTCAGTCAGACCAGAACACATTTCAAGTCCTATACTCCAGCCTTACATCCTGACTAAATCCTTCCTCTTTCTTTCTCTTTCTTGGCTCTTCCCATTTTTTTCCCTCAAACAGATCTGAGAGAGAGGAAATCTAACGTGTGACTCATGGCATTCTCTGCACTAGTAAAGCTTATCTCCTAAAATTTACTTCAGAAAATTTTTGATAGTGTTTATGAGAAGACAGGAACTAAATTTTACCAGGCAATGGAAAATTTAATTTGCAAACGATATAACTTGCTTTTAAATGTGCCTTAATTTTTCTTCAGGATGTCCTAAAATTATTTACAACGAACAAACTTTTGAAGGCAGTTATATTTGCTTTTTTGCCAAACATGGGAGACAATCTTTGCAAAATGATGTCAGAAAACAGCCTAGTTACTGAATGGCCAGATGATTTTATTTTATTATTAGTTCAAACATTGGTCAGGAAACGTTAGGAATGTTTTCGTTGGTGAGGAGAAGACTGAGAGGAGATTTAAGAAAAGTTTTAAAAATCATAAGAGTCTGGGCAGAGTAGCTGGGGGAAAACTTTTCCCGCTCAATAATGATTGAAAGCAAGATGATACCATTTTAAAGAACTTTGCATAAGAAGCAAGTGTGAGATTCAAACTTGTTCACACAGCGAGTGGTTCAGGTCTAGAATGCATGGAGGCAGGTTCAATTGAGGTGTTCAAGACTTCATTTAAATAGAAATATGGGTAAAAGGCAGGAGTTTGACATTAAATGAAAATGCTAAGAGAACCAGTGCAGAGACAATATGTCAAATGGTCTCCTCCTGCACTGTAACTTTGCACTGTAATTCTGCACTGTATAGACTCTAGAACAGTTCCTGTGGATGGAGGGCAGCTAATGCAACCCCACTATTTATAAAAGGAGTTAGAGGGGAGAAAGGGAACTACAGACTAATTAGCCTGACATCGGCAGTGGAGAAAATGCTAGTGTCCATTATAAAAGATTTAACAGCAGAGCAGGTGACAAGATCGGACACAGGCTGTATTTATGAAGAGGAAATCATGCTTGACAAAACTACTAGACGTTTTCAAGGATGTAACTCGTAGAGTTGATAAGGGGGAATAAGTGGATGTGGTCTTATTGGACTTTCAGCTGGCTTTCAGTAAGGTCCAACGTAAGATTATCATGTAAAATTAAAGCACGTGGGATTGGTTGTGCTGTACTGACATGGATAGTGAAGTTATCCACCTCAGTATCAAGCTAGAATATTATCTGAATGGCAATATTTTGGGAAAGGGGGGGTGTGCAACGAGACCTGGAAGTTCTTAGACAACAATCGCTGAAAATGGGCGTGCACGTATATGTGAGGTACAGTATATTGATTTTTTTTACCAACTCATGCGCAAGTGCTCTATTTTTACTGTACCGTTTCCATTCACTCATTCATAAAACTGCATTAAGCTAAATTAAATGTCAGTCTAATCCATTACTGCTTCTTTTCACCTTTCAGTTCTTATCAGCCCCATGCTGCAAGCAGCAAAGGCTATCCGTGAATAAGTGTTGATACTGTAACCTACTCTGAGCAATGCCATCCCCGCCATTGTATCTCCATAACTCACTCCAAACTAAGGAAAGGTTATAATATTAATTAGCCCTTAACAATGGTCTCTCAGATTGTTATGTTGCAGAACATCAAACAGTTTCCTACACGAGTGTGCACTTTTTAAATACTACTAAATATAGCCACCACCCCTTTAAGAAACTTACTATCAAAACAAAGCTTCCGTGAAACTGCATGAATGAATGTGTAAGAACGGTCAAAACCAGCAATAATACAGCAATAACACGTGTTTCGTTAATACAAATTGGCTGTAACGCGATTGATGAAGAGTTGATGCTGTTTGAATAACGTGAACTTTATAGTGTACAGTAAAGCGTTTTGCTATAGCGATTTCCCCATAACGTGATTTTCTACAGCAGTTTTCTATAGTGCGATTTTCTATAGCGCAAGGTCGCACAAGAATGCAACTATCGTGTTATAGGAGAACTACCTGGAAATGAAATCTCACAACCCAACTGCAGGAGATCAGTTTAATACCCTGTATATTTTTATTTAGTACGTGTATAATTTCTCACTTAATTAGATCATATAGGTCTAGTATTTCTCCTAACATTATTACCTGTAAAGACAAAAGGACTAACACCTTTTAATTATGCAAACTCAGGCCAGACAGACATTCTAATCCGATTAGGAGTAACAGCCAGCATTTAGCAAGTGCATAAACCATCTACTGCTTCCCCAGGACAGATGTCACACAAACCTGTGTACAATAGATACAACTATGTGACACTATAATGCTAAGGTTTTAAAGTATGTAAAAACTGTGTATGAAAGAGGCTGCTGTAAAACTATACTTTGGATTACCATGCTGCCTTGAACTGTGCCATTATGGATGCTCAATAAAGAGGCTATTTTAGCCACTCACTGATCTTGGTCATTATTGAACATGATCCTACATATAGCAGGCGTTGAAGAAGGCAAATGGTAGTTTGGCATTTACAGTGAGACAATTCAAGTACAGGAGCAATTGCAATTGTACAGGGCCTGGGTGAGAACATACCTGGGGCTTTGTGTGCAGTTTTGGTCTCCTTATTTGAGGAAGAATTCTCCGGCTATAGAGAAAGTGCAATGAAGGCTTACCAAATTGATTCCTGGGGTGGCAGAACTGACATATGAAGAGAGACTGAGTATAGTTTGGACTATATTCACCAGAGTTTGAAGAATGATATATTATAGAAATCGATAAAATCTTAACAAAACTAGATAGGATAAGTGCAGGAAGGATGATCTAGATGATCAGGGAGTCCAGAACCAAGGTCACGGTTTAAGGATTCAGTGTGGGCCATTTAGAACTGAGATAAGAGAAATTTCTTTACACAGAGAGTGGTTGGCCTGTGGAATTCTCTGCCACACAAAGTGGTTGAGGCCAAATAGTGAGTGTCTTTAAGATGGAGTTAGGCATACTTTTTAGGGCTAAAGAGATCAAATGGTATTGGGAGAAAGCAAGAATGCGGTACTGAGAGGAATCTTCAGCCATGATCACATTGAGTGGCAGAGCAGACTCGAAGAGCCACACGTACTCATATTTCCCAAAATGCTACCTATCAGTTCTGTGATTCTGCAAGAATTTCTTCCTGAATAGCAAGGTGGCAGCCGAAAATAAGAAATATAAGCACCTTATTTATTGTCATGAATGAGTGCCTCTAATTTGAGTAAAACAGCAAAGATTAAAAAAAATTGCAAGCTACAGAGAAAGTTTTTAGCTCTCGTTGCAGTCGAGAGTATAGATTGAAATATGTTTTTTGTTTTGCAGGTTAAATTTAAAAAGTTAGACTCTGAACTGAATAGGAAGATCTCATAGCTGTTAATTTCCAGATTAGTTCCTCTGCTACAAATAATCAGGAGACAGTGCTTAAAAGATTAATGTGTGGTTCAGAGCAGGTACAAGAGGAAAGGTATCATGTGAAGGACATCTCTGCCAACTGAAGAAGAATTTGGGAGGTAAGGAATCCAGTTGTAGTTATCTGCATACCAGTAACATTGATAGGACCCAAAGGAGGTTCTGCTGAAAGAATTTATAATTTAAACTAAATCAAGAAGCAGAACCTCCAAGGTAATAATCTTGGGATTACTACCTGAACCACAGACAAACCAGAGTGGAGTAAATAAAGTCAACGAGTTGAATTGGGTTCAAAAATTTGTATGGGTGGAATGGGTTTCAAGTCATTGGACACTGACAGCTGTACTGGCGTAGAAGGGAGCTGTTCTGGTGGGACTGCCTTCACTTCAACTGTGCTGGGACCAATGTCCTGGGGAATTGAATAACAAGGACTGTTGAAAGGGTTTCAAAAAAATTAGAGGTAGCAGGAGCATTTGAAAGAGAGGACAAAGCAAGAAGAAACGGCAGCATTATCGGGCAAGTTTTTAGCTAATGATACCAAAAGTGGGACAAGAGGAGATAAAGTATACAAACATAGAAAAACAGCAGAAATGGGGTCACAAATTTGGAAAAAATAGTGAAGAGGCAAAATTAATGGGTCATTACTTGAATGTGCAAAGTATCCAAAACAAATTAACTCAATTAGCTGCACAGATACAGGATAACCGATCTACAAACCTATTTCAGAGACATGGTACCAGGAGATCAAAGCTGGGCACTGAATAGTCAGGGCATTTGACTTTGTGAAAAGACAGACAAACAAGAAAAGGTGGTGAGGTAGCTTGGTGAAATAAGTACAATTGCAAGAAATGATCTTGGATTGGAAGGTATTGAATTCCACATGGGTTGAGGTAAGAAATAAAAAGGAAAGAAAACACTTGCAGGAACAGTCTATAGGCCCCTTAACAGTAAGTATATGGTGGGACAGGCATTTAATCAATAATGAGGGCATGTAACGAAGGCAGCATATTTAATCCTGTGTGATTTCAATCTTCCAATAGATTGGGAAAGTCAGATTGGCAGATTTAGTCATGAGGAAGAATTCATTGAGTGTATTTAGGAGAGTTCCATTGTAATATATTGTGGCTCCAATGATAAATCATGTTCTTTTGGATCTGGTGATATGTAATGAGGCTGGTTTAATAAATGATCTCATAGTAAAAGATCCCCTGGGAATCAATAGCCATAACATGGTAGAATTTTACATTCAGTTTGAAAGGGAGGAACTTGAGTCAGAAACAAATGTGTAAAGCTTAAATAGGGGTAATTACAAAGGATTGAGGGCAGAGGTGGCTGGAATAGACTGGGAAAAGAGTTTAGCAGCAAAAGTAGTTGAGGAAAAGCAGCACAACATTTAAGAAAATAGCTGACAGCAAATATATATCCTACCAAGAAAGAAGTATTCTAAAAAGGGAATAAGCCAATCATGGTTAATGAGGAAAGTTAAAGATAGCATTAAAATGAAAGAAAATAAAAGCATGCAATGTGGCAAAAATTAGTGATAAGCTAGTCAATTGAGAAAGTTTTCAAAAATAAAAGACAACCAAAAAATAATAAACAAGGAGGAGATAAACTTTGAGGGTAAACTTGCAAGTGATATCAAAATAGACAGCAAGAGCTTCTTTAAATATATGAGAAGGAAGAGAGAGGCCAAAGTGAATATCGGCCCCTCAGAGAAGGAGTCTGTGGTAATAATAATGGTGAACCAGGAAATGGTAGAGAAATTGAATAAATACTTTGTGTCAGCCTTCTCAGTAAAAGACACTATTAACATTCCAAAATCACTAAATATTTCAAGGGGGGAAATGAGAAGAGGACATAAATACAGTAGCTATCACTAGAGAAGAAAATGTTAGGGAAATCTAATGCGGATAAAGACCGATAAGTCCCCTGGACCTAATGAATGCACCCTACGATATTAAAGGAAGTAGCTAAAGAGATTACTGGATGCACTGGTCAAAAATTTCCAAGAATCCTTAGAGTCTAGAAAAATTGTGTAAGATTATAAAACTTGTAAACTAACACCTTTAATATCTGTTATTGGGAAAATGTAAGCATCCATTACAAACAATGTAATAGCAAAGTATTTAGGAATACGTGCTGTGATCAAGCAGGGCCAGCATAGTTTCATGAAGTGGAAATTTATTCATTTATTGAAGAGGTAGCAAGCAGGATAGATAAAGGGA
The DNA here is from genome assembly GCA_024137785.1 of Ginglymostoma cirratum. NCBI lineage: Eukaryota > Metazoa > Chordata > Chondrichthyes > Orectolobiformes > Ginglymostomatidae > Ginglymostoma > Ginglymostoma cirratum. The sequence continues at coordinate 33,537,105 of JAHRHZ010000012.1, read as the reverse complement.
AAGCAGTGGATGTAATATATTTGGATTTTCACAAGACATTTGATAAGGTACAATACCAGACGTTACTTAATAAAAAAGCTACCAGTGTGTTGGAGGTAGGATATTAGCATGGATTCGGGATTTCCTAACTAATAGAAGACAATTGGGGTTAGGGGGGTATTTGCAAGATGACACCCTGTAACTGGTGGAGATCAGAGCTAGGGCTACAAGTATTTACAATATATATTATTGACTTGAATGAGTAAAGTGAATGTGCTCTAGCCAAATTTGTGGGTGATGCACAAATAGGTGGGAAGGCAAGTGGTGAGTCGTAGAGGGATATGGGCTGATTAAGCAAGTGATCAGAAGTTTAATAGATGAAACATAATGTGAGAAAATGTGAGATTATACACTTTTGGAAGGAGGAATAGAGGAGCTGAATATTATATCAATGGAGAAAGACTGCAGAAAGCTTCACCACAGAGAGATTTGGGAATCCCCATGCATTAATCACAAAAAGTGAGCATACAGTTTCAGTCTGTAATAGGGACAGTAAATGACATGTTAGCCTGCACTGCAAGGGAATGGAATATAAACGCAAAGAGGCTAAAGCTAAACAAGGCACTAGTCAGATTGCTGTCAAAACAGTTTTAGACCTGTTACCTAAGAAATGATACTGACATTGGATGCAGTCCAGAGAAAGTTCACGAAGCTGATTGTGGGTACCAGGGGACTGTTTTATGAGGAGACGTTGAATAGGTTGGGCCTGTGCTTAGTCGAATGTGGAAAAATGAGAGGTGACCTTTATTGAAACATACAAGATTCATATGAAATTTGACAAGGTTGAAGCAGAAATGTTGTTTCCCCTTGTGGCAGAGTCTAGGACCAGAGGGCAAAATCTCAGAATAAGAGTGTTATACATTTAAGATAGGTGAGTAAGAGTTTCTTCACAGAAGGTAGACAATTTGTGGAAATTCTACCACAGAGGGCTGTAGAGCCTGGATCATTAAAAATCTGTCTGTCTCAGTCTTGAACATAATTAATCAGTAACAGAATCAGTGGTTATGGGGGAAAAGGCAGGAAAGTAGAATTGAACACTGTCAGATTGGTCATAATCTCATCGAATAGTGGAGCAGACTTGATGGCCTGAATGGCCTATTTCTGCATCTACCTCGTATGGTCTCATGGTAAGTGAGGCATTGGTGTACTTTCTAGAACAAAGTAAGGCTATTTTAAAAAAGACAGTAAAAATTAGTAGCTCATGGAAAGTTCAAATAGAGAGCTGGGGTAACTAGTCAAAAAGGAAGGTTTTAAACTGACATTGCAGGGATAGGAAAGGTCTAGGTTTGAAAGGGAAGTTGATTGAATAACTCAATTGGAATAGAAGCAGGAGCTCACCTAAAATAAGGAAGAATAAGGAGAAGGCTACAATGAGAAAGAAACTGTGTTCTAGAAGAAGTAAGGATTATCAAAGAAATTCTATGCGACACCTGGAAAATCAGTAAGTTAACATGTATAAAATGTGTTTTTGGATTGATGGTGTCTGTGTGAATACACGTAGTAATACACAAAGCAGAGTTGGAGATTGGAAAGACAATGGATAATTATGGAAGGATGCGGTAGAGCGGTCCTTTCTTTGGACAAGGCTATAAATGTAATTTCTCACTTAGGATACTTTTTGGAAGTATAGTGAGGGTAAAAAAGGGATGCAGTGGTAGCTTTAATGAATGATTTTGTCACAATTCAGGAATGTCCTCGGGGGTTGTGTGAAGGCAAAATCCATATGGATAGAGTTAAGAAGTGGGAAGAGAAATTGTACTACTTTCTCTATTCCAGCACATTGAACAGGGGAAATGAGATAGTGATGGAAGTCTGCAGACTGCTGTAAGAAATATGTGAAAATAGCAGAGCAATAACTTTGGGTAATTTCAACTTTCCTAAGATAGCCTGGAATAAAGGTAACACATGTCCAATTGAGGAATGCTTTTAAGAAAACATCTGGGACTGCTTCCTAGCTTGGTGCATTTCTAATTCAGCAAGGAAAGAATCTTGATTTAGTTCTAAGCAATGGAACACATACATAGCTTAGTTATGGCAAGTAACTGATGAAACTAGAAGAACAGTTGTAAAATAATGATCACAACGTAGTTAGATTGTTGTAAGAAAAGAACAAAAAACTCTTGAGTCAAAGATAAAGGTAAACTGAAACAGTCAAACTTAAGGAAGATGAAAGGGACTAAGCTAAGTTAACTGAGAGAAATTTAAACTGGTCGGCACATCACCAGTGGGAAATCATCAAAAATAAAATGCATTGAGTACGAAATGAACATACAAGGAAAAAGGAAATTCATCAAAGCAAAAGGGTTGTGTTGGTAAATCAGGAGATTCAACTTAAAGTGGTGCTATTAAAAGGTAGCATAAAGTGTTGTTAACAATCCTAAAATAATCTTTTAAAAAGCTATCTTTGAGGGAGTATAAAAGAAGTGTAGCAAATCATGTAAAGGCTGTTATATGAATATGAAAAGTAAATGAATACTCTTTGAAGAGAGATCAATGATGGAGTGAGCTTTGGTGGAGAATGCTTAGAGAATGGTTAGAAAAATAAATGTTAAATAAAATTAAATATTTTACATCGGTATTTACAAGTGATGAGTGTGCGAACTCAAAATGTAAAGTCTGTTTCTCTCCGTAGACGCTGCTAGACCTCCTGTGTTTCTCCAGCAATTTCTGTCTTTTTGTTTGTGTGCTAGATATAGCTATGGGACAATTCATAGGCCTATCAAAAAAGAGAAATTGTTCACTCAAATTAGGGGCACACAGTCTAATTTTCTAGTTTTACTGCTATGCATTCATCGCTGTTGAGAGGCACAGATACAGGTTGTTTTTGAGAGAAATACCAGAAAATTGTTGACAGGCTGTCATCACTTTTTTTAAAATGCTGTTTAATAGGTAAAGACTGGAGAGTAGCAAATTTAATACTCTCTTGTTCCATTGCTTATGGAAGATTGTGCTCTGAGTTTCACTAACAAATATGCTTTTAATAAATCAGTTATTAAATGACAGCTCACTACCACTGATTACAGTGTTAGTGGGCAAGAATTCCAGTTGGGTATAACGACAAATTGGTTGTTGATTTTATTGTAATGGTGTCACTAAACTCAGTCTTCCAACAGCCATCGCTTGTACCATTTCATATGAACTATCTGAGCTTTCGGTAGCTCTAAGATGAATTTGCTGCCACCATTCTCCTTGTAGGTAGTTATCTACAGGATTTGTGTTCTGTAGTTTAGTAGAGGAAAACTGTGAGGTGGTCTAAGACAAGAGGTTGCTATCCTAAACAAGATAGTACGGTAGCAATTAGGTACAATATTATTTTAGACTTTGATGTTAAGACTATGAGGAGACCCTGATGCTAAGTCTGTCACCTTCAAGATCCAGAGCTGTCTACCTTTATCCACCAAGTCCTTCTGACATCAGCAGATTTGCTGGTACTTAATGCAGTTGTCAGTATTAGTTCATTCAGAATGTTTGCATTATCTGTCAGATCCCATATCTAGTGAAGAGTTCAGATTTTTGTACAATGGTGTTGTAGTAAAGAGGGAAATATGACATCAGCTTAGTTTACAAGGAATGGAACTCACATTTCTGCTCAGTGTGGAAGTAAATACTTAATGAAGTGAGTGGATAAACACAAATAATAATGTTTCCTGAAAGTGAATGCCTGGGTCACTAAGATATAAATATGCGTAATACATTTTGTCCAAGTGCAAAATACTGCAGCTTCTCAAAATTTGGTACAAAAACAAAAAATGCTGGAAATACTAAGCAGGTATGGCAGCATCTGTGGAGAGAGACAGAGAGAGAGAGAAAGAGAGAGAGAAAAGAGTTGAAGTTTCAAGGTTGTGACATTTAACAAGAACTTTAATCTCTGGGTTGTTAAGGATTTCATTTCCAGTGACAATGAGCTTTTGTGCATCTGGCTCCTTCCAGAATGGAACTGGAGATATTGGTGATGCTTTGTGGTTTGACATCCATTGTTGAGTCAACCAGATCACTGAGGCATCTCTCCTCAATGATCACATTTCATCCTCCCTTGCCAGAACCCAGCACGACACCCGGCACTTTTCCCTGCAACCGCAGGAAGTGCTACACCTGCCCCTACACCTCCCCCCTCACCCCAATCCCAGGCCCCAAGAAGACCTTCCACATCAAGCAGATGTTCACCTGCACATCTGCTGTAGCTGTTGTGGCCTCCTCTACATCGGGGAAACCAAGCGGAGGCTTGGGGAACGCTTTGCAGAACACCTACGCTCGGTTCGCACTAAACAACTGCACCTCCCAGTCGCGAACCATTTCAACTCCCCCTCTCATTCCTCAGACGACATGTCCATCCTGGGCCTCCTGCAGTGCCACAACGATCCTACCCGAAGGTTGCAGAACAGCACCTCATATTCTGCTTGGGTACCCTGCAGCCCAATGGTATCAATGTGGACTTCACAAGCTTCAAAATCTCCCCTCTCCCTATCGCATCCCAAAACCAGCCCAGCTCGTCCCCGCCTCCCTAACCTGTTCTTCCTCTCACCTATCCCCTCCTCCCACCCCAAGCCGCACCCCCATCTCCTACCTACTAACCTCATCCCGCCCCCTTGACCTGTCCGTCCTCCCTGGACTGACCTATCTCCTCCCTATCTCCCCACCTACACTCACCTCTACTGGCTTCATCCCTCCCTCTTTGACCTGTCTGTCTCCTCTCCACCTATCTTCTCCTCTATCCATCTTCTATCTGCCTCCCCCTCTCTCCCTATTTATTTCAGAACCCCCTTCCCCTCCCCCATTTCTGAGGAAGGGTCTAGGCCTGAAACGTCAGCCTTCCTGCTCCTCTGATGCTGCTTGTCCTGCTGTGTTCATCCAGCTCAACGCCTTGTCATGTCAGATTCTCCAACATCTGCAGTTACTGCTATCACGAAGAGTGAGCACACAACTTTGCTAGAATTGCAGCCATATCATGAGCATTAGTTCCATTAACTGTGCACATACTTTGCAGACTGTGCAAAGTAACTCTGCCAAAAATCAGAACCAAAAGGAACTCTCCAGCTGTTAAGTGATAACAGTTGGTGACAAATGCAGGTGAGTGCTTAGAATCCTGGCAACAATCACAATGACTTCATTCTGTGGCAGTCGAAATGCTAGTTGTATGAGAACTACCATGGCATGCCAGAGGATGGCTAATGGACAACGGAGAGCTATCTGCTGATGAAATGGCTACTGACTGTGCCATGCGATCCATGCACAAGTGAGCATCATGTATACATTAAAAACCGTGCTGTCACACAAGATATGATAGAGCAAACCATGAGCTTGCTAAAACAATGCTTTCACTGCCTGGAGCACTTGTGGAGTAGCCCTGCAGTACTCGACGGAGTGAGTTTGAAGATTCAGGGTGGTCTGCTGTCTGTTACATATCTTTGACATGATGAGGGGACAGCCCTTGCCACCGTATGGTCAACAGCTGAGGGGCTGGTGCAAGCGGTGAAGAAAGGAAAAGGGAGGAGGTAGCCGAGACAGCTTCTTCCTATCTGAGCTATCAGTGATGTACTCATCAGCGTATAAATCAGTAACCACAGCCTCATATTTACAACAGTCCTACAGCTAGGCTTCCCTCTGTCATTGATCATCGCAGCATCTGCTTGGCTACAATGCATAAGTAACAGCCACCAGAAAATAAAAGCTACAAACCAAATTTTCAAGTGAAATTCTGTCACATTGTATATAAAAGTCAACCATTCATCCTTTTATATTCCATTAGTGTCTGTCTTCCACGTGCCTTTGCCCATCTTAGTGCTCCTAGTCAGTGCTGCTCCAGTGACTATGACTTGGTTGGTGAAAGGCTTCACCTTCAGTGGAGGAGATTGCAGATTGCCCTAGTGGACAGCATCGAGCAGCTCAGGGCCAAGCAAGCCGAGGCTGTGGCCAGCCTCAAGTTGGCATGAGCAGCAGCAGACTGGTTTGGCTGTCTGACAGGCAACAGCAGGGCACAGCTGGAATGTCAGCAGTGGCAGGACAGTTGTTGTTTTCCTGAGAAGGTGCAATAGAGTTGTGGTGCTACTCGCACTCTCCCAGGCCAGTGACACAGCAATCCTAGTTATAAGTCAGACTGCAAGGCTACTGTGACACCCTGCAGGCCGCCTTGTACAGTCATGATGGCAGCAACACTTGAATAGCTGGATCACTACAGCCTGTGCTGCACTGGAGCTGTCACATTGGCCATCAGCTGCTCCCTGCATGTGCCAGGGTCCATGAGTGTGTGAATGGAGTTGGACATCCCTTGCATGCTGGGACATTTGGGCTCCAACACCGTACTCTTGCTAATCTCCTCTGTGATCCTTGGCATTGCACCAGGCTTCTCTGGCAGGTTTACCAATGCAGCAGTACGTATACTATTCTGGAGGCCATTCTATCAAAATGTTTAACTAGGCTCTCCACAGTGGAACCTGTGTGTCTGCTGGGGAGGTGGCACCTGCAGCATCCTTCCCTTCCTACCCTGGCAGGAACTCTTGTTCCCTGACATGTAGGTCATGTCTTGTTTCTATCTTGAGAGATACTTGCACTATCTGTATCTGAATTGGTGCTGCAACAGTGAATTCAAGTGATGTCACTGTGTTCGTCTTTACTTGTCGTTGTATGTCAATGGTTCTGAAGGGCTTCATGTCCAGGTTACGTTGGCTCCATTCATTACACTGAGCCCCCACAAATTCTGTGGGTGGAGGTGAGGTATTCTACTCTAGCTTCCAGAGGTAGCTATTGTATCTGTACAAACTCCCTCAGGTCCTAGCGATTATGCCTGACCAAATGTAGTTGTACTTATTCTTACCATGCAGGAGTCGTTCTTATTGTCTAAGAACAGGGCCACCTTGTTATAGTTATTTTCCACCAGTCACCAGATTGGCCCTGGATAAAGGAAAGACAAGGGAGGATGGTAGTCAGATAATAAACTCAAACAGTCCTTACCCAGTACCACATCATGGTGGAGGTGGCAAATGCCACAGAATACCAGGAGCATTTAACTGAGAAAATCCCACAGTTGTTCATCCAGTACTCAGCCAGCTTGCATAGCGTGGTTATCTGAAAATAGAAAGGCACTAGAGTAGAACGTGAGAAGAGGTAGGTGGTACTTGCCTTCCACCATCTGTAGCTAACAAATCAGAAGAGACTGTGAGCCGGGGAGGAAATGGGACATGAGAAGGAGGACTGGAGATGAAGCTATGATCATCTTAAACAGCTTCACCTTGGCACTAGCCATAGCCTCAGCAATGGACATACCAATGATGACCAGTATTGATATCTCCATTGGAGTTCAGAAATGCATAATGCTTGACCTGCTCTTTTACTCATGCTCTTTCCAGTTTTGCACAGCCTTGTTCTGCAAGAGAGAGGGAATTACAGTGAATATGTTGGGTGATGTAACTGCTGTTGTTGAATAGCTCTCAATGGCAACCAAACATGCTATTGTTCTCACTCGCAAGTTTATATTGTGATATTAAATTTATCTTATTTGTATTATTGCAGGTTCACAAAATATTGCTCACATAGAAACCCAGTGTTTCTGAGATAAAGAGGTGAAATGTTTCATATGCTCATGGTTCAAATACAGTGACTGACGATAGGTCTTGCAGATTTTAAATTGCTTTTTCCAATGTGAGCTAATTAAACCTCTGTCAATCATCTTTGTGCAACTGGTGTTGTTAGATGTTAAATTACAATGCATGAAGCCTGTGTAATAAACTGTGCATGTTGGAAGCAGTGGGTTATTGTTTTGACCTGTCACATTTTCTCTGCACCATTGGGAAGGTGCCGCAGCACTTTAGTCCATAGTCCCGGTGCATAAAGTATTTGTTTTCTTTTCTTATATCAGTACCAAAATGGATGCAATTCACGTTTGAACCTTAAAGCCCTTGTTTTAAGATGTAGAGGATAATTTAATCTAACCTGCCCTGCGATGAATTCACTTGATCTGATTTACTAAAGGGCATAGGTTTAAGGTGAGAGAGGAAAGATTTAAAAGCGACCTAGGGGGCAACTTTTTCACACAGAGGGTGGTGCTTTTCTGGAATGAGCTGCCAGAGGAGATAGTGGAGCCTGGTACAATTACAACATTTAAAAGGCATCTAAATGGGTATTTGAATAGGAAGGGTTTAGAGAGATATGGGTCAAATGCTGGCAAATGGGACTAGATTTATTTAGGATATCTGGTCAGCATGGACGAGTTGGACTGAATGATCTATTTCCGTGCTGTACGGGCCTAAGCCTATATCGCTGTTTTACACACTTCCTGATTTCTACAATTAGTGGTGGCACTTTTCCCTCCTTATTCTCCTGAAACATTTGGCACCACTTTTTCCTTCTCAACTCTCCATACCCTCCAGCATGAAGGCACTTTCTCATCCCTTCTTTTCTTCATGTTGGCATTCTCTTACCCCTCTCCTCACTCAGATCATTAGGAAATGCTCATGGCCCTTATTCCTTCCAGTTCTTTCTGACACATTTGTCCCTTTTCCTCTCCAAAGTTGCCATGACACATTTTCTTGTGGTGTAATCGATGACACCCTGTTATCTGAATCAGAAGCTCCAAGTTTGAGTCCCGTTCCAAGAGTTGGTGGCGAAGGAATGTATGTTCATAATGTGGCCAAACAGATTGCATGGCAGCCTGTGAACCCTTCCAACATAAGATAATGGCACAGAGTGGGCGTGACTTCCAATTAAACATGAGTTGGAAGACTAGCCTCTGCACTAGCTACTGGACTGCAACATGCATGTAAAAGTTAATGTTGATACAGAAATTTAAAATTCTTTGGCAATCACTTGGCTTAGTTGGCTGGACAGCTGGTATGGATCAGATTGGCTCAATTCCCATTTAATTGGGTGGGTTTTGGGACCTCCAGTGGAAGTCATTGTGCTGTATATGAGCAGAAACCTGCATATGAGCAGAAACCTAAAGAAGCAGAGTTGCCTTATGCATTAGGAATGATGTTGAGGTTGGTTGGCTAGCCAAGCTGGTTCGTTGTTCCACAGACGTTTCGTTACCCTACTGGTTAACATCATCAGTGCAGCCTCAGATGAAGCGTTGTTGTGTTTTTCCGCCTGTTATTTAAACTCTGGTGTCTATTGGTGGCATTTTTTTAGTGGAAAACCAAGCCTCTAGGAATTCCTGTGCTTGTAATTGCTTGACCTGTCCCAGGATCCTGGTGTTGGCCCAATCGAGCTGGTGGTTTTCCTTATCCACGAGGATGGAGATGAGTGAGTGTTGGTTGTGTCTTTTTGTTGCCAGTTAATGTTCGTGTACTCTTGTGGTTAATTTCCTTCCAGTCTGTCCAATGTAATGTTTGTCTCAGTCTTTGCAGGGAATCTTGTATATGACATTGGTCCTATCCATAGTGGGTAGTGGGTCTTTGGTTCGGGTTAGCAGTTGATGTAGGGTAGATGTGGGTTTGTGTGCTCTTCTGATGGGCATCTTCTGATGACCACTGGGCCGTGGTCATAGGAGTCTTGTGGACAACACACTGCAGCAACACAGAGCTACTCTAAAAAGAAGAAGAGTATTTCAGGTATTCAAAGACAACAGATACCTGAAAAACTGGATCAGAAGATGACTATCACACGAACGACACCAGGAAGATACTACACGCCCCGACACACTCACCACGCTACCTTACATCAAGAACACATCTGAACAAGACTCCTACGACCACTGGGCATCAGAATAGCACACAAATCCATATCAACCCTTTGCCAACTGTTAGCCCGAACCAGAGACCTGCTACCCACTATGGATAGGACCAATGCCATATACAAGATTCCCTGCAAAGACTGCGACAAACATTACATTGGACAGACTGGAAGGAAATTAACCACAAGGGTACAGGAACATCAAATGGCAACAAAAAGACACGACCAGTACTCATTCATTTCCATCTATATGGATAAGGAAAACCACCAGTTCGTTTGGGACAACACCAGGATCCTGGGACAGGCCAAGCAGAGACAAGCACGGGAATTCCTAGCGGCCTCGTTCTCCACTTAAAAAGCCGTCAACAAACACACAGAGCTAGACCCCATACACTCCATTGTGAAGGAAAACCGGAAGTGAAGTAACCCAGCTCAACGGACTCCAGAGTTTAAATACCAGGTGGGAAAACACAACAGCGCTTCATCGGAGGCTGCACTGATGTTACCCAGCAGGGTAATGAAATGTCTGCAAAACAATGAACCAGTTCGGCAAGCCAATCAACCATAACATCCACAACCGACCTACAAATCTACTGTAAAACCTTAGTTAGGATCTGCTGTTTGCTGGGGTTTTTTTTAATCCTTTCTATTTCTGTATCAATATCTCACCTAAGCTTAGTAATTGCTGCAGGTCGCAATTACAAATTCTATAAAATCACCACGTCTCTTGGCAACAGTATGATAAAGCTCCAGGGGTGATGCAGTGGCTTGGAATTCCGGATCTTACAGAACTATCACGAGAATTCCTACCTGTAACAGCGTTCCATCATCAAATGCTGACTGAACGAACAGCAGATAATTAGTATTTAAGGCCTGTTCACCTTGCACCACTTCTCCATCCCCTGCTTGTTTTCTGATTATGAGTTGAAAAGCACTTGGCTGAGGGAGATTCTCCATAATAAATGTGAAGTTTTTAAGCTTTTTTTGGGATCGTCTCAGTAATTTAAGCAGAGTAAACGCTGTGCCTGTCGGTGATCTGTGAAAGGTGTCCAGATTGAAGAGACTGCGCTTGTGAACCCGAGAGCAGTGGACACAGACTGACTGAATATTTTTAAGGCAGAGGTAGACGGATTAGCGTCATAGAGATCGACAGCATAGAAAGAGACCCTTCTGCCCATCAAATCTGCACCAGTTGGTAATGGTCATCTAACTAATCTAATCACAATTTCAAGCACTGGGCCCATTGCCTTGTGTGCTTTGTCAATACAAGTGGTCATCTCAATATTGTTGAAGGTTATGAGGGTTTCTGCCTCCACCACACTTAGAAGCAGTGAGTTCAAAATTTCCCACCATCCACTGGGTGTAAACCTTTCCTCGCTTCTCCTCTAAACCTCCTGTCCCTTACCTTAAATCTACGCCCCCGGTCATTGATCCTTCCACCCTCCTGTCTACTCTGTCTTTGCCCCTCATAATTTTATACATCTCAATCACGCCCCTCTCAATCTCCTCTCTTCTGAGGAAAACAGCCCCAGTCTGTCCAATCTCTCTTCACGCTTGCCTAACAAGACCAACAGTGGTGTTTTAGGGCTGCAGGAAATGAAGTTGATGGAATAATAAGATCACCCATGAATGACCTACTCCTGTTCCTAATTTGAATGTCTGTATGTGAGACTTAGTCCATTCAGGGATTAGAGGTATTGTGGCTAGAAAAGGAGAAAGAGAGCGCACCACCAGGAACTGAGAACTACTTTGGACTGGTTCCTGGAGAATGAGACGACCACTGAAGGGACAGAGTAATGTATAATTGTTTTGGGAGGTTTTCTGATTTAAGAGTTAAATGGGAAATTATCCTTGGTGCTAAAATATAAATGCGTACTTCATACATTTTAGACAATGTTACTTTTAGTTTGCTTTACCACAGTAAAAAACTAAAAAAAAAAGCCTCATGACCCTTACGGTCAACTTTTAATAAAGATCTTCAACTTTCTGGTGGCTATCAGTCTCTATAGTCATTGGGAGAAAAGATTAAAAAGGGTTAAATAATCTGGAAGAGGATGTATTTATGAGCTACCACCTTCCCTGGGGAAAACATAGAGGGAAAAAATCTTGGAAAAGCTGCCAGGGTCGTCTGGAAGCCAACCACAGCTATATCGCCTAATCTGTTCCACATTGAATTTACACCAGCACAATATGGTGTATGCAGTTTGTAATGTGCAATGACTCGCTACGACTGCAAACAAAACTTAAATTCTGAATAAAACCTGGTAACTGATAGAATAACTTGTTACTGTTACATCCAGCAGCATTAGCATGTAAGTGAATTAAGTGAAGTCTCTCCATTTTTATTTTTCTTGCATGGGATGTGAATGTCGCTGACAAGACCAGAATTTTTAGCCCGTTCCTAGTTGCTCTTAGCCATTTCAGAGGATAGTTAAGAATCAACCATACTGCTGTGGGTCTACAGTCAAATGTAGGCCAGATCAAATATACATGGCAGATTCCTTTCCTGAAAGGATATTAGCAAAGCAAATGGGTTTTTACAATAATTGGTAATGCTTAAATTAGCATTAGTCTAAAGTTTGAATTGAAATTTTGCCATTTGCCCTGGTGGGTATTGAATAGATGTCCCCAGAACATCTGAAGCTTGGGGCTCTGCTTTACTAGTCCAATGATGGCATCACTACTCCACCAACTCTGATCCTTAGCTTAGAATATTGCAACCAGCATGAAAACAGGAGGGTTAATTTATTCCCGGTGTTTCTGGTTATAATGCAGTATGCTTGGAGCCTGTGAACTAACTGTGCAATTAACTCAGATAGACCTCAAATATGAGCTGCACTCAAAACTGGTCCACATCATCTGGTGAGTGGTCAGCAAACAGTTCTCACTGTTCATTTACGCCTACGTTTGTCTTGTTTTGTGGGGAAGTGTAGAGTGCTTCATGAACAGAGTGCTGAATCTGAAAATTGGTGCAGAAAGCAAAGGATTGTGCCATTTTATTATTGTTTCACCTCTGGTCGCTAGTGAATGCACTTCATGTTTCACCCAGAAGGGAACTATAACTTGTGCTTACTTCAGTTAGCTAACTTAACAATTAATTGATTAATTAAATAAATAAGGTCAGACAGACATGGCAGGACAGATGGATTACCAGCTCTGTGATCTGTGTGGCAAGCTGTGGAATACTTTGCAGTCCTGGACAGATATTATCTGTGATAAAAGGTACTGCAGATGCTGGAGAATCCGAGATAACAAGCATGGGGCTGGATGAACACAGCAGGTCAAGCAGCATCATAGGAGCAGGAAAACTTGACGTTTCGGGCCTAAACCCTTCATCAGAAATGGGGGAGGGGAAGAGGGTTCTGAAATAAATAGGGAGAGAGGGGGAGGTGGATAGAGGATGGATAGAGGAGAGGATAGGTGGAGAGGAGGCAGACAAGTCGAAGAGGTGGGGATGGAGCCAGTAAAGGTGAGTGTAGGT
>JAHRHZ010000012.1:33480515-33523522 GCA_024137785.1 Ginglymostoma cirratum | reverse complement strand
CTCTCCACCTATCCTCTCCTCTATCCATCCTCTATCCGCCTCCCCCTCTCTCCCTATTTATTTCAGAACCCTCTTCCCCTCCCCCATTTCTGATGAAGGGTTTAGGCCCGAAACGTCAAGTTTTCCTGCTCCTATGATGCTGCTTGACCTGCTGTGTTCATCCAGCCCCATGCTTGTTATCTCAGATATTATCTGTGTTTGTTTCTGCAGCTTTAACAGTTTTGCATCAGAGTTACAGAGCTGGCGCTTGGGTTGCAGATGATACACAACATAAGAGAAGAGAACTAGCTGTGCACTTTGTTCCCCAACGCAGTCACGCCCTTTTTTTTATTCACTCATGGGATGTGGGTGTCTCTGGCTAGGCCAGCATTTATTACCTATCCCTAATTGCCATGGTAAGATTGGAGCCTGGGTCCCCAGATCATTAGCTGAGTTTCTAGATTAATACTCTAGCAATTATACCACTAGGCCATTGTATTCCAATCCTCACTATCCTTGAGTCAGGAGAACTTTATAGCTGATCATCACTCAGGGGAGGTGACTATGAATCAGGTAGTTATGGAGATCCAGCTGAAAGTGATAGAAAAGCCCCAGCACTTGATTTGTACCAACAAGTACAAGATACCTACTTTCTGTGTGAATATAAGCTGGAATACAGGAGGGATGAGCAGACTATCTGTGGCACCATGGTACAGGATGCCATTAAAGTTGAGGAAGCAGACCCATTGCCATGGCTAAGAGCTCCAAAAATATTTTGGACCTGGCAGTGCCTGGTGCTGGAGGTAAGGAAATCTCCTCATGGCTGGAGACAAATCTGGTGTGAGATGGGCGTGATCCTATTGTTCAGGCCCACATTGGAACCAACAACATAGAATGAACTAAGCAGTGTTAATTTGTATTCTCCTAATAAAAGGTGTGCTGGGAGGTGGTTGAGAATAAAACTGCACTTTACATTAGGTTTGAAAGTGATGTATTTTAAACCTAAGTAAGGCTCTTAAACTTCAACAATCGGAAAAGCATATAACATGTTGGCCCCTATTGCAGGGGATTGGAGCTCAATAATAAAGGTCTTGCTACAATTGTGCAAAGTTTTCCTGAGACCACAACATGGGAGAATTTGTGAAGCTGTGGTCTTCATATTTATGCAAGGATGTACTTCCATTGGAGGAAAGCTCACTAGATTGATCCTAGGGATGAGAGAATTATCCTCTTGGTTGTGTAAATTGTGTCTCTATTGTCTGGAATTTCGAAGAATGGGAGGTGTACTCACTGAACAATTGAAGATTCTAGAGGACTTGATAAAGTAGACACTGTCAAGTTGTCTCACCTGACAGGGGAATGTAAAACATGAAACCTATGACAATAAATCTCAAGATAAGGGGCCAAAGGACTAAGGTGAAAACAAATTTCTTCATGTAAAGAGTTATGAAAGTTTGGAATTTTTTTCCCTGAAGATTCCGGATGTCCCATTAATGTTGATGTAGAGTTTTTCTCTCTCAGTAACTCACGTGATATGGAGAGTAGGCAGGAAAATTGAGTTAAAGCCAAAGATCAGCCACTACAGTACTGAACAGCGCAGCAGGTTCAATGGTACTTCTTATTTTCTTACATTCTTACACGCTGAGTGATGAAACGTCTTGGTATCCTGAACAGAGGATGTGAGACATGTGTGAACAGGGAAAGTAAGTGACTGTCAACAATTGGATTAAAAAATCCTTTCTGAGTATTATACAGTCTGAACAACAAAGAGCAAGCTAGAATTCATTTCTAGAGATTGAAATAAATGAAGAGAAAAAATGATTAGTCAAAAAATGAGAGAAAAAAGTAACAGGATCTTCTTTTAAAAAAAATTCAAATTTCTTAAATCTTCACTAGTAATTAAATTTTAAAGACTAATTCTTCATACTTGTAATTTTAAATTTTCAATGCCAAAGGTATTGTTCAGAATAATTAATACATACTATGTTTTGAAGGTTTATGAGTGCTTCACTATATCGTTATCTGAATGGATTCACTTTTTGGAGCATGTTTTGTGAATAGCTAGTTGATAGGAACTGCAAATTTGCACCCTTCCATGGCTTATGGCCCATATTATTCTTGTGTCTGAAACAATTAACTCAGCAGCCTTATTGCCATTTTACAAATGAGGACAGACTTAGAAGAAAATTTCTATCCAGCTGACATCTCATTCACATGGTGAATACCAAGAGACTGATTTCCCTTCCCCCAAAATTCTTTCTTCTCTAATGTGATGCTCCTTCCCTTTTCTCTGTATCATTGCTCTGTCCCCACAAGAAGGATCTTTACTTTGTAGACGCCAGTATTTTGTAAATGGCACACAAAGTCACACCTGTTGAAACTTGGCCCACTCTCACTGTTTTGCACACAAGGGAAGGTAAAGTCGCCATAGTCCAGAGAGACCACAAGGCTACTCTCTCATTAGAAAGAAAGAACTGGTGGTGTTTTAACCCAAAGGTCACCAGGTCTCAGAAGGGGAGAGAGATTAAGAAGGATAGTCCTTCATGGTAACCTCAGCCAGTGCAGGAATTGAATCCACACTATTGGCATTATTCTCTATCACAAACCAGCTATCCAGCTAACTGTCCCATCATCACACACAATACTGTAATAGGAACGATTATAATGACCTGACCTGACTTTGCACTACAGGATAAGATCAGTTTATTTCATTGGAGCAATAATCTTGGTGTCGCACAGCCTAGACCACATCATCAGCTTTGATATGAGAATTTTTGTATTTACAGACACCACCTTTTTTGGAGAAATCCCTATTTGAGAATCCAATGTGAGAGTTTGAAAATCTGAGTCATCTCCTTCTCCTGAGGAGTTTCTGGAAGCCCTTCTTTCGACATTTCCTAAACAAAGTCCATCTGGTGAAATCCCAACAACAGTGACAATGTCTGTATCTAGTCACACCTGACAAGGTGTAGCAGGACACCAGACTGAAATTCATCTGGAACTTTTCATATGTTATTCTTTTTCTTCAGGGACTAACCATGATTTTTGTTTTTGAAAGTTAATCTCTTCAGTAAATGTATCTGTGTGTGTGTGTGTATTTGTGTGCGCATGTCTGTGTCTGGGTCTCTGTTTGGATATTTAGACAGGTATTGTTATGGACCAGACCAAAACCCTCAAAATTTATCAAGAAGATAGTCTAGGCCCTAACTTTTTCTTATTTTAAAGGTAAGTGTTCGGCGTTGTGTTTCAAATGCAATTCGATTGGGCGAACTACCAGGCTTGAAACAAAACACACTTTATTCATACACTATAATTAAAATACAGATGAAATAAAAATAAAAGAAAATGATTGGCTTAACTGTAACTCTATCAAAATGCTTAACAAATAATTTATATATTAATTATTATTAATTAACTGTTCCAATATTGTAACATCCCATAAACACATCCTTGGTAAATGCAAATTCAGTAGAACAGATTGTCTCACATGCAATTCTAACAGCAGGAAGAGACCCCCCCCCCAGCTTTTAGCTGTAACAGAGAGAGGAATAAGAGCTTCCACATCCAGCTTCAAAACCCCAGCAACTGCTCCTGAAAGTTAAAACCAAAAAAAATCTGGTTCTTTGGGAGCTTGACCCTACCTATTCAGGCTGCTTCTATTGTACCAACATTTAAAAAAAAACCCAAGGCCTCACAAGCTGTTTACTTAATGACTTTAGAGCAGATTATTTAGCACCTCCATCTTAATCTTTCTTCATAAAAGTAAAGGTCAAAATGTACCTCTTAAAGCCATAGTGTCACCACAGTATTCATACTGCCATATTCCACTATTCTCATATGCATTATGACTGTATTGAATAAGCTTTGTTTTATATTAAGTCAACAGGCTTGCTGTTTGTTAAAGAAACCTGGCAGCCTTGTATTCTGAAATGGTTAAAAAATCGGTCCAGAAAATTGGTTATATCTATGACATCTGCTGTCTTCATTCAGTCTGGTTAATGTTTCTCCAGGCCCACAGCGTTATGATTGCTTGTGCTTTGGGCAATTAGAATTGAGCAATAAATGCTAGTGTAGCTAGGGATGCCCACATCCCGTGAACAAATAAGAAAATAACTTGATAAAACTTTTTTTCAATTTAGATATATGTGTGTTTTGACTGGTGGAGTAGCAGAACCAGAGAAAGACAGTTTCCTTTCTCAATCATAGTCATAGTTTGATGACAAGAATAAACTCTTGGATTTATGTAGCACCTTTCATGACCAGAACAGAGAAGCTAAGAAAGTTAGTGTAGAGGTGGAATGTGCGTACTCAGTATATATGTGTAAGTTAGATCATCATTCAAATCATGTGTTCTGGATCATTGTATGAAAGAGCCAACAATGATTCACTGGGCAGAATGGCCACTTCCTATGCTGTATATTTCCATGCCTTGATGCATAGATGGATAAATTGCTTTAACTTGAAGGCAAAAGGCACAATTTCAAAATTTGCAGATGAAACAAAGCTTGGAACTGTTAGGACAGTAGAGATAGACTTCAGGAGAACACAGGCAAGCTGGTGGGATGATTGCACACATGGTGTGTGAAATTTAATGTAGGGAATTGTGAAATGTTACATAGGAAGAATGAGGAGAGGCAACATAAAAGGTACAATTTTAATGGGGTGCAGGGACAGAGAGATTATGTGCACAAATTGTTAAAGGAGCGGACCATGCTGAGAAGGTAGTTAAAAAGGCAAGCCAAACCAGGGGCTTTATAAATAAAGGTGTACAGTACAAAAGCAAGAAAGCTATAATTATTCTTTATAAAACACTGCTTTGACCTCAGCTGGAGTATTGTGTTCTCTTCTGAGCACCACACTTTAGGAAGGATGTGAATATTTTCGAAAGGGTGCAGAAATTATTAAAAAGAATGGTCAACGAGTGCTAAATTTGTTAAATAAATAGATTGGAGAAACTGGGGTTGTTCTCCATAAAGAATATTTGGTCAAGATCTTCCAAGTCCTGAGAAACCTAGTTACAGCAGATAGAGAGAAAATGTTTCCTTTTCCAGAACCTGAGGACACTGATATAATATGATTGGCAAAGGAAACAGAAGCAACATGAGAGAGAATATTTTTACACACCCCTTGGTTAGGATCCAGAGCTCATTCCCTGAGAGTGTGGCAGAGGCAAATTCAGTCCTGGCTTTTAAAAGGGAGTTGAATAAGCACTTACTACAAAAAATTAAAAATGTACAGGATTCCAGTGAAATGGAAGGGGATTGGGACTTGCGAACCCGCTCTTGCAAAGAACTGCCATGACTTGATGGGTTGAATGATCTCCTTCTTCTGCTGTAACCATTTGTATGATTCCATGATTTAACCAGTATGTGCATTTAGTTAACACTTAACCACCTCTGTGAGGGAGGTTGGTTTATTGGAGCGTACTGTGCTGTGAGTTTTCTTTGAAACAAAATATCTTCAAATAGTACACATCTGCAACAAAGGATCTAAGTGATAAATAATTCCAGTTGTCAACCTTTGACCTGATCTTAATAAGTGAGGGACTCCAAGAAGCTTTTGGTCTCAAAGTATAATGCACTAAAGAAGCATTAAAAACGTGTTTTCTGATTTGTGTATTGAATTCAATTTGCATCTTTAATTGTGTTAAATATATTTTGAAACTATATGCTCTTCTGTTAAGCTTGCAAAGGTATTTTTAATGTTTTTTTTTAGCTGTTCCACAATGTCTGCATGTAATTACTGCACAGGGTTTTACAATGATGCCCTGTAGGTAACATACCAACATGCAGAGGTTTCTTTGGCTAGGGGGAAGAGAAGCAGTAAACTGAAACCCAGTATGTATTACTTTTGTACTATCACCGAAAATGTGAAAGTTATTACTTTTTTTCCTTGAATTTACTTGTGTTCAAAGTCTTAAATACTGGATTTTAATTTATAGATTTTCATTTTGTTTATTGGAAAATATTTGAGTGACAAATAACTGCAAATTCAAATATAACTCGTAAGTAGCTTCTCTAGTGGTTCTTATAAATTTTAAAGAACTTCACAATTTTTAATTTGGCTATTCATAGTTACATGTGTGGAACCAAAAGTCTTCAGCTTCTTTCTTGCAATAATGAAGGGCAGGAGTTGCATCATGATTACAATTAACACAGCTTCATAAGTGGTCAAAAATTAAAATGGCCAGATTATTTTCCACAATTTTGCAGTCCCGTAACCCCACGCTCACTTTTTGAGGTGGTATCTGCTTTGATGGTCTTGTGACTTATCTGAGGGAAGATATTGCTAATTTTTAACTGGTGGCAAGGAGTTAAACCTGAATTGTTGTAGATATCCAGTGGAGAATAGACTCTGAATATGTGGTTTGCATAGTTCAGCGTCTGCCACAATCCCAGATTTTCCCAACCACAGTGATGTGAATCGTGTGTCTAACCACAGCAAGCACTTCCCTCTCTTTTTATGAACCTGTTTACTTTTAGTTTAAATTTTTATTTTCTTTTAAAGTTTCCAGTGTAGATTGAATGGCTCCTTGTTATCTTATCAATATATCTGAACCATTCTTTTTCAAATGATGGAACAAATAGAACACAGAAATGTCTAGGACTAATAAATCTTTAACGCCCACTCCCTGAAATGTCTGTCAAATTTATTCTGCCGTGGAGTTTTCCACTATTGCTTCTGATGCCATCTAAAAGTCCATTCCACACATTCTCCACCCTCTTCATAGTTTGAACCTGAGTTTTTGGTTTTCATTCATAGTGATCTTAAGCACCCAATTGCTAGACAATTTATTTGTTCCTTTTCATAAAAGTCTCTTCTCAGTCCTTTTTTCAAGGGCAAACTATCTTCAGCTCTTTAAAATCCCTGGTAATGCAAGTGCCTCAATTTTAGGTATCACTTTGTTTTCGATTTTCAGCATTACATTTAATGCCTAGAAATCTAAGCTATCATAGAGCAGCCAGAATTATAAAAAGCCATAGTCATACCAGTGTCTTATTCATACTCAGCTGCACCGCCCTAGCCTTTGAGTTCTCATCCTCTCTCTGTGGTTTTATATGTATCCCCAGATTGGATTAGCTGTCCTTGCTCTTGCTGCACACTAATCTAGAGCTAAACAGAAACCTAAGTTGCTCACTTTCCGTTTTCTGTCATGTGAAATCATTTCATTTTTATTCTCACTGTTGGTGCCTCCTAAATCCATGTCCATATTTTCTGCAGACCTGCATTTGAACCTGTCTGGTCAGGTTTTGGTCCCTCTCACCCATAGTGAAACCGCTCTTGCCAGAGTTCCAGATGATGTCCTGTGTGACTATAACAAAGAGAAACTTACCCGCCTCGTCCTTCTTGACCATTTCCAAGGCTGAGTGCAGGTAGACATGCCATCCCGTTCCGTTGCCTAGCTGGGTGGAACTGCTCTTGCCGGGTTGCATTTTTATATCATTGTAACCGGAGAATTGATTGCCGTGGCTTCTCTTCCAGCTCCCACACAGTTGCCTCTGATGTTTCCCAGGGATCAATCCTTTCTTGCCTTTTGGTGACCTCATCTTAAAATACCCAGCTCGACCTCACCTTTGAACTCCTCCACTGCAATCAGATTACTTGACTAAGATACAGAATTCAGCAGAAACCTCCTCCTGTTAAAATACTGAAAATGTACAAACAAAGCAAATTAGAAACAGAAGTAGGCTATTCGGCCCCACAACCCTGCTCTGCCACTCAGTAATTACTCCACATTCCCATCAGCTGTCAGTACCCTTTTACCCTGTTGATGGTCAAGAATCTACCTAGCCCGCCTTAAAAATATTCAAGGACACTGCTTCCATCGCTTTTTGAAAAACTTTCAAAGACTCTCAGCATCAGAGGAGAAAAAAACTACTTATCATCTGAAAGGGTGCAAATGTGGTTTACCAGGATATTGCCTGAATTGGAATGTATTACCTATAAGGAGTGGCTGGACAAACTTGGATTGTTTTCACTAGAGCATGAGAAGCTGAGCGGGACCTGAAGAGGCATGAATAGGGTGGATCGTCACAGTCCTTTTCCCATGGTGGAAAATGTCAAATATTAGGGGGCATAGGTTTAAAATGAGAGGAGGAAAGTTTAAAAAAGATGTGCAAGGCATGTTTTTTATACAGAGGGTGCAAGGTGGCTGGAACACACTGCTAGGGGCGGTGGCAGAAACAAGTACGATAGCATCTTTTAAAACGCATTTAGGCAGACACAGAATAGAGGTTTACAGAGAGATGTGAAGGCAGATGAGGTTAGTTTAGAATGGCATTGTGTTTGGCATCGACATGGTGGGCCGAAGGGACTAATCCCATGCTGTACTGTTCTGTGTTGTATCTCTGTCTTAAATGGCTGGCCAATTATTTTTAAACAAGGACCTCTTGATTCTCCCACAAGTGGAAACATCCTTACAATATGCACCCTATCAAGATCACTCAAGATTTTATATGTTTCAATCGAATTGCCTTTTTCTCTTCTAAACTTCAGTGGATATAAGCCTGACCTGTCCAATTTTTCCTCATGAAACAGCCTACCTATTCCAGGCATTAGTCTACTAAACCTTCTTTGAACTGCTTCCAATGCATTTACACCCTTACTTAAATAAGGACACTAGGTCGGTACATAGTACTACAGATGGTCTCACTACCGCCCTGCATTTTGTTTGATCCCCACTACAAGCTCCATTTCCAAGTTAATTAATCCATGTCTCCCTCTGGAAACTAACTGAGCCTGATGCAGACTGTTTGTGGTATTGATATCATGGTTGACTCTATGACGAGCTCTCACTGAGGCATCACTAAGACTACGTATTTCCACCTCTGTAAAGTCGCCTGACTTTGCTGAATCTTTCGTTGATCCTTTTGTTCCTTCTAAACTTGACTATGCCAACACACATCAAGCTGGTCTATCATATTCTACATTCTCTACAAACTCCATGATTTTCAAAACTCTGCTGTCCAAACCTGAATTTGTCCCATTTGCCTTACACTCCCACGCTAGTTGGCCTACATTGATTGGGTTCTTGATCAATGTCTTGTTTTAAGATTCTCGTCCTTCTTTTCAAAGCCTAGCTTGTCCTTCCCTAAATGTCTATCTCCTGTAGTCCCACAACTACGTGCACTCATCTAATTCAGGCCTCTTGAGCATCTCAATTTTCAACATTCCATTTTGGGTACTGTGCCTTCGATTACCCTGATCCTATGTTCAGGAATTCTCTCCCTGCACCTTTCTGCCACTCCCCCTTGCTTTTCTCATTTAAGACAGACCTCTTTGACCAAGCTGTTGTCCATCTGACTTGATATCTCCTTATGAGCTTCAAGGTCATAATTTGTTTCTGTGAAGCACCTCGTGACTTTAGTGTGTTAAAGGTATTAAATGAATATAATATTGCCCTTCTATAATATTGTAACCTGGGCAGCGTTGTAGTGCTGTAACAGCATCCCTATCTCTGATCCAGAAACTCCATCTGAGAGACCTACACCTGTTAGCTTTAGAACATGTATTTAAAATATAACTAAACAGATTGATTATCAACCTATAAATTCTTCTAATATGCTTGATGACAGGCAGTAAGAGAATCTCCTGACAAGCCGTCCTACAGAAGGCAATGGCAAACCACTGTAGCACTTTGTCCATTGGAGATCCATGGCCAGATGCTTGATTTGGGTTAGAAACAAGGAAGGAAGAACAGGCAGATAGACAAACAATCTTATAACGTTGTTCCAGTTTCTGTGATTAGTAGTTGTCCTCATTCATCCCTCTTACAGGTTGTCTGCTGTGAAAGGTTAAATCGTAATTTCAGTTCCTAAAGATCAGTTTCAACACACTGGAAGAGATCTGTGCCTTACCTGAGCTAAGCAGAGCAGGCAACCACATGGCTCTTCAGTCAGTCAGACTGAAGAATTTTCACTGAGGAGTGCACAGTCTAATTCAAAAGTGTCAATTAAATTATTTAATCCAGCATAAGGTCAGGCACAAAAAGAGAAATCTCCAACAATAATTATATTTGGAAGGTTTGAGACTCCATGCTTTAAAATTAATTTTTCAGTAACAAATAGACTGTTTCACAGCTGTTAAGACTATTTATAATGTTAAATATTTGCCTGCACCAAAATGCATGAACCATAACTTTTTTCTGGTGCATTTGGTGGGCACATACCTAACTTCATTCCTTACATGGATGCTATATGTTGAGTCTCTTGGTGAGGTACTCTACAGTGGAGTCTGTGGAAGTCCAGGTAAATTAGAGAGCACCTTTCTGAATTTTATGTTCAATTATTCAAGTTTTTTTTATGATATATTGTCCAGCCACACTCTGATTGTGAATGCAAATTCATGCCCATTTGTGCTTGTCCATATATCAGCCCATATTTCCAAAAATTCCAATTCATTTGTGTTTGATTTCCCTTTTTCCTCTTCTATTTGAATCTTGCCCATACTTGATGAAGGGTACAAAATTAGGTAACCAGCCTTTCTTGCCCTAGCTCCAACTCATTTTTAGATGCTTTAATAGCAATGTCCCGAGCGTCACTTTATAAGGACCCTTTTCTATGGCTCTGTGCTTTCTCTTGATCAGCTCATTTTCTATCTCCATCAGAATTTGCCCTCTTATTTTCTGCCTTACTGCTTCATTGATTGACTGTTTGCATGGCCCAGTAGCAAAAGTCTTTCTAACGTTCAAATTTATTGCAGCAGTGCAATGTTCTGGGGCGAGGGAGAGAGAAGAATTCAAGTGGATATTACAGAATTGGAAAAGGAAATTATGAAAACATCAATATGAGCATAAAAGGTAATAACTAGTCTGGGAAGAGAAGAGTGTGTAGGGGTGGTGGTATAATGGTGATGTCATTGTATTACTGGTTGAATGTTGGTTAAAATCCTGCCATGACCGATAATGAAATTTGAATTCAACAAAAATATCTGGAATTAAAAGCTGGCATAATGGTGCCCATGTAATGACGGTCCATTGTTGTTAAAGCAAAAAGGCCAACTGGTTCCCTAATGTCCTTTAGGGAAGGAAATATGCTATCTTTATCTGATCTGGCCTGCATATGACTTCAAACTCACAGCAGTGTGATTGTCTGTTGGCTGCCTTCTGAAACTGCCTGGCATTAAAACCACTAGAAAGTACAAAGAAAAGAATAAAACTGGATGGAGACTCACCACCTGGTGCATTGGTGCATTGACCTAGAATTGATACCAGAAATGGCAGTAAACTTCCTTACTAACAACTGGGAGCTTGTGCCAAAATTGGTTGGGCCACCTCACAGACTAGTGAAGTAATGTCCTGACATAGTCAAACTAACTGAATCCTACCTCACAATGCCTCAGAAAGCACCAACACCATTCCTGGATATGCCCTATTCCCCCAGCAAGACACATCCACCAGAGGCTGGAGCACGGTGAAATACAGCTCGGACCGGTTGCCGTGAGAGCAACATTCCCTCTGAGCTGTGCAGTACTCCAAGGTTCCTCTGAGATTCTGCGCACAGCGATCAGAGTGTTGATATATTGATTTCTGGTTTCCAATGTCACTGTCACCTTAGAGATCCATGCATCAAGAAATTAGAGTGACTGTTGCCTGGAGCCCGCTTTCAATAGTTTCTCCAGAACACATGATGCCTCATGGTATTAGGTCAAACACAGGCAAGGAAAATTTTCTGCTGAATACCAGCTATTATTCCACCATTGGCTGATGATTCAGTACTCCTCCATCTTGAACACCATTGACTACATAACACCATATGTATTCCACAGTAACTGTTAATAGTGTGCACAGAACTCAATATTGTGGTCATACATGAGATTGTAGCAGAAGTCCCAATAAATTAGTTCCCTTATTCATCAACGGAATGTGGGCACCACTGGCTAGGCAGCATTTATTGCCCATCCCTAATTGCCCAGAGGGCAGTTCAATGTCAACCACATTGCTATGCATCTGGAGTCACAGGTAGGCCAGACCAGGGAAGCATGGTAGATTCCTTCCCTAAAGGACAATAGTGAACCAGATAGGTTTTTCCAACAATTTACAATGGATTCATAGTCATCATCTCTTCTGAGGAAGGATCCAGACTCAAAACGTCAGCTTTCCTGCTCCACTGATGCTGCCTGGCCTGCTGTGTTTAATCAGCTCTACACCTTGTTACCATGGCCATACTGGAAATGCTTAAGAGTAAATTGATGACCCACTATTCATCATCTGCATCAACACATTTATTAGTGTATCTCTAAAACTTGAATTTTAAAAATTGGCAGACCCCAAGATGTTTAAATCTTGCTTCAAAGAAAGCCCCACACAAGATTCCAGCATTGGAAAAATTCACAGTGGCAAAATTTTTCTCCAACTGAATGCCAGACTTGGTATTATTCATTTTGTTTGGCAGAGGGATCTTTTGAGATTGATATTTCCAGGATATCATTCCAAAGATAAGAAACCCCAGAGACTACCTTTTGGTTTATCCATTAGTCAGGATCTGTTACAGCAGTACATGGACAGAATTATCGAAAAGACTTTAAGAAGATATTTGATAATGCACTTTTTATGGTATAATCTGCATACAAAACAAAACTTTTCAGTGTACCTATGTACGGATGACAATAATAAATCAGATCAAATAAGCAGCTCAAGACAAAGAGGTAGAATCAGAGGTCAAGCAGCAATGGATACAAAGATGGCTGCAAAACAGAAAACCAAGAGTAGGAGTTAAAGCAAATTTCTTGACCTGGCAGAAAGTAGAAAATTGTATTCCAGAGGAATCTTCATTCAGACAAGATTCATGGATATGAATAACTTGGAATCAGAGTTGATTCCAAATTGAGGGTTGGAGAATTGAAGATTAAGAGAAAACTTGGTAAAGTTTTTAATGTACGAGCAATTCACGAAGGTGGGTGTGGGGAATCTGTGTCTACTTGGGACTATGTTTACAACATGAAGGCAACCAATATAAGATCGGCACTGACAGATCACTTAAAAGAATTATGGAGGTAGAACTTTCTCAATTGGCTGGAAAAGATAGTGTTAAGAGAAAACTTAATGCACAGCCAAGGGAATATGAAATAGTGATACTAAGGCAGGGTGGCAAGTTGTGGAAAGGGGAATTTTATGAAGAATAAACACCAAGACGAATCGTCTGAGACAAAGACCCTGTTTTTGTATTGTGTAATTCCTGTGTTACAAGGTATTCCCACTATTTTTCAAAGATCTTCATCCAGGTTGTTGAGCAAGAACTCCTAAAGTCACTTCCTTCTTGTCTTTTTCCACCTGGTAGCATTAGGTAGCTCCTCTTTACTTACTGCCAAGTTATACTTAACATAAGAAAGCATTCTTAAACAATTTCTGCCAGCTCGTGCTGCACAGGAGTGCAGCGATGATTGACAACAAATTTCTTGTTCATGAGGAATTAACTGCGAATGTAGATAATTTGTTCACATATTAATAGTTGTTTTCTTTCCCACTTGAGTTTCCTTTGTGAGTGAATGACTTGTTGATGGTGATTTCCCCAACTAATAAAGTTTATTTTTATTGTAGCCAGTTGTGGCTTTAGGCTGAGCAGGTGGTTTCCAAATCAAACAGAGTGGCATGAGGTTTACTTGGTGTTAATACTTTGAGGTGTGTCAATATTTAATTTTGTGACCAGTAACTATGTAATGATTGATGAATTTGCCTTTCAATTAAAATGAAGTGTCAGTGGGAAAAACCCCAAGAATTAAAGGCTGCCAACAGTGACAGCTTCAAACTAATATTGATTCTGTACAAGCCTTGTGTAAATATTCACAGTAAGTGGGATGATATTAATACTCAGTCACGGAGGGTCATGACTTTGCATTGCAATTTGTTTTGGGTTTTGTTAATGTACTATAAATTCTACAAGCATAAAGAAAGATGCAAACAAATTTAGATGTTTACTACTCACTACTTGGTAAATACACCAAGTTAATGTGTGTATACGAAGTTTGATATTTTATAGAAGGTACTTTGATTTCTGTCAGTAACAAAGATTCACATTCTCTCGTTACTGAATTGTAAGAGATGGGGCATAAATTGGGAAATTTACATCAGGATCCTGCACAGACATAAATGAAAATTGCCCAGGAAATGTGAAATTCCAATTCCTGCTGACTAAGACCATCCATGAATATCCTGACCCGCACCTCCAGGCAGAGATTGGGCACAAACTTGCCAGGTGGGCTGGGAGGTGATGGAGGTCGTGGCGCTTGTGTGCTTACCATGCAAATGTTACACAGTGTAATAACTGATATAACTTGGTGGTCAGGTAGCCTAACTCAGCTGAACATCACAATAACCACTCACCCCAGAAACAAAAAAATCACCCCAATGTCCCCAATCATCATCGTTGCTATCTTAAACATACACTCCCTGACCACTCGGCTATCTGATCAATTACACACTAAAACACCCAATTACCCAGTCCAAACCAGAACCAACTATTACCTGAATTCACTCTTCTCCCACCCAACCTCTCGCCCTGGTTATCTTGCCCATGTTTGACCTAAATCAGATGACTCAACTGGTTCCAAAGTCAATGTTTAGGAACACCCAGGACACCTCCCCAATCATTGCAGATCACTGTGACCTTACCTCAGGAGGATGTGTCTGAGTAGAACGTAGCAAGGGCTCATCAAAGGGGCATTTGGAATATTGGCTGGTTGTCATATTCAACAAAACATAATAAGTTTGTTGCTTAGCTAGTCTCGGGATATTCACGTTACCTTTAGTACCAGTCTTTAGCTTAGTGAGGAGGAACATGCAGAATTGACAGGGTATGTGTATCTTCACCATCCACAGTTTGTATCACAACTGACACTGCACTCAATTTTATTCATCCCAATATTCTTTGCAGTTATTCAGTACAGCTGAATGTGGTGTAGATAAGAGTCAACAATATTGGTGTTCGGCTGGAGTTACATGTAGACCCAACTAGGCAAGAACATACGGTTTCCTTCCTGCTGATTATTTCTTTCTGTCCTCCTTCACTGGGTGAAATCACCCTTCCCCTATATTGAGCTCTATTTGGAAGAAGCACTGATGGTAGTGTGGGCACAGAATATAATTGAGTTTCAATCAGTAGGTATGCTTTAGCAGTACCATCATGGATGAAGCTGGCTAAGTAGACCAGTACGCAGCAGTCTGGGCTTTCAGCAGTTGCAAAGAGGAACAAAACAAGAATAACAGATAGGACAACATTCTCAGCAATCGGCTTTCTGTGGAAGCTATGCTTCCTAACAGTGTCAGTAAGTGCATTTCTTGTGGAGATCAAAAATCCATATTTGCTCATGAGGCTCAGGAGCAGCAGAACAAAATGACATGTCACCAATATAATCTGAAATTTTACATTCCTCCATGAAGCCAAATGGCCTCCCTGAAAATCAGATGACTATCCAGTGAATGTACAACACAGGACTATATGCATGTTAAGCAATGGAAACGTGTGCTATAGACAGAACTGAGCAACTGCACCCCCCTCGCCCCACCACACCACCAGCTGACCAGGTCAAAGCTCTACAGGTTTCATGCATCCAAAGTATGAAGTAGTGGACAGTTAAGTAACTAACAAGAGGAGGCAGCTGATGATGACACAGCCAAATGCACAGAAGCACAACACAAGGCTGAAAGGTTTGTTCATATATTCAGTGAGAATGCCAAACCACTGGTCCTTCTTGACCTCCTCCTGAGGTTCCCATCATCACAGCTTCCAGCCTTGAGCCAATTTGTGTCACTCCACCCAGAAATCATAGCCTATACACTACATTTGACAAGCTGCAAAACCATAATGGTACTGAAGACCTATGGTTGAGAACTAGCCGTGCCTGTAGCCAAGTTGTTCAAGTATGTTTTCAGGATTAGCACCTTTCGAACAACAATGTGAAAAATTGCCCAGTATACACCAAGCAGCATGAATCCACTTTAGCTTTGGCTCCATCAGTACTCTCAACCATTAACATAGTGAAAGAAGATCCAGCTAGACAATCAAGTCACCAATAACTTGTCAATCAGTGTCAGTTTAGATTCCACTAGGAGTGCTCAACACTAGACATAATTACAGACTTCACCCAAAGAAGATCTCCACTCCAGTGCCTGGTAAGAATGGTCACCCAGAGAAAGCTGTCAGGGTCATGATTGGCACAGTGGTACCCGTAGGTGAGAGCAAGTGCAGGCTGAAATTGGGCTCACAAGATCAGAATTTATCATGAGCCAACATATACTGAGGATAGTATAAAACAAAACATGTGCTCTGTTTTTGTCTGGAGCTTCCATTTCCTCATGGATGTCACACAAAGACCTGGACTGTCTGTAGTGACTGGGTATGGTACTGGACCTATTGTCACGAGGGCCCCTCCGGTTCCGTTTATTGGTGCTGGCATCTAGGGAAGGACAATGTTGGAATCTTGCAGCTAGCCAGGTTTGGTCCCACAGCTGTGGGGAAATGGTTATAGAAAGTTACATTGAAATTGCCCTGTATTTCACAAATACAAATAGAAGTTGATGTTTGGTTAAGTTTATAAATTGATATTCTGATTCAGTCACATCACTCTACTGACTTGAAGCGGCCAAGTTATTAATGGTTTCCAGGCTTTTGCCACTGCAGACAGGCAGCTGTTAACATTCCTTCATACAGTGCTTGAAAGTCTGCTGTTAGTTACACCACACTAGCGATCATGCTTGAATCCCACTTAATTATTCTGTTGCTACAGGCTATAGGACACAATAGAGGAAAGGGATCTGGGAATATTTGTGGATAGCTCACTGAAACCAATACCACAGTGTGCGGCAGCAGTGAGGAAAGTAAACCCAATCTTCGGCTGGATAGTTGCAGAGCTCGGGCAGGAGGTGATAATAATTGTACACAGACTGTTGGTATATTTCTGATACTGTGTTACAGTAAGAGTATTCAGTAAAGGGAACGTGCAATAAAAGACAAATGTGCATGCCAAGATTCTGCATACAATGAATCTAAGTTTGTCTTTCAATTTTAATTTAAGTATTTAGTTTAAATATCAAAAGTCATTACTGATACCCTGAGCTGTGTGCATTTATATAATTGTCACTTATGCAGCTGTTGGCATGTTACCTACATGAAATGGTCAAATCCAAAATCAGCTTTGCATTAAAAAAAACTGAGATTTGACTAGATTTGAGTAATCAGAGTGAAAATAAAGTAACCAGGGTGAATATCAAACAAATGTGGTGCAACTGTATTAATGCTACACTCAAATTTCCTCAGTTTTTCTTTTATGTCTATCTATTAATTTGTACAGCTGAATGCATCTCCTTGTAATGGTTCAAGCCCAGACTAGCAAGCAGTATGAACAAGTATTCTGCAATTCCATTGGTTCAAGTTGGATGTAAAAAATGATCTTGAAATTTCAGTCCTGGATGGAAAAAATGCTATTTTTCTGGGTTATTTTAAACTGATTTTTTTGGCAGCAGCAACAGCTTGCGTGCACGCAGATCATTTAATGTGGTGAAACATCCCAAGTCACTTCACAGGACATTATCAAATAAAATTTGATAACAAATGACATCAGGAAATGTTAGGGCAGTTGCCTAAAAACCTAGTTGAGAGGAGCATCTTAAAGAAGGAGTGAAATGTGGGGTGTTTAACAAGGAAATTTCAGAGTTTCAGGCTCTGGCACCTGATGGCACGACTACCAATGGTAGAGCAATATAACACAGGACTGTTCAAGACAGCAGATCTGGAACAGTGCAGACATCTTGCAGTGTTGTGGGATTTTACAGATATAGGGGGAACAAGGCTTTAGGGAGGTTTAAAAACAAGGATGAGAATTTTAAAAATGATGTGTTGCAAGCTTGGAGCCAGCGTAAGTCACCAAATACAGGAGTGAGAGGAGAATGAGACTCTGATGTCATTCAAGCAGTTTGATGAATTAGAGTCAAGGGTTCTTTTTATTGACCTCGCTGAGACATGCTTATGTAATTATAAACATTATTTAGATTTTTATTGCTTCAGTGTAAGTCATATTAACATTGAATTCTGAAACTGTTTCCACATCTGCATTTTCCGCTGTGTCTAATGTGCTTGAATGAATGTTACATGGCTTGAAATTTTGAAGATTTTCATATTTAGTGAAAGAATATTTGGTACTATTTTCACATTTTCCTCAGGCCTCAATTCATTATGCTTCATTTTACATACCTGCTAATTTGTTGGCAGTGCATTTAAAAGTAAGTTGATCGACACAAAATGGTCTTAACTCTGGTTGCGTTTTCCTATCATAGAAGATTCCTCTTTCTGGATGCCGAATATATGCCGTGTAACTAATTTAATATGTTGAGTGATAACACCTTTTTAAAAGGAATATATTTACTTGTGTGGTTAGGTTTTCTAGGTCTTTGTTTTTGACTTGACAGATTTTGTGTGTTTCACCAAATTTGGTGACTTCTCTTGGTTATTGAAGACCATGATTACAAATAATTGTTATCATAAGAGCAATTGTGATGTTCCAAAATAAAAAAAAAAAGTGTAATTAATATGTCAAAAGAAAAGCTGAGGATGAACATTTTGGTTGTGAATTCCTTGTCATAATAATCGATGACAATTGGCTATCAATTATTTATAAGAAGCTACTTAATGGCCTTAAGTGGAGCTCCTGGACAGAATGTCAAGTCTTTCATGTAATCTTTAAAACTTCTAAATAAATATTGCAAAATGTTGTGTTTGGAGACATTTTGTCAGATAACTTTTTGTAAACTGTGAGTTTCAGTTGTAATGACTGAGTATGAAGTTATAAAATGTTTTATCTTTATTTAGGTTGATATGAAGAATGTTGACAGTGACATTGAGGAAGCCCAGGTCACAACGTCTGAACTAATTCGATACGAGTACCATGTTTTGTACTCCAGTAGTTACCAGGCACCTGTACTGTATTTCAGAGCTTGTTATTCAGGTATGTTAAACTCAACATCAGGGAAATTTAAGGTTCCGACAATGTAACGTTTAGCTGTCTAATGCTTTAATTTATGTTCCCCTTGCCCATAATGTAAATAACATGGCTGACACCCAGGACCTTAGTTTTTCTGATCCTATTCATTCCTATTCTCTGGCTTTAAAAAATCCTTCCCTTTCCCAACATCAAATTCTCTTGGCTTGCCTTGTTCTTTGGTTCCACTTTCTGTTACTTCCCCTTTGAATGACTTTCCTTCACTTTCCCCAAACCCCATACACTGCCCCACCAATATGGCGCCAAGGCCGCTGAACTAATAAAGTTGCTGCAACAAGAGTGGAAGATTATGATGGGATGAGGTAAGGTGAGAGGAGACTCATGTGAAGGATAAGTACCAGTAAAGCCATGTTGTGCCAAATGACCTTGTAATGATCCAAGTGGATGGTAATACTGGACAGGCCAGAGCCCAGAGTGAAACCTGGTGGAAGTTTTATTTTTGCTATCTGTTTTCCATGGTGGTTGGTCATCCTTGCAATCTGAACATATTTACAAAAGGATCCTAATGTACTTTTAACAAAAGAACATCAAATGCTTATTACAAAAAAAAACAAAGAAACTATTTACACTAAGAGGTATTTGAAATTGTCATATTACAAATATCAGAAATAAATATTCAACCTTATTACCTTCAACAATAATGGTACAGGTGCTCTAACCTCAGGGTCATCCTGTTTCTACTTCAAAAGTGTTTCAGTGGGCACAGTTGCCCTTGATTTCTTCTCAGTGAAGTTCTGCATTTCATGTGATGCTACCTTTGTTAGCGAATCCCTCTTCCAGAGACTC
Organism: Ginglymostoma cirratum; assembly: GCA_024137785.1. NCBI lineage: Eukaryota > Metazoa > Chordata > Chondrichthyes > Orectolobiformes > Ginglymostomatidae > Ginglymostoma > Ginglymostoma cirratum. The sequence goes on along the minus strand of JAHRHZ010000012.1, from coordinate 33,503,767 downwards.
TTATCAGACAGCTACTACAGCACATTTCCTCCTTAACATGTGCTCCTTAAATACATGCATTCAACAGCCTTAAAAGATGTCTTCCTCTCTGACACTTTAGAGCCTCCTTCTTCAGGAGTTTTCTCTTACGAGCAAGTGACTCAGGACTTATTTTCTTCTGCCCTGACTGTTTTGGAGATTGCTATTCTAATAGCACCCTTGCTGCCAAAGGCTTGTTTTCTCTCTGTCAGAAACCTGAACTCTGTCTAACTGGATGGTTCTGGGTGGCTCTGTCTTTCTAAATGGAAGCTTGTTTCTGTCTCTGTATCATTATGTTGTAGGACACCTTGTTGCTAGGCAACAACCCTTGCTTCTCTCTTCTACCCTTATTTTCTGAAGCATGGAACTGTTCACCTGCAGGTTTTTTTCTTAAAGCCTTATTTAAATGCAAACAAAATTCCAGACAGCCCCGGTGTTGATGGCTTAACTCTTAAGTTACACAAAAAACTATAGGCTAAATTGTACTACATATCTACAAAGTGTCATTTTCATTATGTTTCATGAAGAGTTTTTGTCTGTGCGGCCTAGTGAGTTCTCCCCACACACAGTCTGAAACTTACCTCATTAACCGGATACCACACACCTCTGTGGCACCCTGCTATCCCAATTCTCCCATTTGCCGTAAGCAGAGGTACTTTCCATCACCAGGATATAAAGGATTTATCTCTTCATCTCTGGTACTGATGCCATCTTTGATACCCCCACCCATGCCCCTGGTTAAGTGCAGCAGTTCAGAGTTGCCCTTCACCATCAGTGTAGTGGCACAGAGGCACAAATCAATGCTTCTTATAGGAAATAGGTAGCACAACTGATACTTCATTGCACATACAACCATATATTATGACACCATTTGCTGTTTAAGGACCTGACTGTACAGCGTATCTGACCTCAACCACATCCTATCTTGTATCTCTAAGTCACTGCTACTCTTTGCCCAGTGCCCACTGTAGCCCAGCATCTTGTTGTGGTTAATGTGGGAGCATCACATGCAGGGAAGTCTTCAATCATTTCAAAATGTTCACTTTTATTCAGGAAACCAAAAACGATCAGAAATCAAACAATAAGAAGCTGCATTTGCCTCTCTGAACCGAAACAAATTGCTCGCACGTCGAGAAAATAGACAATTTGATAGTAATGATTGAATTAGGCATCATCAGCATGGATTTGTGAATGGAAAATTGTGTTTGACAAACTGTTTGAGGATGTTCCTAACAAACCTTATTAAGGAGAGCCATTGAGCTTAGTTTATTCTGATTTTCAGAAGCTTTTGATAAGATCCCCCACAGGAAGTTGGTTAGAAACATTAAAGCACATAGGATAGGAGTAATACACTGGCATGAATTAATGATTTTCTAATGGTGGGAAAATAGAGATTAGGAATAATAGGGCCATTCTCACATTGGTAGACTGTGACTAGTGGGGTATTGCAAGAATCTGAAGAGTGAAGAGTGGCAAATGGAGTTTGATTTGGATAAATGCGAGGTATTGCATTTTGGTAAAACAAGCAAGGACAAGATTTATACAATTAAATGTGGAGCTTTGGGCAGTGTTGTAGAACAGAGAGACCTACGGGTTCAAGTGCCTAATTCTTTGAAGTTAGTATAACATATAGACATGGTGTTTAAGATGGCAATTAGCATGCTTGCCTTCATTGCTCAGACCTTTGAGTATAGGAGTGGGTCATTATGTTGAGGTTGCACAGGATGTTCGTGAAGCCTCTTCTGCAGTACTGTGACCAGTTCTGGTTGCCCTGCTATAAGAAAGATGTTATTAAATTGGAGAGGGTTCAGAAGAGATTTACCAGAATGTTCCCAGAATAGAGGGTTTGAGTTATAAGGAGAGGATGGATAGGCTGGGACTTCTTTCACTGGAGCATAGGTGGTTGCCGCTGACCTTATAGAGGTTTATAAAATCATGAGGGGTATAGATAAGTTGAATGGCAGGTGTCTTTTCCCCAGGCTCGGGGACTTCAAGCCGACGGGGCATATTTTTAAGGTGAGAGGAGAAAGATTTTAAAAAAACATGAGAGGCAATTTTTTTTTTACCCAGAGAGTTGTTCATGTGTGGAATGAACTTCCAGAGGAAGTGGTGGAAGCTGGAACACTTCCAACATTTAAAAGACATTTGGGTAAGTACATGAATACAAAATGTTTGGAGGGATATGGGCCAAGCACAGGCAGGTGGGACTAGTTTAGTTTGGAGTAATGGTCGGCGTGGATTGGTTAGACCAAAGGGTCCGTTTCCATGCTGTATGATTCTAACTCTATGACTGTATAATCAGTACTTGGGCCCCAGCTGTTCACAATACATATCAATGAGTCAGATGTGGCAACCAAATGTAAAATTTTGAAATTTGATACAAAGATGATACAAAGCTAAGTGCGAATATGTGCTTTGAGGAAGATGTCAAGCTGCTTCAGGAGGGTTTGGACAAGGCTAGGGAGTGGGTAAAAACATGTCAGATAGAATATAATGTGGAAGGATGTTCCATTGTGTAGGAGAAACAGATGTGCAGTGTATTTTTTAAACTGGCAGGAGGTTGGAAACTGTAGATGTTCAAAGGGACCACAGAGACCTTGTAGGTAAGTCACTGAAGGCTAATAGGCAGGTTCTGCAAGCTATTAGGAAGACTAATGGAATGTAAGCCTTTATTGCAAGAGGATTTAAATACAGGAGTAGTGAAGTCTTGCTTCAGTTGTATAGGGGCTTAGTTAGAGTACTGTCGTACTGTGTACAGTTTTGGTCTCCTTATCTCAGGAAAGATACTATTGCTGTAGAGGGATGCCACTTGAGTCTGAAATGCGAGGAAGGTTTTGTACTCAAAGGGTTGTAAACCTTTGGAATTCCCTGTGCTAGAGGACTGTGGAAGCTTAGTCTTTGAGTATGTTTAAGACAGAGATTGATAGATTTCTGATAACCAGCGGTCAGAGCATTATGGGAATAGTGTGGGCAAAGGCACTGCTTGATCAACCATGATCATATTGAATGACTTAGACCTGTTCTTATGTGTAAGATTGATGTAATGTAGTACCATACAGCAACATGTTTATTCCCATGACTGATGACTGCTGACAAACGTGATAATCTCCCTGGCTTTCTGTTTGTGTTAAACAGAAGTACTGTGAGCCTTTTAAGGTCTGGCTGATGGGCCAGAGCCCGAAGAAGGCAAGGAAGGATGCTGTGAGCATTCAGTTGGCACAAAGTGAGTATGCTGCGAGTGAGCTACCCTGAGATGTATCCTAGCCCAATCCATGAGGTGGCTGCCTGTCCCTGTGGACAAAGTATCCTTGTAGCAGCACTCTATTAAAAGGTGGTGGTGCCCTCCAAAGCCCAACACTGAAGTGCAGAACCATATTGTAAGTGGATCAGAGATGTGCCATAATGGTGCAGCGAGCCTGGTATGTGGCAGATGCCAATGTTCATGGACATGGGATGCATGCAGTTGCTCCCATTGGAACGTGGACCGAGACCCGAGATGCCGGCACAATGACCCCAGAATGGGGACCTGTGGGTATAAACAGCAACCTGGAATTCCCAGATACCCAGTCTGACTTTCATGTTAGGAATTCTCACTGTCTAGTTTCTGTCCGGTGGGTGAGACAGTGGGTGACTGCATATTAATGAGGTAAGATTAAGTATCATGAGGGTATCGGTGAGTAATATTTCATGCTGATAAGCCTCTTGCCACTCAGTAGTGAAAATCTCGTCCCAGCTTCCAAGACTTTGTTGGAAAATATGACTTTTTGGTCTCAACATCAAGAAGGGCCTTTCTGGACATTCTGCTCAATTCTCCAAATTTCTCCTCATAACCCACGTCATTTAGGGGCAGGGGAGAATCCATCCAAAGTCTCCCCTACTTAACACCTACGTTATAGAGACACATCAAATTTAATACATTGTTCTCTCCTCTTTCGAACCCTAGCCTCTGAATTATTATAATAATGATTGTATCATGATCTTTCTTCACAGCCTATTTCTGTAAATTCTAAGCAATTCTCTTAATTTATTAATGATTTCCCAACATTCCAACTTCTTCTATTAATTCTCTGTTCTTACTGTTTCTTTGAGGATTATATATGATAATAATGCGGGCATAAGAAAGAACCCAGAAAAGCTAGTGTGTGTAATCTAAATGCTGAAATTAAATCCTGTTAAATCACAAAGAAGTTTCAATAGGCCTGTTTTCTATCAGTGACAACTGTTTTGCAGTTTTGATGAAAGGTCAAATACCTAAAACGTTAAGCGTGGTTTTATTTTCATCAATGCTACCTGTCCTGTTGATTATTTCTAGCATTTTCAGCTTTTATTTCAACTTTACAACAGCTGCAGGTCTTCTTTTGCGCTGGTGCTTTTTGTAATTGTCTGCGACATCTGTGAAAAGTAAGGGTTTAGAAGGGGATCTCACAGAATGCAATTTATATGGCATTGTCCTAATGTTGTTCTTCACTTTTCAATAGAAATGATCTTTAAAAGTTGCATTTTTAAAATCCTAGATGGAAAACCACTTACTTTGGAAGAAATTTGGGAGAATGTGCATGAATGTTACAAAGAGCGACTTTTTCAACGACCTTGGGATACAATTACGCAACAGGTAATTAATTATACGTTTGTCTAAACTATTAAATATTAAAATGACCTAATCAGTTCTATACATCAGTCAGTGGATTGAAGCAAAGTAATTATTCCCACCTTAAGATTTGTAAACAGTCACTGTTCAGTTTACGGCCTTGACTCTGTGATAGAGCTGCAGAAAGTAATATCCTGTCTGCACTTCAGCCAACCCATGATGCTTCATGTATCCTCCATAGGCCCTTGGATCACTCAATGTCCCAGCCCCTCACAACATACTCGCCATAGTCACTCAGACAATACTGTGATTCCACGCAGAAGATATTTTGCATGTCTCAGTGATTTTTTAAAAAATGCACTCACCATCCAATACATTGGTTCAGATATGGACAGAAGAGGTGATATGGATCCAGAGGTGAGGCAACAGTGACTGACCTTGACAGCAAGACTGCCATTGACTGAGTGTGGGATCAAGGATCCCTGTAAAACCTCAAATCAATGGGAATCAGGCTAAAAACTCTCCACTGGTTGGAATCATACCTGGGACATAGGAAGATGGTTGTTGCAGTTGGAGTCAGCCATCTCTGCCCCATGACAATGTTACATGTTAGTGTCCTAGACCATCCATCTTTAGCTGCTCCATCAATGACCTTCCATCCACTGTATAAGGTTAAAAATGTGGATTTTTGCTGATGACTGCATAATGTTTAGCAACATTCTCTATCCTCTGAAGCAGTCCATGTTGAAATGCAGCAAGACCTGAACAATATTGGGGTTTGGACTGACAAGCGGCAAGTAACATTTGCACCACACAAGTGCCAGGCAATGTCCATTTCTAACAAGAGAATCTGACTGTTGCCCCCTTGAGATTCAATGGCATTGCCATCAATGGATACATCCTGAATATGTGAATAAACATCCTGGGGTTGCCATTGACCAGAAACTGAACTGGACAAGCCAAATAAATAGTGTCTAAAAGAGCAGGTCAGAGGCTAGGAATCTTGCAGCAATTACTCACCACCTGACTCCCTAAAGCCTCTCCACCAGTGTTCCCTGTAATACTCTTTCCAAATGTGCAGGTCTAAGAGGTCCAAGAGTGGGAGCAACTTCTGGGATGTCTACTGTAGTCTCATTTCCACGCTGGGTGCTAACATGTTGTCTGAAGTGAAAGCAGTTGAGCATCGTCCCCCATTACAAGGAGATGCCACTCTTCCATCAGGACAGCTTTGGTTGTCTCATATCATCATCAATGTTTGTGCTTAATGTTGCTTTCATAACCCAACGAAACATAGACCTAACAATTGAGGAATGCAATCAAAACATTGACTTTGTCCAGTGAAGTCAACGGGAGAATAGTGGGATAGCCAAACTGCGGACTTGACAGTAGCAACTTTATGGAAGCAATGCAGAAATGTAGTTGGTCTGTGAAGGATGCAGGAAGGAAATATCTTTCCCCTGTCTGGAGTCTCTATTGCCAAACCAAACAGTCTTGGTATATGAGTAAGGCAGTGCCCAACTCTGCATTGAATCTCAACATTCTTCAGAGGGATAGAAGAGAACCGTTTGTATTTTTGCAGCCAGTAGTGGTAGAAGCACAGTAACTGAGGATGCTTAGCCATTGCAATGATACACTCAAGAATTCTAACGTTTTGCACAACTGTAGAAGTAGTGAGGGATTAAGATAACTGCTGACATTGGGTTGGGAGGCGAGAGAACTGAGGAGTGTTCTCCAGAGAGTTCCCTATTCTTCCTCCACGTTGCTTGAAAAAGGCCCACGAAGGGTCATTGTTCACAGGAGCGCACGCTGTGTTACAGCTATAGCTGTGTACAGTTACTGCAAAGGCCAGGCTTGTGTAAGCAGTTTGCTTCCAAGTGGTCACATTACCAGCACATTACAATTACAAACATAGTCTTCATTGCAAGCAATAGTGCAAAATGAAATCCTCAGTTCTTGTGATGTGTTGCATTGAGAAACCAGTGGCCTCTCAGCCAGCTAGTGTACAAGGGACATAATATCAAAAGAATCATGCAGCTCATGTGGTTTGACTATTAGCTTGTAACTGCCATTTCTGCGTTGTCAGCGTATAGTCCCACCAGCTTCCTATTTGTGAGCCCTATCTTGAGATGCTCACCTTCACATTCCTCCGTCAGAGGCTTTTCCTTGAAGCAGAGGAGACTGAGGGGCAAGATTTTAGAGATGTCAAAAAGTATAAGGGGCATAGATAGGGCATACAGGAAAAAAACTTTTCCCCTTGGGGGAGGGATCAATGATTGGGGGCATGGATTTCAGGTAAGAGGCAGAAGGTTTAGATGGGATGTGAGGAAATGTTTATTTTCACGCAGAGGGTGGTGGAAATCTGGACCTAACTGCCTGTAAGAGTGGTAGAGGTAGAAAGTGTCATTATATTTAAGAAGTATTTAGATGTGCACTTGTGATGCCAAGTGAATCAAAGCTATGGGTCAATGCTGGTAAAAAGGGTTAGAATAGTTAGAATGTTTTTGATTAGTGCAGGCTTGATGGGCTGAAGGGCCTTTTCCTGTGCAGTGTACCTCTATGACACTTCCTCCCCTAAGAAAATCCCCTTTGGTCAAGTGAGTTTGTGGGTGGCATCGCTAACAGTGATGATGAAGGACACACTGCCTGGGATAAATTGCATCAGTCTGCCTGAACATTCTGTCTGTCAGACCTTCATTTTCAGCAGGTGTGCAGTCTGCTCAGTCATGGCAGGCAAATACAGAGCTCAAGACAGTGTCGGTTTGTGGCTTTTTTGAGAGATGTTACCAGCCTAGTTTTGGGGGAAGATCACCCTTGTCCCTGAGCAGCTACTGCAATAAAGTGGACTGAAAGATGCAGGCCTCCTACTCCAGAATGTAGGAGTTGCGACAGCTCCTTTTGATATACACTGGGGAGGCAGAGACCTGGTGGTATTATCGCTGGACTGTTAATCCAAAGACCAAGATAACATTCTGGATTCGAATCCCGCCACAGCAGATAGTGGAATTTGAATTCAATAAATATCTGGAATTAAGAATCGGGAAAAACCCATCTGGTTCAACCTTGAAGAAGTTATAACTCCATCTGGTTGACTAATGTTTTGCAGGGAAGGATACTGCCATCCTTATCTGGTCTCGCCTACATGTAGTTCCAGACCTACAGCAATGTGATTGACTCTCAACTGCCCTCTGGGCAATTAGGGATGGGCAGTAAATGCTGCCTAAAAACAACACACCCATCCCTGAATAAATAAAGAGCTACCCAGAGCTGCAGTATTTGGCTGGTGTGGTCACAAATGATGTGTATGTTCAGGAAGTGGAGCTCTTTCCTGTTGACAGACGTTGCTGGTTGATGATAGAGTGCTCTGAATGCTGTGTGGATGCAGTAAATTGCAATGGGAAGCACACTGTGGTGAGGAAGCTCACTGCCCTGGCTGTTTATCTGCCTGGCTCCCAGAATCCAAGAGAAAGTCAGTAAGTTGGTGTATTTTAGCAAACAGAGCATCAGTCTCCTCCCAGTTTCATTTACATGGATGCTTGCGATCTTCTGTAGAGGTCTTTAGTGGCTCTCTCGAATGATGTAAGATATAACTACCTGGGACATCCTGAGGAATCTTTAGCATTGTTTGTCTGTCAGTTGCAGACCATTGCTCTAAGGCCTGGAGGTGAGACATTGCCACAGGTGTCATGCTTCTGCAAGCTGGCCCACAGCTGGTTGTAACAGTCTTTACCTCCAATTCCACTTGCAAGTTGATCAGAAGAATGTTATGCTTGATCTGTATCATCATGCTGTCAGGGGATCTGTAAAGGCAGTAATTTAATGCATATGGTCATCTTCCTATTTGACTTCTGCCCTGCAAGTCACTTATGCTCCAGCTAAGTCTGAGGGATGGATTGAATACATTCCAAAAGCTTTGTTTCTTTGTGAGTACCTTAGACATCATGAGATGGCAGTCAGGCCATAATGTACTGTGGGTCCATGACTGCATGAGATTTTGTTGGAGTGTGACATGAGTTGACTTGATTAGCTGGTTATGTGGAAATTGATTTTCTCGTGATTCTCCATCCACTGGACCCATGATTAATGAGGCACCCTTCAATCAGCATGAAAATCAAAGCTACAACTCAGAAAAACTTACTCCTCCCACTTTGGATGTAGCCTTTTTAAAATCAAAAGAGAATTCACTGTTTGCCTGTAAAGTTATGAGGTCCAGCCACCCCCTGTCACACGCCAAATGCCTCTTATTTCCTCCTTTCCTCACCAGTTTGCTGCCCCAGTTGCTTCCACACTCTGCATAGATGTAACTGCCTGTGTCCTGCCAATCCCGTCCATGTGATGTTTGATGTTCCTATTTTTGCCCTTGGAGTCTATCACAATCCAAGTTCCATTGTCCCTCATGAACTTGCGCCATCTCCTGATCAAGGCCATCTGTAGCTTCACTTTGTTTGATCCTCCCCATGCACCCCAACCCTGACCTACCAAGTCTCTCATCACAACAAATTCCCTCCTCTTACTGCCACAATTTCCTCTGCAGCACTGTATGACTAAACAAGTTCCCAAACATGAGCTGCCTACAGCAGGGACTGAAAGTAGCCCATTCGCAAACAAACTCACCCACTTGTAGACTGCCTCCCAAGCCACCTCCGACCAAGCCCCTCTTCTCCCTCACCAATACCACAACCACCTGTAGACCATCAGTGATTCACCCTGCCATACTGACAGTAGCCCACTCCAACAGACTGTGGCTGCCCACGTAAAGACTGTGGTCCACCCTAATCCCATCAACCTTCTTCCCCTTTTCTATTTACATATTTCTGTACATTTCTCTCTGCCCTCTTGCCATGCCTAACATGGACCATGTAACACAGGTTACTTTCTCCTTGGATTCTGTGACCATACTTGTAGACCCTATAGCTCAACTCAGTAGAAGCATCCTTCAAACTTCTACTATTGCAAAGCCAAAGGAGCAAATACCTAACCCAAAGTCCAGGAAGAAGATAGCTAGGAATATGCCTTCTATATTGTGAGTGTGTATCTGAAGAGTTATATTTATTGATTGGGCTGAAATTAATTGGGAAGGCCAACTTAATTTCAGCATGTTGGGCTTTTAATGAGATGCTCATGCATGCAGATAAGCTTCTCAACATCTGTTTATTGTAAGGGTGACCTGCCTTTTTGAAGTCAAAGATGTTAATTGCCAAAGTTCATCTCCATGGAGAGAATCTGACTTTTTGACTCTCACCTGATTAATTTCACCCACCCACCACTGTTACCCCCTCTAGAATCTGAACATCCTGCCCCATATACCAGCAGTGCATTAGCAAGCAGTTGGACTGAAGATAACAGGGTGGAATCTGCCTGTAGTCTGTTTATCCCCATTATATGGTCCCTAGCTGATGGTGCCTCCAGAACTCAATTGACATTTTGGACTTGAAGTTTTTGCTTATTATTTGCACTCGAACAGCTTCCTCAAAAGTTAACCTTCTTTATCTACGCTGAATGAAAAGGAAGACCCATGACTTTTCCTTTGCTGAAACCTCAAAGCAATTTGGTTCCCTGCGTTATGGTATTATGCTGATTTCTTCCTTAAGAACTTTAAACTATCCATTGATAACAATGCTGCCCAAACTAGAACATTGTTTCTTATTGGGATACTTTTGTCAAGACTCCTGGATGGGATTTTCAGAGAAAGATTACAGCCTAATGCGACTCTCTCTACTTAAATCTTCCATGTGTTTTTCTTTAATGGAAGTTTTATTTTGCCTTCCTGTCTTAGTCTTTCTGAGCTCCACATCCACCACTTTCTTCCCCACTCTGTGGATTGGAAAAGCAGGCCTCTATTCTTGTGCTACACTGATATTCCTGTGGCTTGTTTCAAGTAAGCATGCACAACCCATGTCTACTGTAAAATTGCATTGTGGTATAAAGCTTTACCCCACAGAGCATTGCTCACTGGCATCAATTTGACAAATGATGAAGAAACTAATCTTGATTCAGTTTTGAGGTTAGCTTGCTTTTGTTGTTTGTCTATTGACAATTAATATGAAGGCAAAGTCCTGTAGATGTTACAGATGTAACATAAAAACAGAAAGTGCAGGTCTCTACCAACAGTTCCAGTCTCTTGTGATATGAATTCATCATCATATGCTTATATACACATATTTCAGCCGTGGTCAGAACAGCACAGGAACAGGCCCTTTGGCCCACCAATTCCTGTGCTGATTCCTATTCCTTATTTAGACCAGCTACTTATTGCCCGTTTGCGGTTTCTACCCCTCTGTTGGCCTCCCGTTCGTTTGTCTTTCAAGATAAGCCTTCAATGTTGCTGACACGCCTGCTTCCACCACCTCCACTGGCAGTGTGTTCCAGGCACCACCACCCCCCACACCACCCTTTGTATGAAAAAGTTCCGTGTAACTTCTTCCGTAAACCTTCCCCCCCCCCCCCCCCCCCACCTTACCTTGAACGTGTGCCCTCTTGTAGTTGGCCCTTCCACCCTGGGAAAAAGCTTCTGAGTATCCACCCTATCTATGGCTTTCATAATTTTGTAGACCTCTATCAGGTCGCCACACAGTTTCCGCTTTTTCAGTGAAAACAATCTGGGTTTATTCAACTACCCCTCATAACTAAAACCCTCCAGACCAGCAAACAGTCCTGTCCTGTTCCAGTGAAGCGCAACACAAGCCAGAGGAGCGACAGTCATTTCTGATCAGCACTGTTTAGCTTCGATACTCAACAATTGAATTCAACAATTTCAGACCATGAACTCTGTGCTCCAGTTTGAATTATTTCTCTCCCATATGCCAGTCCATATTTTGTCCTTGTGCTTTTGCTTTTAGATAGAGCTGCATTTTATTTTACTATTTACACTGACTGATGTTTTGTTTCATCACTGCTACTGTTGCTGCTCCTTTCACATTTTGTTCTTGACACCTGTCTTCTAACATATCCCTGACCTTCCTTTCTGTCCTCCTCCCTACATTTCAAAGCATCACATTTCTACCTCTCCTGAGTTCCAAAGAGTCATATTGAACTCAGAACTTTAACTCTGTTTGTCTCTCCACAAATGCTGCCAAACCTCCTGAATTTATCCAGCACTTTCTGTTTTTATTGAAGGTTAGCTTTTGGCACTGGCATTTCTTCGCAGCATTTAAGATATATGAACTGTTTCTTCTCTCTGTACTTTTTATGGAAACCTTTCCTAAATTGCACTCTCCTGGAGTTTTGGCAGTTACTGCCCACAGTGCAAGATGTAGCCAATCAAGTTACAAAATCCAGATTCCTTGTTTAATCCTTTATAGCTAAAACTAATTCATGTCCAAGCACATCAGAGTACAGGTCCTGCCATTAGTAGCCAATTACAAAGCTTCTAGACAATGTTATTCCTCCCTGGGTTTCAGTCAGCAGTTGTCAGTAACATGGATTCATGAGAGGTATTGACCAAACAGTTCCACGTGCTGCAGATCGAACTACAAACAACTTTACAGATTGGGCTGGCTGTTCCTGTAGCTGTGAATGTCACTATTATTAACAGTCAATGCCAAGGATTTTTCCAGGCTACTGCAAGAGTCATCTGCAAGATAAACTCCTTGACAGTTCAGAGCTGCATAGAGAACAGTGCTGACACCACAGTTGCCAGGAGAAACATCTTTATCACATTCCCAGCGGGAATGAGGCACCAAGTTGAAGGGACACAGAACTGTTGCTGTCTGGCGGACTTCCCATGACTGGATGGTGTTCCAGATGGAATCCATGTGGTGATCAGGGCTCCACATGTGAAGCTAAATGCATGCATCATCAGGATGTGTGCCACTCTATGAATGTGTGGATTGTTTCAGAACACAGAAATCTCATCCTGTGTAAAATTGCCTAGTTAGCAGCAATTTTGGCAATGCGTGAACTGATCTTGAATAGGAAAAGGGTTTGTTTTCATTAGTGTTGCAAAAATGGTAATGCTGTTTTCCTCCTAAAAAGGCACAGATATCGATGCCTGTTCTAAGTTTTATGAGGACCTACCAAGAGCCTGATGGTCATAGTTCCTAATCTGAAACAGATCTAAACTAATGCTGATAAGGTCAAATGACGTCCTTTAAGCCCTCGTCATTCTCAGCCTTCTCTAACAACTTCTGCCTGACAGATGCTCTATATCAGCAATTTCGACTGATAGAGAAGCTGATTCACAGCTACTATTAGGTTGAGCTGGATGGGGCTATGGATGCAAATTCTGAGAATCGGTTAAGTTTTCCAAATTGATTTGAATTTCCACTACGTAGCAACCCCTGTTCAGCAATTTGCCTGAAATTGTCCAAATTAGTGCAAATGATTGCAGAATCTCAAGCATGAACTACATGAAGCAAAAATCATGTTTCCATGATCTTCTGTGGCGGTTTACAGAACGCGAGACTGAAATATTTCTATGGCCACAAAATTAGACACACCCTGATCAATTTAATCACCGTTGTAAGTTTCTGCTTAATGCACCCATTTGAGGGCCTTTGAGGAGATTCTTAAAATTAGGCTCTTGTTTTGTTAGGCATAACAGCAATAATAGGCGCCCAATTAAAAGTTTTTTATATGATAGAATTTACTAAGAAAATACTAAATCCTGAATTATTCTGTACTTTCTAAAAAAAAATCCTAACAGTTACTTAAATCTGTGTTGTTCATGGATGGTGGTCTAGGGTGTCTGATTAACGTCAAGTTTTTTTTAATGATAAACCTATTTTCATATGTGCCTATCAAGCTGCAGTAAATTGCCATTTCTAAACATGTCAAGGAATGTCATTTGTTGCAAAGTTAGTTTTTTTTTAAAGAATTGCATGCTAAAATGCAGCCTGGTCGTGTTGGTTTGTGGTAGATTTTACTCTGGATTTAGCACAAATGAGTTTGAGCAAAATAAAACTTTTTAAAAGTAATACTTGAGTGCAATCTCTTAGCCTCATGCATTGCTGCTATTTTCTGCATGTACGTTACCTGCTGCTGTGCACTGTTGCTTCTCCGACAAGCAGCTGTACCCCTGATTTATGTCGTGCAGCTGATATGTATGTTCCCAAAAGAGTGAGCCTTTGCTTTGAGTAACTCAGTACAGGCCACAAGCTTGCCAACTGGATTATTTTCTTTCTTCTTCCATCACTACTCTTCTTATGTAGTCTTTCAAGCTCAAGGATGACTTTCTTCCACTCTGAAATTATAGGTTCTGAGAGGTGACTAATCAGCCCAGTGCTAGGTCTGCACATCCTGCTACTGGTGGGCAGCTGCTGTTTGAAGAAATGGGTGGGTGGGATGCTTGCATTTTCACACCCTCCTTCAGCTGTTTGCACTTGGCCTCTGCCTGGGCCTGTTGAAGATACGCAAAACGATTGGTATCTTTTCAGATGTTTTGTCTCCAGTCTTTGGCAAGAGGTTTCCATGAGTTAGGGACATTGCACTTTTCAGGGAAGCTTTGAGGATTTACTTGTTCTCCTTTGCCCTCCTGGTAACCACCTGCTGTACCAAAGCTCAGAGAAGGGTGTTCAGTTTGGAAATTTGGTGTCAGGCATGTGGACAATGTGGCATGCCCAACATAGCTCACTTATAGAAATCAGCAGGTCTGGCAGCATCTGTGAAGGAAAATCAGAGGTAACGTTTCATGTCAAGTGACCCTTCCTCAAACCGCTTCCTTTGAGGAAGGGTCACTTGACCCGAAACATTAACTCTGATTTTTCTTCACAGATGCTGCCAGACCTGCTGAGCTTTTCCAGCAACCATGGTTTTGTTCCTGATTTACAGCATCCGCAGCTCTTTTGGTTCTTACAGAAATGAGTGCCTGAAAGCTGGGGCTGATAGCCTGAAAGAGGATTGGAGCTCCAGTCCTGCCGATGGATTTACAGGATTTTGCAGAGACATCACTAGTGATATTTCTCAAGCGACCTGAACCTGAAATCAATCATATCATAATAACCACTGACTATGGAATCCAATGGGTCCTACTGTACTCCTCCGGTTGGCTGCTGTGCATCTGCTGCCCTGAAGTCACTGCCCATTGTACACACACACCGCAAGACTTGTCTGCCATCCATCTCACATTGCCCGTTGTTTTGCAGGCATGACCGACCCCATGCATCACTCACAGGGTAATTAATTCCGTACGCAAGAAAATTATGGACAATATGTCACTTGTGTGTTAGAATTTCTGGGATTTTTTTGCTTAACTTCCTTGTACTTTTCTTCCCTCCAACTCACAGGTAAAATGTTTGCTAATCTTGAAAGTTAAACTATTATTGATGTTGTGTTCCTTTGGCCATGGAAATGTGTATAGTGTGACAAAATAATTGATGCTTTACAATCAATGAAAATGATGGAAAGGTGTTTATTATTTCAATAATTTAGGTGCCTATAAATTGACCAACTTTCATGTTACTTATATTTTCAGAGTATAAAATCAGACATAAACTAACATACAGTTTCAAGTTAAAAATTAAGCCTTGAAAAGTTATAATTTAAGATCTGTTTCGTATAAACCAAACAGCAAACTTTTCATCTTAAGTATATTTTCCAATACAGAAAATGCATTATTAACAAGCCCGTGTGAGGAAATTAATGGCACTACACATACTTTTGATGGACCAAATGATGTTCTTTCAGTTGGCTTTTGTCTCAGTGGGAATCTCCCTTGAGTCCTCATTCATCCATTTTATGTGCACCAGCATTCAGTAACTTAACTGCTTTTGTTTTAAATACTGTAAATCAATTATAAGATGCAGCTGTTTAATGAAACTTCTGAAATGTTACTAGAAATCTCTGTGGGCATTTCCTGGTGGCTCATAATGACACCAATTTACCGCACCTGGCAAGATCCACTCACAGTGAAAGGAGCAATTCTGAAACTGAATGAAAACTGTTAACCCTTTCAGTCTTTGCTGTGCCTCCAAGAGCCTAAAAAATTAAACATTTTTTTTTGTGAAAGATATTACATGTGATCCCTAATTTCTCAGCCACTGCCAGTGCAGCATTAATTGTTAATTCTAGTATGACTCTTTATGCTCATACAGAACTTGAGTATTTCTGATAAAAGGTGTATTCTGTTGAAGTTTTTTATCTTGTTCTCATCAGGACAATTTGCAAGAATACCAATTCAAGGGGTAAGCCAACATTCATACTGAATGAGAGGAGAATGCTGATAGGTAGAAGCATTGCCATGGAGGGTATTGATGTTAATTGCCAAGTGAAATAACTGTACAGAGGCTGGTATCCCTTCACTGAATCACACTTTATTTACATGTACACAATGGACAGGCTGTGACCAGCCAGTTCAGGGTCAGTCTGTGAAGTCAGTAGATTCTTTGAATTAAAACTGAAAGGACTGCAGATGCTATAAACAAGTACAACAACAGAAATTGTTGGACAAGCTCAACTGGTTTGCCAGCATCTGTGGAGAGAAATTAGAGTCAACATTTCAGGTCCAGTGATCCTTCCTCAGAACTGAACGTAGCTAGGAAAAAGTTCTGAGGAAGGGCTACTGGACCCAAAACGTTAACTCTAGTTTCTCTCTACAGATGCTGCCAGACCTACTGAGCTTATCCGGCAATTTCTATTTTTACTTTTCTGAATCCCCTGTTTATATCTGTCAGCCAGGGCTCCCTCCCACAAATCTAATCAAGGATCTCATAGTCAATGAGATCGACCTGGTTCCATTCACTACACCAAGCTTTCCTTAAATTTTAAACCAGGCAGTTTGTCTTGGATTGATCAGGGCATTGCTTTAAGAAATTAATTAGCAAATGAATTTCGTGTACTTTATTCAAATGGGTGCCATGCATATACTTGTTCTTTCTACCTGCAAAGGACATGGGTCCGTGGGCTAATATATATAGCTTCCTGTACATGCAGGTGCGCATTAAGAGTCTGGCTAAGTTGGTTGTCAGCATAACATTTGTCAGGCCTATCCAGCAAGCATTGCAAGTTTTGCAAGTGCAGTTTGGTTGGTATGATGAACTTTTATAAATATCAAAAATATACTTTATTCATTAAAATATCTTATGTATGTACATAGTCACTAAAGCTGTTCTGTCCAGTAGCATATGGAGAAACAAACAAACATTGGAGTTTGACTCTCTCCAACAAAACAAACCAAAGACATTTCTTTCTTGTACAAGACAATATTTAAATATATTTGAGACACTGGGGGGTCCGATAACTGAATGGACCTCCATTTAACTTTGGCAGAAAGACCTTAGATGGTGGTCTTTCCCCACTGCGCCTTGGTGGCAGCTGCCCCAAGCTCTGGTGCGTCCCTCAGCATGCAATCCTGGACCTTGGAATGTGCCAGTCTGCATCACTCAATCAGGGTCAACTCTTTCAACTGGAAAACCAACAAGTTTTGGGCAGGTCAAAGAGTGTTTTTCACCAAGTTGATGGTCCTCCAGTGGTTGGTATGATCAATACCTTGCTGTTTCAAACAGCACAGGGATATGTTGTTTGATATGATCTATCCTTTGGGACGTACACTGCATACCTAGCATTACACCGGAACTGACTGAATGTTTGTTTTGCCCTCAAGTTGTTTTTTCTTTGCGAATTGTCCTGATGAATGCAAGATGAAAAGCTTTGACATCATGTCTTTTTTCAGCAATAACACTCTGCCCTATCAACTATTTATAATATGAACGTGGTTCTTCATTTATGTATTATTGTGGATTACTGCACATAGTTTGTTCATTTTGTGGCTTGAGTTAATAATCCTTTGTTTTACAGATTTCATCTGTTGAATTTGAAATGTTATTATTTCACTGGAGCAGTATGCTGGTTTTTGAAGTTGCTACTATTTGCAGAATTGACCCTATTAATCACTTTGCCTTCCAGATCAATTTCTCACCCTTTTCAATTTGCTCAGTTGCCTTCTCAAGTTCCTTGAAAACCTTAGACCCACAACAGAGCAATAGAGCAGAGGTTCCACAGTGCCCTATGCTGACTCTGAGCTTAGTGCCCTAATAAAGGGGTTATGTGAACAGTAAAGTGAAATTTTTATGCTGAAGAGGCTCTATAACAAATCAGTGAAGGCTGCAAAGCACTTGGCAGGTTCATTGTGAAAAACATGAACTTTGGGACCACCACCATCTGGACCTGGAGGGAGGGCCATAAAGAGTTCTATGATTTTTGAAAAATACGGCTGAAATAAAAAATGACCGTAACTAATGGAGGACGTGGGACATTACTGGCAAGTAATTTACAATTGTGAACAAGTAGAGTTCATGAATGAAGCACTGTCTTTATAGAAATGTTCAATGTACTTTGGATCAAAGTGTCTCATTTAGTATAGGAAAAGTCCTTATTTGTAGTTTGCATTATTCATGAACAAATGTGACTAAATCTGAAATACTACCGTGAAGATGAACAAATTGCCTGTGCAAACAAGGAGAAATTAAACTTAATTTGCTGTACAAAAGATTGTTTGTAGTGTAAAAAATTAATAAGCACACATATTAATGTCTAAAGATTATGTCGTGTATAATAATTAGCTGTAAAATTTTCCTTTACTGTTTTTTCTGTTGGAAAAAGCTTGTGCATGGCAAGGGACTCAGTATAGCAACAGTTGGTGAAGCCTGCCAGGATAAATTGTTAATGGCTCACGAAAGGCAATTAGTATGATGCTTTGACATAAAGGTTGGATAGCCTTACAGAGACCCTCCCTATACGTAGTATGACGCAATAAAAAACCTGCACCGGGGATTATATTAATTTTTTTATGTACACCTGTTGTGCACTTGTTCAATAGGACACTTGTTAAGAAAATAGCAATCAAACTGATTAAATAAAAAGTGATAGAGATGTACAGCACAGAAACTGACCCTTCAGTCCAACTCGTCCATACCGACCGGGTATCCTAAATTAATCTAGTCCCATTTGCCAGCATTTGGCCCATATCCCTCTAAACCCTTCGTATTCATGTGTCCATCCAGATGCTTTTTAAATGTTGTAATTGTAGAGTCTCCACCACTTCCTCTGGCAGCTTGTTCCATACACGCACTACCCTCTGCATGAAAAAGTTGCCCCTTAGGTCCCTTCTAATCTTCCCCCTCTAACCTTAAAACTATGCCCTCTAGTTTTGGACTCCCCTACTGTGGGTAAAAAACTTTGGCTATTCACCGTACCCATGCCCGTCATGATTTTTTAAACCTCTATGAGGTCACCCCTCAGCCCAGGTATTCTCATTACCATCAACACCGATTACACCAAGAGGCATTCGCTTTAAAATTGCCCATTTACCCATATCCAGTTTTTCCATGCAAGAGTCTGAGTCTGGCCTACGAAGGAACCAGGAGGTCATCCACTCAGTGGAGTTTCACTCAGTAGTAGTGTTGCTGGTCATTGGTACGCCCTTTTCCACAGTGTTTCTTGTATGTTAGCAGTTAAAGATCTGAACAATACTTTGACAGAGACTGAGGAAAATCAAGTGCATAAGGTGGGTGAGGAGGGGTGCAGTGTTACATGGGTGCTTAGGGTGGGTCAGAAATGCCAAGTCTGGGATGCAACTGTCGAATTTGGCGAGGCGCTAGTTTAAAAGTGAAGTGCTTGTTTTTGACTGGAGTTGATGAGCCAAAGAGCCTCTTTCTTTGCTATAGACCCATGCGACTGTACTTGGCTGATTCCAGCCGAACCTGGCTGGCCCACAGTGGTGGGTGTTGGGTTGGGATGGGATGTGGTTGGGGATCAGTGATGAATCGGGAATTCAGTTTATTTGTTATCCAGGAAGCATATTTGTATTAGGCTAACTTTTCCTGTGTAACTGTCAGGCTGCAACTTCCATGTACTTTTACAGAGGGTTTAAGACTCGGGGAAATTGTCTGTGGAAGGTTTAATTCCTCAGTCAATTCCCGTAGAGTCAGCTGTGTTGAGGATTCCATGAGGTCCTGACACGCATCTCCAGTTAATGCTTCACCAAGAACCCTTTGACCATCAGAATATCTGGGCCGATTCATTTTTACAAGACTTCAGGAAATTTCAAAGCATTTCGCAGTGAATAAGTATTTTTGAGGTGTACATATTCTGAATTTTCATCTAATACTTAAAGCAGATTTACTGCTGCAGATGCTGGAAAATTTCAAAATCAAAACAGAAAGTGCTGGACAAACTCAGCAGGTCTAACGACATCTGTGGAGAGGGAAACAGAGTTAATGTTTCAAATACAAAGATTCTTACTTGGAACTGAGGAAGGCTGGATGATGTCTTTTTATGCTGTTGACAAAATGGTAGGAAGAGCGAATGGAACAGATGGTGACAGTGTTCAGGACAGAAAGTGCTGATGGTAGTAGAGGAGATTTGAGATGTAAAATAGGTGTTAATGGTAGGTTTAACTAAGAGAAAATAAGTCAGCTTTGCTGAGAGCATTGCCAATAGGACACAGTCAAGATGCGAGGGTGGGTAATCAAAACGGAGGACGGTGTTCATGCTCTAAAGTTGTTGAACTCAGTGTTAAGTCCTGAAGGCTGTAGCATAACTAAGTGGAAAATGAGGTGCTGATCCTCCAGCTTGTGTTGAACTTTGCGGGCGCACTGCTGCAGAGCTAGGACAGGATTGTTGGCCTGGGAACAGAATCTCTTATTGAAATGGCAAGCAACTGTAAGGCTGAAGTTTCTCCAGCATTTTCTCTTTTTATTTCATGACATTGGCTGACAGATAAATATTGTCCAGTACACCGAGGGGAACTGAATAGCATTTCTTCAAAGCACCACTGAATCTTTTAAACCTACCTGCTGTGCAGGTAAACCTTTGGTTGAATGTCTCATCTTAAACTTTTGACAGTGCAGCACTCCCTCAGTAAGGCACTGCAGTGTCAGCCTAGATATTATACTGAAGTCCCTGGAGGTAAGGCTGGAACCCACAGTCTTCCAACTCAGTCGCGATGTCTCTCACGTGGAAGAGCAGAGCACAGTTCACAGATGATTGTGTGCCAGAGGAAAATTGTTCTTAAAGGCCAACACATTATGGAGGAACATTTCCTATATAGGCCGGCCTGGAAAAATTGATTTATTGCACCTGCTTCCTGATACAACTCATGAAAAATGCCGAGCAGGTACTTGACTGCATACCTGAGTTTCTGCAGTGGAAGGAAGTGTTTTACACTGTACCACAGGACAGGAAATCAGAGTGGGAAAAATAATTAAAGCTTTATTTACAGGGTATGAACATCCGTCAAATGCTTCTCTCTCCTGCTTTCTTGATGTAGAAACTTTGGGTTTCAAGATTCAAGAAGGAGTAAAGGCTGGTTGCCTCTTCCCATGCGCACAATTTGAACAAAGCTTCTTTAATTGTTAAAACAATTTGAATGTTGCTTCTTTAATCATTAAATGTCCAGAATTCTGGGCACAAAGCAGTAATTTTGTTAAATGAGGATCCATCAACATTCATATTGTATCTTACTGTTTGTCCCAGAAAACCATAATGCTTTGAAAGGTTGTCACTTATTTATGTGATGGCCATTTTTTACTTCAGATCCTACGAACAGCAGTTAGATGATTGACTGCTGAGCTGTTGTTGGTTAAGTTCAGAATATTTGCTCAGATCCCAGGAAAAGCCTTATTTTTTTAAAAAATGCCAGACAAAATTCTATATATTTTCTTTTTCTTCTGCAGCCTATTCATTTAAGTGCATGGACCCGTTATTTTACATGGTAGTGTCTTGTGCAGCACCTTATGCTTGACCTGTGCAGGAACCTTTGTATTGGTGTGCAGGCGCATGGCTAATAGCTTAGAGGGAGCATTGATGGCAGTGTATCTTTAACATCTACCTGAATAATCAGAACGGGAAAATAGAAACACCAGTCTGTCATATCACATAGTGCACAGGACCTCACGACCTCACAACGGTATGGATCTTTTGGCTAATGTGCTTGAGTTTTGACATGGGGCTTAAGCCTGTAACCTTCCTACTCAGATCAAATATGAACCAAATCATAGCAAATTTGAAGTTAAAAACAGAAAGTGTCGGAGGAACTCATCAGCTCTGGCAGCATCAATGGAGAAAGACAGAGTGTTGATGTTTCAGGTCAAACAACTTGGCTTCAGAAGTGAAAGGAAAGATGGATAAGTGATGAGCTTTATCCTGAGGTGAAAAGTAGGGAGGAGCAGAAGGGAAGATCAGGAGAATGCTGTCAAAGGGTGATGAGATTAGTGACCACAAGTGTCACAAAGCAATAGGCAAAGGGAGAGGTCATGGTTGTAAAGGCAGAAGTGAAATCCAGAACAGGTGTTTATAGCAGAATATTGGACAGGTCTGTGAAAAGAAACACCAAGCAAACCAGAGATAGTAGGAACTGCAGATGTTGGAGTCAGAGACAACATAGTGTGGAGCTGGAGGAACACAGCAGGCTAGACAGCATCAGAGGAGCAGGAAAGTTGATGTTTTGGGTTGGGAACCTTCTTCAGAAAAGGCTCTGAAGAAGGGTCTCGACCTGAAACATCAACTTTCCTGCTCCTCTGGTGTTGCCTGGCCTGCTGTGTTCCTCCAGGTCCACGCTGTGTTATCCCAAGCAAACCAGAGACCAGGATTGAGGGGTTGTGGGGTGGTGGGAATGGGAACTGTAGAGAGAGTTCGTGATCTGTTGAACTTAATGTGGAGTTCAGAAGATTGTAAAGTACCTAATCAGAAAATAAGATGCTGCTTCTCCAGCTTTTGTTGAGCTTCACTGTAACACTGTAACAGACCTGAGGCAGTTATTTGAGCATGAGGGAAAATCATACTGAATTTGGTATCTGCTTAGGACACAGAACTTTGCATAATTTTCTGCAGCACACAGAAAGTATTCAACCGAAGCAACCAGAGCACATGATTCTCATTGCACTGTATCACTTTACCACACAGGTAATTGCTAATTTCCTGCAGTGCATCATGTAGACTAAATATTTTTTAGCCATTTCTTGATGAAATATGGAGTGAATCAAATTGGCTGATGACTGGCCTCCGTAATGCGGGGAACCTCAGGAGGAGGCTATGATTCAATCATCCACCAGGATCTCTGTTTGAAGGTGATTACATATACTTCCTCTTTGTCTTTTGCACAATAGGGCCGGGCTCCCTATCATTTGTGGAATTATCTCCTCTATAGTTGTTCGTTTGTGAAGTACAATTCACAACAGGACTGCAGAGTTGTGATCTGATCCATTGGTTGTGGGATCATTTAGCAATGTTGATTGCATGCAGTTTGTGTTTTTTTGTTTGTTCACAGGATTTGGGTGTCACTGGCTAGGTCTGCATTTCTTGTCCATCCCTAATTGCTAAGTGGGCAGTTAAGAGCCGTCATATTGCTCTAGAGTCACACGTAGGCCATACCAGCTAAAGAATGGCACATTTCCTTACCTAAAGTACATTAATAAACCACTTTTTTTTTTTATTGACACACTGGGGAGGACTGGACTGATAATCCAAAGACCCAGGTAATGTTCTGGGAACCCGGATTCAAATCCCGCTACGGCAGATGGTGGAATTTGAATTCAATAAAAATCTGAAATTAAGAGTCTAATGATAACAGTGAATCCATTGCCAATTATTAGGAAAAAACAGCCCACCTGGTTCACTGAGATAACAAGGTGTGGGGCTGGATGAACACAGCAGGCCAAGCAGCATCATAGGAGCAGGAAAGCTTGACGTTTCGGGCCTAGACCCTTCTAGGCCC
>JAHRHZ010000012.1:33433162-33480115 GCA_024137785.1 Ginglymostoma cirratum | reverse complement strand
TCTAGGCCCGAAACGTCAAGCTTTCCTGCTCCTATGATGCTGCTTGGCCTGCTGTGTTCATCCAGCCCCACACCTTGTTATCTCGGATTCTCCAGCATCTGCAGTACCTTTTACTACCTGGTTCACTAATGACCTTTCATGGTCACAAGTCTGGTGTAGTATACTCTTTGAAAAATGGGGACTTCAGGAGGAGCTTGAGATTCAAGAAGGATCACTGTTCTGAAGGAGGGTCTCTCGACCTGAAACGTTAACTCTGAGTTCTCTCCACTGATGCTGCCAGACCTGCTGAGCTTTTCCAGCCATTTCAGTTTGTGTTTTAGATTTCCAACATTTGCAGTTCTTTCAGTTTTTTTGTACCTGAGATTCAGTACAAGTTACCATGCATGTAGCCCTATGTGGTAGCATTTCCAACTTGGCATCTCTTTTTGGATAAAACTGGAAGTAGAACAAGGAGGATTTCTCCAAAAACAAAACTGTACAGATGTTGGGAATCTGAAATAAAAGCAGGAACTCCTGAAAATACTCTGTCCAGAGAAAAAGAATTCATGTTTTAGGTAAATGACAACTTTTCTGCCATTTTCTTAACATTTTTCTTGGCAGTTAAGTCAAATCTAATTCCAACACTAATTCATGTATTGAACCATCTAAACTAGACATTGAAGGCTGATGGTGAAGTAGCTGTGCATGTAAGATCTCTTATAACACCTGCAAAAACATTTCTGGTGCAATATTCAAGTTTCAACCTTGTTTCTTGTGAACTTCAAATACATAATCACAGGGCTCCATCTGACTAGTCACAGCAGCTTATTAAACTGGACCAGCGACAAAAACCTGATCCTATCCTCATAGAATGGTTACCGTACAGAATGAGGCCATTTGGACCATCGTATCTGTGCCCATTCTCTGTGAGAACGACTTAGCTGGAACTTCTATTTCTCTGCAGACTCAGCTCTTCCTTTTTTCTCGAAATTATTTTTTTCAGTGACCTTTCTCTCGCAAAAACTGACTGAGCTTCTCATTATTACCAGCATTTTCTGATTTTATTTCATTGATTAACCATCAGAAATAAAAGCCTTAGCTAAGTTTTGCCTAGGCCTCAGCTTTGGGCGTTAAGCCCAATTATACTGACCACAGCACATACTGGCTGAGGTCAGCTATCCCAACATAGACAAGAGTTAGGTATTTCCTAGTCTGCATTGCTCAATATCATACCATTCAATCCATTTATCTACTAATCCATTGGGAGTGTTTTCTTTGATGAAAGTTGGTTTAACTTGGAGCAGGTTTGAGGCTACAGAGTCCAATGCATCCCACTCTTCCAGGGGACAATAATGAATTGCTAAGTCAATGAAACACTGAAAATTTCTGAAAATCTGACTTTTCTTTCAACCAAATGTTTACTGATCTTGTAAAACCTGCTGACTCTTGCAGGTTGAAAAATTGATTGTTCAAGCACTGGTTCATTATGAAAAGTAAGCCTTGTATTTTAATTCTTCAGTACTCGCTTTGGTGAGTGAAAAATCACAATAGGTAATTTTATTAGAAAACTGGTATTGCAGTCATACAAAATTTCTTCCAAACTATTTTCAATCATTTTCTGTTCATTGGGAATGAAAATTCCCCACAGTATTTAACAGCATATGAAGGAGATCACTTCCCTCTTATCCAGACTCCTGTAAACTAATCATTTTGTTTTTAAGGTGTATCTGAAAGAAATGCTGGAAGTGTCCAAATGTACCTTCAAATTGTTGGGTTAGTGCATTGCAGACAACGTATTACAAATACCATGGCATGGTTGACATCAGATGTAGTTGTGCAAATTTGAAAAAAAATGGTGTAATGATGCATTTGAGCTACAGAAACTGCAAACTCAATCTTCCGCTCTTCAAAGCTGAGCAACCTTCTCATTTTGAATTTGATCAGTTGACATGAGCGACTCCTGTATCATTTGCATATTGATTTAACTTAAACAATTGCCAAGGCCGTGCCAAAAAAGTAGCAGTAAAGTAAGTATGTCAACCAGGGACATGATGAATGTATCACTGGGCGGCTCAAAAAATGCAAGAAAACATGAAGATCTTTTTAAAGGTGGAAAAAATGGAGAAATCTGAATTATCTCATCTAAAATAGTCATACATTGTTTCAATGTGTGGAAAGTGCCACAGAAAATTCACTTCCTCTGTTTCCTGTGTATTCACTGGAAGAAATTCAGAGGCACTCGAACCCTTTTAAGACATTTTTATGTTGTGACGTCTGTCTCATGACCATTGCTTTTGGAATCATTTATTAATCCTGGCCTTGGGCTATTCCCTCAGTTATTTTTCTTCCATCATGTTTAGAAGTTTTGGACTTCTGCCAAGCTTTAGGGAGCAGCATTGCATCTGTGT
Source organism: Ginglymostoma cirratum (assembly GCA_024137785.1). Lineage (NCBI taxonomy): Eukaryota > Metazoa > Chordata > Chondrichthyes > Orectolobiformes > Ginglymostomatidae > Ginglymostoma > Ginglymostoma cirratum. The sequence continues at coordinate 33,477,728 of JAHRHZ010000012.1, read as the reverse complement.
TTTCTTTGTTTTATTGAAACTTCTTGGGAAAAGTGCTGGCCTTGTTTTGCAGTGATTGAAGTTTTTGGTCAAAACATCTCATTGGCCAAATTTTAAAGCCATTGAACTTAAGGCTCCGAGGAATTTAAAATTTTTGCTGGTATTGTCCAAGTTTTCATGGCCATGACCAATGTTTGGGGTTTTTAGTGTTTCCCAATGTACCTAGTATTATAAGAACTACCTAATCCGAGGCAGTTTCTTGACCGGGTCAAAGAAAGCGATGAATCGTTACATGAAAGATAGATGTCTGAAATAGAATTGTATTACACTAATAATTATTAGAGAGGAATCTACAATGGCAGCATATTACAAGGTTCAATGGCTATTTTAGAAATCGTACCAACGTAAGTTGAGCAAGGAGTCAACACTTCTAGGAAAAAAAATCAAATGCCTATAACTTTAAAAAGAAACTTTGAGATCAAAATCACTTCAGAATCATTGATTGGCCTCCCGGTTAAAATATACCATTCACAGAACTACAACGTTACAGCCTTTCTGAATCTGTTGATGTTTTTGGCAAAGAACAATATCGTTGTAACTGCCGTGACTTTAACAGTGCACTAGTCTTTCTGCCTTTACCAGTAGATGTGTTTCCATTGGCTAAGGATGATTACAATGGGAACTGGTAGCCAGATGTGCACACTTGGGAAAAAAAATTGCTGAACAAATATAAATAAAGAAAACAAAAATACATCCTTGTCAACACACACAAAAAGCTTGCTTTTCTGGGAATTTGCTGCGCAGTGTTGGCTTCTGTGTTTGCCGACAAAGCAAGTAACTTCTGTATTTTGGAGACTAAATCTTCTCTAAAAGGATGTATTGAGGCTATAAATGCCCTTTTTATTTAATGCTGTAACACTTGACTTAAAGACAGCAGTAATGTTTTCTGAATGCATTAAAGTGTCTGTTTGGGTGATGGGTGATCTTGTTGGAGTATTTTGTTGATAATGTATGTTACGTTTTGTTTTGATAGCTTTCTAAAATAAACGGACGTTCATTTGTTATGTTAGTTTGATTCAAGTGCTGTTTATTGAAATATCTTCAGCATCATTTTAATATTCCTTGTTTATAATAAAATTATATGTAGTAGCAACAGTTCTTTTAAACAGTCTGGCAATGTTATGTAGACCTTCTTTTCCTTGCTGTCTCTGCTTTAATCAGTCTTCAACTCACTCCCAAGTATTTTGTTTAGCACAGTGTACTAATGGTTGTACATTTGCACAAAAGATGTTGATGCTGTTACTTACTTTACTTATATCACATTACTTGATTGATAGTGTGGTCTACATTATACATATTCAGCATAGATTTTAATGAATAAGTTGGAGGTTTGGAAGTTTCATATGGTAGAAAATAATGATTTAACAATTTAAAGTAAGGCAACTGGCAATCTGGATTCTATTTTCAACTTACTACATCCAGTCAAAATGTAGTATCCACCTCCTGCTGTTAATAGGCTATGTAATACAAATTGGTTGTGTCAATGGGCAAGTATTAAAAGTTAGCTTCAGCTATTTCTTATTATTTTATTTCTTGGCTCCTTCGTAGATGCAGTAAGAGGCCATTCTGCGTATTCTGTGATGGTTTTGGCCATTTTGTGGCCCAACTCCACATACCCATTTTTGATGCACATCCATTGATACCTTTGGTTAACAAAGTTGTAACAATGCCAGATTTACAACTAACAGTTTGTTTTGTATTAATTGCTTTTTGTGGACAGAAGTTCCAAATTTGTGCACTCTAATAATAATGTTATACTATGTGATGATTTAGACCTTCTAGAATGGTTCATAATAGGTTTGCTGCTTGCATAGGTGGTAAAATATCTTGTGTTGTCATTCCTGGTGCACTTTAAATTGTTTTTGATGTCAGTGTAATATAACTGAAGAAAATGGCACTGATTCTAGAAACTAGAGCACAGAAAGGTCAAACAGCTAGTATGCCTATGATAGGGCGAGCCCTTCGATTTGAACTATTTACTGCGATGCCATTTCCCCATTATAAATTTACTTAATTATTTTTCAAACACTTCCTGTTGCTCCCTTAAATGATGTAGTCTACCTTAAGAGCCATTTCTTGTGAAACTTTCTTACATTAAAGTCGGTGAATGGGTACATCTCAGTGTAAGTGCCATGTTATATCCAAAGGAGGTCTCTGCTGCCAGTAGAATAGTGTGTATTGTTTGACGTTCCATTGGCTGTCTGATCATGCTGAGCACTCGTATCGCTAGGTGTGCTTCAAGGGTTCTTGTCATTACCAGGATGGCCAGAAAATTCAGCTGCAGAGTGTCTCGTCTGAGAGAAACTCTTCTGGATCTCTTACCCCAAGAAAGATGTGATTTCCAGAACTCATTTTCAGAACTCTGAGGAAGGATCACCGGGCCCAAAACGTTAACTCTGATTTTTTTTTTTTCTTCACAGATGCTGCCGGACCTGCTGAGCTTTTCCAGCAACTTATGTTTTCGTTCCTGATTTACAGCATCCGCAGTTCTTTCGGTTTTTATTTAAGATCTGGACAATATCCAAGTGGCAAGTAACATTCGCACCACACCAATGCCATCTCCAATAAAAGACAATCTAACCACCGCCCTTTAACATTCAATGGTGTTACCGTCACTAAATCCTCCACTGTCAACATCCTGGATGTTACCATTGACCAGAAACTCATCTGGACTTGCCATATAAATACAATGGCTACCAGAACAGGTCAGAGAACAGGAATACAGCAGCAAATAACTCACCTCCTGACTCCCCAAAGCCTGTCCACCATCTAAAAGGCGCAAGTCAGGAGTGTGATAGAATACTCCCCACTTGCCTGGATGGGTGCAGCACCAAAACACTCAAGAAGCTTGACACCATGCAGGACAAAGCAGCCCACTTGACTGGCACCACATCCACAAGCATCCACTCCCTCCACCACCGACGCTCAAAAGCAGCAATATGTATTATCTGCAGGATGCTCTGCAGAAATTCCCCAAACATCCTTAGATAGCACCTTCCAAACCCATGACCATTTCCATCCAGACGGACAAGGACAGCTGATATATGGGAACAAGTTCCCCTCCAAGACACTCACTATCCCGACTTGGAAATATGTCACTTTTCCTTCAGTGTTTCTGGGTCAACTATGCAAAACATATGGACTGCAGCAGTTCAAGAAGGCAGCTCACTACCACTTTCTCAAAGGAGATTAGGAACAGATGATAAATACTGGCCAGTCAGTGATGCTCACATCCCACAAGTGAATAAATTGAAAGTGACATGGTGTAACATTCACTCCAGGGTTTGCTTGTTTACAGAATAACAGAATGTTATGGTATAGAAAGAGGCCATTCAGCCCACTGTGCCTGCTACAGCTCATTAAAGGAGCATCATTACCTAGTGCCAATTTCCTAACTTTCCCCATACCTTTGCACAAATAATCATCTAGCGCTATTTTGAATACTTCAATTGTACTTGCCTCCACAGCACTTCCAACACATTCTGTACCATAACTACTTGTTGAAGGAAAGAGCTGCTTGCCACTTCTTTTACAAGAACAGTTTCTCCTTATCTGGTCTATCCAGCCCACCCACGGTTTTGTAAACTGTCAGAAATCCTCTTAGCTGCCTTCTCTTGAAGAAAAGACACAGATTTGTTAAATGGAGATCAGATCTAATTTAATTGAGTATTTTTTGAAAAAGTGACTAAATAAATTGATGAGGGCAGTTGATGTGGTTTACATGGACTTCAGTAAGGCCTTTGACAAGGTCCCATATCGAAGGCTGGTCCAAAAGTTAAGAGCCCATGGAATCCAAGGCAAGCTGGCAAACTGGATCAAAAATGGGCTTGTAAACAGGAGACAACGGGTGAAGGTGGAGTGATGTTTTTGTATTACGAAGCCTGTGACCAGCGGTGTACCACAGACATCGATGCTGGGAACCTTGCCACTTGTTAAGTACATTAATGAATTTATTGTACATGTAGAGGGCTTAATTCATCCTTGCTCTTGTACTCTGTGGCCCTATTAATAAACCTGAGGTACCGAATCTATTACTTACTATTCTGTCTACCTGTTCTGCTACTTTCAATGATTTCTGCACTTATATCCCAGGTCCCTCTGCTCCTGCAAGCCCTTGGAATTAAACCCCCTGTTTTATATTCCCTTTCAATGTTCGTCCTCCCAAAATGCATCACCTTACACTTCTCTGCATTGAAACTCAGCCAAGTCCATGTCATTCCAGGACATTCCAAAATAATTTACAGCAAACAGCTGCAGATTTCCAGAGACTCTAACGACTCTGCAGTAAAGGTTTCTTATAATTTACCTTTTCATTCTTGTTGTGAGTCAGGCCTTGTACATCTTGTTACTAACTCCAGTAAGATGGTGGTGGAGTAGGACTTCTGAGCCCAAGCCTCATCTACTCTGTCAGCTTTTCTTTTTGTTTCTCTTCTTCTATTTCTCTCTTCTTTTTTGTTTTTTTTCTTTTCTACTTTATTTAACTTACATCTTGTTGAAGAGCCCGGTCAGGGCGACAACATCGGCGGTGGGGAATGAGCCCAGCAGCTCGAACTTGAGGAGGTCCAGCAGCCTGGACTCAAGTGGGCCCAGCAGCGTAGACGTGTGGCGCGGCGTTGGAGAGAGTTTGGGTTCCTGGTGGCTTCTGTACCATTGAGGTGGCCCCAGTGCTGACTCATGGCTGCTGCGGCTGGGGCAGGTTTGGCTTCCCCACAGTGTCTGCATCCAGTGCGGATTCATGCAGTCAGCGGCAGAGGCGGGTTTGAGCCCAGTACTGGATCCGACGGCATCAACCCATGGCTGCATTGGCAAGGTGGGGCCCCAAAGTGGCCCTCATGGTGGCGGCGTCGAGTTTGGGCTGGTGCGGTAACTGGTAGCTTCAGTGACATCTGTATTGGCAAGGTCCGTTGAGGAATCATAGTGACAAAGCGCAGTGGAGGTGAAATGGCACTGATGAATGGTAACCTTCGTTTTGGCGGCAGTGAAGCTGCGAAGGGGGCTCATGCCTGGCCACCAGGCCCATTGCCCATGATGAAGCACTTAACAAGAATGACAAAAGTTTGACTCTTTCCTTATTTCGTCCTTTTCTGCCTTTATATTCTATGTTTCGGTTTAGTTTTCTTTGTTTTAAGATGGGGCTGAAGAGTGGTGACACTGCACAGCACTTTTCACTGTATTTTGTATCAAGATACACTTGACAATAAATAAATCAAATCAGTTCACTAACCAGTAGAAACTGTTGTTCAAAAATGACAATTTCAAACCTTTTGATGATCCTGAAAATCTCTATTAGGTTCCCCCTCCAATGCTCCCTATTCTTTGTGACCTCCTTTGCTCCATTAAAAAGGATAAAATTTTCACACTTTTCTCCATTTTTCCTTCTTTTTTGCGATTGTCATGAATTTTCACTCTGTGCTTTGTTTTAATATTCTTCCTACAATGGATTACCCAGAATATATCGGAGCATCACCACATGTATGTTCGCTTCTAAACCGTTCGCCATCCTGACTTCAAACTGTATTGACCCTTCACCCTCACGGGGTCAAAGCCCTGAAACTGCCTTCCTAACAGCATGGTGGTTGAAGGAGGCAGCTCACAATCACCTTTTCAACGGCATTATGGGGTGGGCTCAGCCAGAACCATCCACATGCCAAGAAGGAATTTTAACAGTGATCTAATTATAATTAACTGCTGTACATTCGGTGAAAGACCAGCATTTATATTTCTCCAGAGTTTCCGCTGTTCTTCAACCTAAATTACACCAATCAAGAGCCTGCGTCTTCAAAAGTCAAGCTCCATATTCTTCAAAAAAGTAGAATTTTGTCCCTCCATTCAAATGAATATATGTGGTTTCGTGAATCATTTTAATGTTTTGCACATTTGTACAAAATCATGTGAACTTTAACCTTTTCATCCTAAGTATGCTTTCCATTCTATTTATTTTGTTTGTTATTTCTTCTTATTTCTTTATCTTCTTAATCTTTCCTTTGTTTTTTTCGCAATATACATCATTATAATCTCCTTAAACGTATTAGTTTTGACTGCTGTGACCTATCTTTAATTTTTATTTTTAATCCAAGTATTTGTGCTCTCACAGTTTGTGTTTTCCCTTGCTTTGCAAATTAAACATCTTTTGGTTCTAAGATACCTAAATTGGAAAAAGCTCCTTAAAATTACAATAGCATAAAGAATACTTTGAAAATCTTGGAATGTTTATAATGGACACAACAGGGATTCCAGGATCAATTTGGAGCTAGCACAGATAATGTGTTGAATTGTAGTTTCATGTGTTAAAGCTTCTTTGAAACAATAATCTGGTTCTTAACTATTCGTTTGTATTTATTTGTCCAGGAGCATCATTTACTTGGCCAACCATTTTTTGTTCTCCATCCTTGTCGAACATCTGAATTAATGACTCCAATAATGGGTGCCACACAGGAGCAGAGGTAAAGTGTTTAAACAGAGAGTCTGTTAAGCAGCACCAATTGAACGCAGCTGAATTAAAATGCATTGAATTACTATTAGGACAATGGAACTGGATGTTAGCATGTCTAAACAATTAAATCTACAGTTTAGATAAGAACAAATGGATTTCTGACTCATCTGACTAAAGAAGAATAAATGTGGAGGATAAAAGAGAGTAGTTAGTCGTTGAATACAAATGTTTTTGCAGTTTTTTTGGAATCTGAATTACTGGAATTTACAAATATGCAGTAGATGAAAATAATTGTGGCAGCCATTCTAACTAAAACTGGAGGGTGGGACCTATACAAGAAGCACGGGTTACATGTAAACTGGAGGGGCACAAATATCCTGGCAGGGAGGTTTAACAGTGCCATTTGGGAAGGTTTAAACTAGTGTGGCGGGGGGGTGGCAACTGGAGCGGCAGGTCAGTAAGTATAGGGACTGGGGAAGAACTTGAGACTAGGGCAAGTGTGGCTGATGGGAAGAGCAGTCAGGGAGAGGTTGCTAAGCTCAACAGAACTGGAGGCTTCAACTTCAGTGCAAGAAGTATAACAGGTAAGATGGATGAATTTAGAGCCTGGATGAATGCACGCAATTATGATGGTTTTGCTATCACAGAGACATGGTTGAAAGACGGACGGGATTGACAGCTTAACATTCTAGGATGCCAGTGTTTTAGATAAGATAGAAGGGGGAGCAGAAGAGGTGGCGGAGTTGCATTAATGGTTAGGGAGCATATCACAGCCATGTTGAGGGAGGACACCCTGGAGGGATCTTGCAGTGAGTCATTATGGGTAGAGCACAGGAGTAGGAAGAGTGCAGTCACAATGTTGGAATTGTACTTGACAGACCTTCCAGCTGCCAGCCACATTAAGAGATATGTAGTCAGATTCTGGAAAGATGTGAAAATAACAGGGTTATTGTGGTAGATGATTTTAACTTCCCCCAAATTGACTGGGACTGTCTTAGTGCTGGGGGTTTGGATGGGGACAAATTTGTTAAGAGTGTCCAGGAGAGTTTTTTGAAAGAGCATGTGGATAGTCAAATGAGGGAGCGAGCCATACTCCTGCAGTTGCAGGGAAAGGTGCTGCGGGTGGTGGCGTTAGTGGGGAGTGTGGAGCGGATGAGGGAGTCGCGGAGAGAGTGGTCCATACCAAAGGCAGATAGGCGTGGGGAGGGAAATATATCTTTGGTGTGGTGGAAGTGGCAGAGAATGCTACGTTGGAGGTTGGACGAGGGTGATATGTGAGGACAAAGGGGATTCTGTCTTTATTTTTGTTGGGCGGAGGGGTTGTGAGGACTGAGGTGCAGGAAACGCAAGAGGTGTGGTTGAGGGCATTTTCGATCGCCGGAGGGGGCAAGTTATTGTCTTTGAAATAGGAGGACATCTGGGATGTTCAGAAATAGAACATCCTATCTTGGGAGCAGACACAGCGGAGGCAGAGGAATTGGGAGTGGGGGATCACGTTCTTGCAGGAAGGTGGGTGAGAGGAGGTGTAGTCTAGGTATCTGTGGGAGTCGGTGGACTTGAAATAGATGTCGGTTTTGAGGCAGTCATCAGAGATGTAGACAGAGAGGTTCAGGAAGGAGAGGGAGGTATCAGAGATGGTCCAGGTGAATTTGAGGTTGGAGTGAAAGGTGTTAATAAAATTGATGAACTGTTCAAGCTCCTCGTGGGAGCACGAGGCGGCGCCAATACAATCATCAATGTAGCTGAGGAAGAGCTATGGGATAGTGCCAGTGTAGCTGCGGAAGAGGAACTGTTCCACGTATCCTACGAAGAGGCAGGCATGGCTTTGGCTCATGCGGGTTCCCATGGCCACCCCCCAAGGCCACCTGCCTCTCATAGGGCCTGCTCACTCCACAACTCCCTCGTCTGCCCCACACTCCCCACTAGCCCGACCACCCCCGCCACCTTTCCCTGCAACCGCAGGAGGAGCTACACATGCCCCTGCACCTCCCACTCACCTCTATTCAAGGCACCAAAAATACTTTCCACATTAGACAGGGGTTCACCTGCACATACATCAATGTGGTCTATTGCATCCGCTGCTCCTGATGTGGCCTCCTGTACATCGGTGAGACCAAATGGAGGCTCGGAGACAGTTTTGTAGAGCACCTGCGCTCTGTTCGCGACACCAACACCACCTTCCGGTCGCGAACCATTTCAACTCCCCCTCCAACTCTTTGGGCAACATGTCCATCCTGGGCCTCCTCCAGAGTCACAATGATGCCACCTGGAAACTGAAGGAGTAGTACCTCATATTCCACCTTGGGAGCCTACAGTCCAATGACCTAATTGTGGATTTTACCAGTTTTAAAATCTCCCCACCCCCGATCTCATCCCATGACCAACCCTCCCTCTCATCCCAACCTCCTTGACCTGACACAACCTGTCCGCTTTTTTCCCACCTATCTGATCCTCACACCTCACTGACCAGTTCCCACCACTGCCTACCTGCACTTACCTATCACCATTCCACCTATCTTCCCCAGCCCCACCCTTCCTCTCTCTATTTATTTCAGAGCTTCCTTCCCCCTCCCCCATTTCTGAAGAAGGGTCCCGACCCGAAACGTCAGCTTTGCTGCTCCTCTGATGCTGCCTGGCCTGCTGTGTTCCTCCAGCTCCGTACTGTGTTATTTCTGAGATCCTTAATGAGTACTTTACGTGAGTATTCACCAAAGAGAGGGACGTGAGGGTTGTTGAGGTTAGGGAAAGGTGTGTTTGGGAAAGGTCTTGGGCAGGTCAGTACAATGAAGGAAGAAGTGTGGAGTATCTTGAAATATTTTAAGGAAGACAAGTCCCAGGACCAGTTGGGATCTATCCCAGTATACTGTGGGAGGCTAGGAAAGAAATAGCTGGGGCCTTAACAGATATTTTTGCATACTCTTTGGCCTCAGGGGGACTCCAGTGGACTGGAGAATGGCCATTGTCATTCCTTTGGTTAAGAAGGGAAACAGAGGTAATCCAGGTAATTACAGGCCGATGAGCCTGACATCAGTGGTGGGGAAGCTGTTGGAGAGGATACTGAGAGACAAGAATTGTTCACATTTGGAACTGAATGGACTTGTTAGTGATAGGCAGCTTGGGGTTTGCATGGGGAAGGTCATGTCTTACCAACTTGATTGAGTTTTTTGAGGAGGTGACAAGAATAATTGATCAGGGAAGGGCAGTGAATGTTATCTACATGGGCTTTAGCAAGGCATTTGATAAGGTACCTCATGGCAGACTGATACACAAGGTAGAGTCTCATGGGACCTGGGATGAACTGACTAGATCGATACAAAACTTACTTGGGCATAGAAGACAGAGAGTAACAGTGGAAGGGTGCTTTTCAGAATGGAGACCAGTAACTACTGGCGTTGCAGAGGGATCAGTAGTAGGACCTTTGTTGTTTGTAATATATATAAATGATCTGGAGGAATATGCAAGTGGTCTGTTTAGTAAGTTTGTGGATGACACCAAAATTGGCAGTGTTGCAGATAGCGAGAAAGGGTGTCAAAGGCTACAGCGGGATAGCAATAGATCGCAGATTTAGGCAGAGAGATGGCAGATGGAGCTTAATCTTGACAAGTGCAACGTGATGCATTTTGGGATATTAAATTCAGGTGTGAATTATACAATAAATAGTAGAACCCTTCAAAGTATTGACATATGAAAGGGTCTGGGCATAGAGATCCACAGAGCCCTGAAAGTAGCATCACAGGTGGATAAGGTGGTCAAGAAGGCATACAGTATGCTTGCCTTCACCGGCCAGGGCATCAAATATTAAAATTGGTAAGTTATGTTACGTCTGTATAAAACTTTAGGCCACATTTGGAATATTGCGTGCAGTTCTGATGGCCACTCTACCAGAAGGACATGGATACTTTCAAGAGAGTACAGGTTTACCAGGATGTTGCCTGGTCTGGAGGGTTTTAGTTATGAGGAAAGGTTGGATAACCTTGGATTGTTTTCACTAGAAAGATGGTGGCTGAGGGATGACCTGATACAAGTCTATAAAATTATGAGCTGCGTAGACAGGGTGGATAATCAGAGGCTTTTTCCCAGGGCGGAAAGGTCAACCACAAGAGGGCACAGGTTCAGAGTGAGAGAGGAGAAGTGCGGGGAAAGTTTTTCACACAGAGGGTAGTGGGTGCCTGGAAAATACAGCCGGGAGAGGTGGTGGTATCTGGCACATTAAGACGTATCTTGATAGACACATGAACGTGAGTTGAACAGACAGATGGAAACTGCATGTAGGCAATAAGTAGTGGGTCTAAATAAGGGTTAGGATTTGGTGTAGGTTTGGTGAGCTGAAAGGCCTGTTCCTGTGCTGTATTGTTCTGTATTGTATAAAACACTATCGTTCTTAAAATGTACATGTAATGTGTGTTTTGATAATGTTACTTCAAGAACATTATGCGTAAGATAAATCATGATTTATTGAAGATGACTGATCTCACCAAGGATTTCTCAAGGGCTTAAAGTTGGTCTTATATTTTATGTATTTTTTTAAAAAAGTTGTTAAACATTTGTAAAACTGCATTATGTTTTAAGTTTCCTTTGCCTTAAATGTTAAAGCATTATTCCTTCAGGACAACTATCTTTGACCTTCATCAAATTTAACAAAGCAGCAGGCTAAAACATCCTGAAATAATTATGGTTCAGCAGCATAAGACAAGAGAAACTTTGAACGTATGGAGAGTCTTTGGTGTATTACAAAAAAACCTTAAGGCACAGAACAAGAGAGGCTGCAAGAAAATTCCACAACCATTAGATCTACTGACTAATGTCTGCAAAGTAACTAGATTTACCCGTTTGTTCTCCAAAGTTTTGATGCATCCATCGTCCAGCACTAAAATCACAAGAATGTTGACTCAAGTTTTAATTTTCTATAGTTTTCGAAGAGATGTGCAATATTTCCTGCCTAATGCTTTATAATAAAGTGGCTGACTGCAAAGGCAGGAATTCAGATAATTTATCCTTCCATGTGCTTGTAATCGATCACTATTCTAGCCTTCATCTTAATTCTGAGTCACTTTTTGCATCATTATATGTTTCACAACAATTCTATTATTTTTGTTTTCTTAAAATAGTTCCTGGTTCTCAATTTAGTTCTCCCAGTGCTTGTTTGTTTTAGGTTTTGCTGCTCCTGATATCAGGTCATTCCAGAAACTAGATATCATTATTGTTACTTCCCATTGAATCATGACTTCAGCAAATTTAAAGCTTGCTGTTTTGTGTCGATGGTCATATTCATTCTCACTCCCAGTCATTGAAATATGACCATCGACACAAAACAGCAAGCTTTAAATTTGCTGAAGTCATAATGCAGTGGGGAGTAACAATCAATCTAAAGGTGGACAGGAGATGAAAACTTTTATCTCAGATATATTTCTCTGACATAAGAGAATGAAGTAGTCATTAGCGTGGGAAATTGGCTGATACAACAACAACTGCATTTTAGAAGTTACCCCTTTATTGTACAGTACTTTGGTGTAGTCTGATATAAATGGATGCTTATTGAACTGTAGCTACTTTCTTTATCTGTTATTGGACCACAAATGGGTCTAGATCTATTTTGTGTATTTGTTGTGAGAAAACAGAACTATAACTTGGTCTCCAATTTGCAGCCGAGGGCATTACTGTCATAGGTTCAAGGACCTAGAACGTGTGATTTTACTGACTAGCTGGAATGTAGACTTAAAGCCTCTATTAGGAAGCTCATCCCAACACCAGGATCACCAACGCTGGCACCCATTATATTCATGGAAGAATCTTTTTCATGGCATCCACCTCTGGATCTAGCATAGCTGGTTTGACTGACTTACCACAGACTTTGGAACAAAAGCAAAAGACTGCAAACTTTTTCCTCAATTTAGGTTCAGTAAATGTTAGTGTTGCTGCAGAATTTCAGCTTCAGCCTGTTCCAAATGCTTTCAAATTTCAGCTTTTCCATTGATTTCAGTGGAAATTTCTTTGTGATTTCTGAGGTAGAAAGGATGAGTCAGTAATCCTGGCACTCTGACCCAAACATCCCTGAGATAGAACCTGGATATCATCCATTTTGGGATCCCGTGTTTCCAATCCTGAGGGATTACTTTAAAATGGCATTTCATCTGTGTTTGTGTGGTGCCATAAATTCAACATGAAATTGTTTGTTTTCCATTCTTATAACCTCAAGCTGAGGTAGACAAATGATGACCACATAATAGCTTTTGAACATGTCTTTTCTCTTGTAAAATTCTAAGTTGTAAGCTGATGTACGTGAGATATATGTCCATTCTGGAGAATAAATCCTCTATTCACTGAAACACTTCCAAGAAATTTGGAGCTTGGGGCCAGAAGGTGTTCTTGCAGGGCACACTGCAAACAGGATTAACTACATATGGTAACATTTATCAGTCAGCAATGGTTTAGAACTGACCTGCCGTTAGGCTGGCTCAAGCTTCTCTGATTGATAACACATTGAAGGGATAGAGGCAGTTAATATGTAGATTGTAAAGCTGTTTCAACAGCATGCTACTCTTAAGATGGCGATGGAGTAGGGTTCCTGAGCCCGGGGCTTATTCGCTTCATCCGCTTTTCTTCTCGTTTCTTTGGGTTTTTTTCTCTCTCTCTTTTCTCTTTTCCTTTTTTACACTTACCTCTTGTTGAAGAGTTCAGCTGCGGTGACGGCATGTTTGGTGATTAGGCCCGGCAGCGTGGACTGGCGGCGGTGTCGGAGGTAAGTTTCGGTTCCCGCTGGAGGTGATCCGAGCACCGACATGTGGCTGCTGTGGCGGAGGCACGTTTGGGCTGCCGGCAGCACCTACACCCGCTGGGGATTCATGGAGGTGGCAGCTGATGCTGGTTGGGGCCCAGTATGAGACCCGGTGGCATCAGCATCGGCAAGGTGGGCCCAAAACAGACTGAAGGCAGCGGAGGAGTCAAGCTTGGGCTGGCGCAGTACCCAGTGGCACAAGTGACGTCTGCATTGGTGAAGTCCATTGTGAACTCATAGAGGCGAGGGCGTCAGTGGAGGTGAGATGGCACCGAAGCCTGACAACTTTTGTTCCAGTGGCAACCGGACATGCAAAGGGGACTCTTGGCCCGTGGCCCTTGGTGGAGCACCTAACAAGAAGGGATGTAAAGTTGAACATTTTTTTCTTTATTTCTTTATTTTTTCTGCTTTTATATCCTGTGCTTTGGTTTATTTTTCTGTGTTTTAACAGAGTGGCGACATTATACAACACTTTTCACTGTATTTTGTAACAAAATACACGCGACAACAACGAAATCAAATCAAATCAAATAATAACATTTACCTTCAGTGCATAGTTGCTAGTTACTCACGTCCAATCTTTTTCCCGAGCTACAAATAAAAGACGATTGAAGCTTTTTTAAAAAATTCAGTGATTGTTGAGATATTATGAGAAACAGCTGAAAGTAACCACCAAGAAGTAATATGCTCCTTTTCATGACAGAAAATATATCATTGGAAATTAAAAGTACATTTTGAGCAGCTCATAATTTCATAGTCCCATGGCTGTACCATAGAACCTGGCTGGTGGAAATAGGTGAAAAATCTTGCAAGTGGACAGTGATATTGATTTTTCATGGGCCTGGGGAACGTTGTTGTATTTGTTTCATCCATTGCTCACTTAATAGCGCTTTTGCCAGAATCACAAAATTGTGGGGACTTCAGGTTGTGAAATAAAGTCCCCTAGACACTGGAGTACAAAATCCAGGCTGGCATTTCCCTACATTAATGAAGCAGTGCTGTACTGTTGAAGGCTCCATCTACTTTGTACTAGTTGACAAACAGCAGATATCAAAGAAGAGCAGACGAATTACCCCATTATTCTTGTTGATATTTATTGCTATATCAACATTAAAAAGCAAATTATCTGAGCATTATCACAATGTTCTGAGAACTTACTGTCATATTGACAATATTGCTAACACAAGGCTGACCAAGGATAGGAACTGAACATTCGGAATATTCATGATTTAGGAAGAACAGACAAAAAGGGAAAGGAGGTGGGGTAGTGTTGTTATTAAAGGAGTAAAATCAATGCAGTAGTGAGGAATGATTAACCCAGAAAATCATGATGTGTAATCTGTATGGTGGGGATAAAAAACACCTGTGTGCAGAAAACATTTTTATGGATTGTCTTATAGGCCCCCAAATAGTAATGGAGATGGAAGGAAAGACGTTAAACAAGAAATCAGAGGTGACTTTAATTTACATATGCATCCAAAAAACCAAACTAGCAATGATATTGTGAAGGAGGATTTCCTGAATGTGTATGTGATGGTTTTTCAGACTAATACATTGAAGAATCAACCAGAGAACAGGCTACTCTAGACTGACTACTATGCAATGAGAATAGATTAATTAACAGCCTTGTGTGGGGTCCCTTAGGGAAGAGTGACCATAATAAAATAGTATTCTTCATTAAGAAAGAAAATGACGTAGTCAAATCTGAAAATAGGGTCCTGAACCTAAATAAAGGGTATGAGGTTCAAATTGGCAAGGATGGATTGGGGAACCTTACTAAAAAGGTTGATGGTGCATAGGTCACGGTTAATTTTTAAAGAATGTGTACATGTATTATAACAATTATTCATCTCTGTTTGGAGCAAAGAAACATG
Source organism: Ginglymostoma cirratum (assembly GCA_024137785.1). Classification (NCBI taxonomy): domain Eukaryota; kingdom Metazoa; phylum Chordata; class Chondrichthyes; order Orectolobiformes; family Ginglymostomatidae; genus Ginglymostoma; species Ginglymostoma cirratum. The sequence continues at coordinate 33,462,607 of JAHRHZ010000012.1, read as the reverse complement.
GGTCAACTTTGGTTTACAAAAGAAATTAGGCATAAGTATTAGGTCCAAAGAGGAAACACTTAAATTGTCAGAAAGAGCAACAAGCTTGGGGATTGGGAGCATTTTACAATTCAACAAAAAAGAACAAGAAGTTTGTTCAAGAGGTAGAAAATAAAGTGTGAGTAAAATTGCAGAAAACTTAAAAGCTGACTGTGAAAGATTCTAAAAGTATTTGAAGACACTAAAGACAACTGTAGGTCCTTTATAGTCAAAAGAAAGGAAAAGTATAATGGGGAGCAAAGAAATCGCAGAAGAATTGAACACATTCTTTGGTTTCCTATTTACTAAAGAGGACACAAATAACCTAATAAAAACCAAAAGAACTGCGGATGCTGTAAATCAGGAACAAAAACAAAGTTGCTGGAAAAGCTCAGCAGGCCTGGCAGCATCTGTGGAGGAGAAAACAGAGTTAATGTTTCAGGTCGGGTGACCCTTCCTCAGAACATTCTGAGGGAAGGTGGATGACCTGCCTCTAGCATTCACCTCCAGGGTCACCATGACCTGCTGCTTGCTGGTCTAGATTCCGTTCTGAGGAAGGGTCACCGGACCCGAAACGTTAACTCTGTTTTCTCCTCCACAGATGCTGCCAGACCTTGTTGTTGACACAAATAATCTCCCAGAATGATTGGGAACCAAGGATCGGATCAGAGCGTAGAATTGGTGGAAGTCAGTATTAGTAAGAAAATTGTGCTAGGGAAATTAATGGAATTAAAGGCTGACAAATGACCAGATCCTGATAATCTACATCACAGAGTATTAAAGGAAGTGGCCCTGGAAATATTGGATGCATTTTTGGTCATCTTCCAAAATTATATGGATTCTGGAGTAGTTCCAACTGATTGGAGGATGGCAAATGTAACCCCACTATTGAAAAAGGAAAGCGGGATAAAAAAAAAGAGAGAATTACAGACCAGTTAGGCTCACATCAATAATGGGGAAAATACTAGGGTCTATTATAAAAGATCTGATAACAGCACACTTGATTCACATTATTGGGATTGGACAAAGCTATCATGGATTTATGAAAGGGTATATATAGTTGACAAAATGGCTGGATGTTTTGAGGATATAATAAATCAGGCAGAGCCAGTAGATATGGTTTATTTGGCTTTTCAAAAAGCTTTCAGTAACCTCCCACGTAAGAGGTTAAAGGGCAAAATTAAAGCGCATAGGATAGGGGCAATGTATTGACGTGGATTAAGAATTGGTTGATAGTCGGGCAACAGAGAGTGGGAATAAATGGGCCTTTTTCTGGTGGCAGGCAATGACTACTAATGTACAACAGTGATCCATGCTTGGGCCCCAACTATCTATAAAGTATATATGAATGACCTGAGTGAAAGAACCTAATACAACATTTCCATGTTTGAATAAAACAAATTGGATGGACTTGTGAGGCTTCAAAGTGATTTAGACTAGTTGAATGAGTGGGCAAACTCATGGCAGATGCTATACACTGTGCTCAAATCTGAATTTATATACTGGTGTGCAGAAGAGAAATGCAGAGTATTATTTAAATGGTGATATATTGGGTAGTGTGGATGTACAAATGGCCTTGTACAGCAGTCAATGAAAGTGGACAGGCAGCAAGGACAGCAAATGACAATATTAGCCTTCATTGCAAGAGGATTTAATTGCATGAGTTCAGAAGTAGGGATGTCTTGCTGCAGTTTTACCGGGCCTTGGTGAGACCACAACTGGAATATTGTGTGCACTTTTGGTCTATCTACCTAAGAAGGAATATACTTGCTATAGACAGAGTGCAGTGGAGGTACACTAGTTTGATACTGGGGTTGGCAGGACTACTGTGTGTGAAGTGATTGGTTTGACTGGACCTGCACTCACCGGAGCCGAGAAGGATGTGAGGTGATCTGATTGAAACAAAATTCTAACTGGACTGGATTAACTAGCTGCAGGGAGGATGTGTTCCCCTGGTTGTGGAGTCCAGAACCAGGGGTCATAGTCTCAGGATACAATGTAGGCCCTTCAGGTCTGAGATGAGGAAATATTTCTTTGTTCAAAGGCTAATGAACCGAGGGAATTCTGTACCACAGAAGGTTATGGAGGCTGCATGACGAAATATATTCAAGAAAGCGACAGATAAATTTTTACATTTTAAAGGCATCAACAGGGATGGGGAGAAAGCAGGAATATGGCATTGCGATAGAGGATCAACCGACAATCATACTGTACGGTGGAGCAGGCTTAAAGGGCCAAATAGCCTACTGCTGCTCTTAGTTTCCATATTACTTCAGAAACACTAAAATTGCTTTGTGGTATCACAATGAAAGATACACTATAACCAGAAGTATTTCTTTTCATGACCCCTCAAAAGTCACTTCTGGACCTGAGGTTTTCCCCTTTTGCTCGTGTCATGCTGTTAGTCCATTCAGTTCTTAGTATCACATGATGCAGTGAACTCAGCAAATGCTCCACCCTCCTGTGTATCATGTATGTTAGAAATTAGAACCTGTGTCACACAGGCATAAGTTATTATCTTTGATTTTAGAAACTGTCAACAAAACTCAAAAGATCATCAACTGGATTCAAATCAAAACTTTCGTTTGGAAAGTAGGATATTTGTATACTGACATTTCTCCCCCCTACCCAATAACACAGCTTAATGTTCAAACTCCACAGAAAGGCTGTAAGTGTTGCGTAGTTACTTCAGTCATTTTCTCTCATATGGCATAGTCTGTTTCAGAAAATCAAATATAACTTTTACCCAATGTAGCTTTCAAAATTTGCCATGTTGTTTTTCAAAATGACTTGAAGAAAAGCTGTTGGACAAAATCTGACAGAAATATTACAGCTAATCACCACTGAAAAATGTTCAGAATGTATATGGTCAGACAATGTGCCATCTAGATTCAGAATAAGAGTCACAGCTCCGGGCAGAAGTGTCAACTCCAAGCCTAGGCCTTCAAGTAAGAGCTTCATAATGAAAGCAACAAACATTTGGATAAGTCTAATGATATAATTATGAAACATTATCATCTTTCTTTTTAAAAAATCAGGTGTTTTAAATCTTCTGTTAGTCATCTGAAATTTCAGTTGATGAAAATCTAAATAACAATTGGAAAACATTGTCAGAAGGCATTTTGAGTGGCTTGTGAGAACAAGGTAGCCAGAATGCAGTGTTGAATTTAATAAAGCAAAACCCACACTGAATGTGTCGTGTATAAAATCAGAAAACGTTTAACAAACCCAGACAATGATAAGTCCAGTGGTAGGGACAGGAAGTGTTGACAGAAACAGATCTTTTAAATTTTACTTGGCAAAAGCAAATAGTTGTTTCCATGCCTAAACAAATGGTTTCAGCTCACAGGGCTGGTTCAGAGAGTGTGCTGTTCATTGCTGGGGAAGTGACTTTCAAGAATTTGGAGTTCATTTCTGCTCTCGTGGAAATATTTTTTGCCTTTTATCTACATTTCCTAGCAGATGGCCTCATAAACATTGTAGCCCATTTAATTTAGCAGGGGCTGGGGCAGGGGGGTGCAAGGAATGAGGATTGAAATCTCTTTGACCAGAGTTCCTACTTGCATGTTCCCTTTCTCCATCTTACTTCCCCATTGGCACACCTGCATTTCTCTAATAGGCCAAGAGCTGAAAAGAACATAGCTGCACTTAGCTATGTACAACTATAATTAGGCCACACATTTGCAATATTCTGAAGAACTGGTTGAAATGTGTGAGGCTCTGTCAGTCCGTCCAGAGGCACCAATGGTAGCTGGAGAGAGTCTGGAGAATTCAGTCTCAATAACGGGTGCTATGATCGCTCACACCTCCAGGTTGATGTCTAGATCCATGGAAAGTCAGGCCTACCTGCATGGAACATCGATGCGGCAGGTAACCACAGGCATGATGGCCCTAACCAACAGCTTAAACGCTCAATGTACCACGTTATGGAGAGTGGCCATCCAGCATCATGCAGAAAGATACAAAGGACCATACAGCCCAAGAACAGGCCCTTTGGCCCACCAAGATTGCACAACACAAAATGCCTTTTTAAACTAAAAAAACTTTTGCCTCTACGCAGTCCCTATCCCTCTATTCTCTGCCAATTCATATATCAAGATGCCCCGAACACCTCCTCTGACAGCACATTCTAGGCAATTACCATCCTCTGTGTAAAAATCTTGCCTCTCACATCTCCTTTAAAAATTTACCCCCTTTACCTTAAACTTATATCCCCTTTTTACCTTAAATTTACCTTTTACTTTAAACTGGTCCATATCCCTCTCCCTCTTCTACCTTAAACCTATGTCCCCTAGTAATTGACATTTCTACCCTGGGAAAAAGACTCTGACTATCCATTTTATTCATCCTTCTTATAATTTTGTAAATTTCTATTACAGCCTCCGACATTCAAGTGGAAATAAACCAAGGTTGTCCAATCACTCCTCATTGCTAATACCCTCTAAACCAGGCAACATCCTGGTAAACCTTTCTTGTACACTCTCCAAAGCCTCCACATCCTTCTGGTAGTGTGGCCTTCTTGCACGACCCAGTATTTGTACCCACCTGAGCAAATCTTGGGTAGTCTTGCAGCCTTTAACCGAGACTCTACACCATTGTTTTGTGTATCTAACACACCTGCTCCTGCTCACTTTTGATGCACGCTTCACCATGTCACAATTCACTATATGTTTTGCTGTCCACCCCAGAGGCTGTGTACACATCCTGTGACCACCATCAGAGCATATATGCCCCTCTGAGGAACCTTCATCCTCGTCCCGTTACCCCAGCTCCTGAAGGACACTATTACGATCTGTAAGGGGCAAAGGGCATAAATTAGAATTGACAAACTCACAGGATTCTATGTCATAATTGTGCAGATCATATTTATTTGGTTGTTGGCATTGTTAGGTAGCTGGAGGACCACCATCACCCCTTTGCCAATCCCAGGTACTCTGATATCCAACTTACCTCCATTGCTACCTGCTCCACAGGTGTCAGCATGACAATAACTGGAGGGCTACCTCCTGTTCTTTGCCTCACCTTACAGTTTAGTGCTCTGTTTTATTGTATGGAAAGGGAGAAGAAACAAATGATTCAGAGAACTGGAATGTTTGAGGATAGAAGAGGAGCATTTACGGATCGTTTTTGAGAGGGATTGCAGTAAGATGAGTGGCAGGTAAACTTAGGATGTGTGGTGATTCAAGGAAGTGGGACAGTGTGGCTGCAGGATTTGTTCAACTGAGCAGGAGATGTTTGATATTTGAAAATGTCATTCCACTTATTCTTCCTCCCTAATGGTATTATAACATCTCTTGTAGTCTTGGACCCAGGAAGCAAGGCAGCACACAATTACTGCTCAGCGTTTTTTAAAATTTATTCTTTCATGAGATGTGAATGTTGCTAATTATTGCCAGAAACTGTTACCCATCCCTAATTGCCCTTGGCAAATTGAGCTGTCTTTGTGAACTGGTGGAGCCCATGTCATTAAGGTACACTCACAATATTGTCTGGGAGTGATTTGCAGGTTTTGACCTAGCAACACTGAAGGAACGGCGATATATTTCCAAGTCAGAATGCAAAATGGCTTGGAGGGAAATTTGTATGTCGTGCTGTTCTCATGTATCTGCTGCCATTTTCCTTCCAAGTAGTAGAGATTACGTGTTTAGAATGTTCTGTTGAAGTAACTTTGGTACAATGCTGTATCGTGCCCAGTGGATGGAATACAGTGCTGCCACTGTGCATCAATGGTGAAGGGAGTGAATGCTTAAGGTGATGAATGGATGGACAATCGAATAGACTGCTTTGACCTGGATGGTGCCGAGCTTATTGAGTGTTATTTGAGCTGCAGTTTTGCAGGCAACTGGGGAGTATTCCATCACACTCCTGACTTGTGCCTTGTAGACAGTGGACAAGCTTTGGGGATTCGGGAAATGAGTTATTCACTGCGGGATTCCTAGCCTCTGACCTGATCTTGTAGCCGTTGTATTTATATGATGAGTCCGGTTCAGTTTCTGGTCAATGGCAACCCTCAAGTCACCTATTCTGCTGTATCCAGCAATGTCTTCTTTTGCTCTGTGGGACTCATGGGAAAAAGTAGTGTCCACATGTGCTCCTGCAATCCACAGTTTGCTGTCCAGGATACATCTGAGAACATTGGTGCAGCCTTTGGACAGGTTGAATCTCCTTCTGTTGAGTTTACGGCTCACTTTCAGCAGTTTCAGAAGGCTTCCAATCCTGTGGGATCCTTTTGGATACTGGGGATGAAACAGACCACTGCAGACTGTCATCTTGCATGCCCAGTCTGATTGATCAGGAGACCCCAGTGTCAGATTCCATGGTTGAGTTTAATGAGAGTTTTCTGGGTTCCTAACACATTGCCAGGGTCCTCCATTATGACCAGATTGGAACATTAACATTCAGCCCCTATATTCCGTCCCCGTTTCTGTAACTCATTACATATTCCCAGGACAACATGTATTATAGAAACTGCTTATGTAAAATCACTGTGCTGTAATTAACATCCTCCCACTCATTCTTACACCAGAGTATTTTAAAGGTTGTATTTCAAATAGTTTTCTTAAATGACGGAGGGTCATGAATCTATCCTTGGATACAGCTTTTAGAATAAAAATAACTAAAGAGATGAGGTTACATTGACAATAATTCTGTAGACAATACTGACAGCCCATCTAAAAGTGGTTGTAAAATTCAACATCTCTTTTCATCTGTACTCTGAAAGTTGGTAATTTATTACACATACAGTGTATGCTTTCATTTTTGAAAGGATATACCAGTTTGAATTTCGGATTAGATAGGATCACTGTTTGAATTCCAAAGTTGCTCATTTGTCGGGACATTCCACAGATACTGTAGTCGCAAAATTCAGCAGGGCCTGAAAATGAATGTGGAACTCATGATGAATGATGTTACATCCAGACCCTGACTGAAGTACCGTAATGTGTTCTGGTTCCAGGCGGGATATCCTAGTTCTTAAGGCTCCCAGGTCAGGAGGAGGAATGAACTGATTCACTGTCCCTTTGTTTTGATCACACCAAGGTTAATGTGAAAACTGCCGCCTTCCCTTTTTAATACGTTTCTCTCAAAGCAGAATGAAATGTGCCTGGAACATGCTACCGTTGGGGGTGTTAGAAGTAGATATGACAACAATGTTTAAGAGCTATTGAGACAGACACATCACAGGCAGAGAATTAGAGGGTTATGGACCATGTGTAGGCAGATGAGATTAGTTTAGACTAGCATCATGGTTGGCACAGACATGAAGGGCCGAAGGGCCTCTTCCTGTGCTGTACTGTTCTGCACTGTATGTTAACATAAAAACCAGGAGCAGGAGTTAGCAGTTCAGCCCTTCGAGCCTGCTCTGCCATTTGAGATGATCAGGGCTGGCCTCATCTTGGCTTCAGCTGGACTTTTCTGCCCGCTGTCCGACTCCCACTCTTAGTCCTTATGTTAACATAGAGCATAGAACAATACAGCACAGGAACAGGCGCTTCAGCCTTCCATGTCTTGCCAACCATGATGCTTTCTAAACTAATCCCATCTGCCTCTGCATAATCTATATCCCTTTATTCTCTGCCTATTCGTGTGTCTGACTAAATGTTCTCCACAACCCTTCAGCTCATTACAAATTAAAAATCTGTCCATCTCCTTTTTCAGTTTATACACTGTCCGAGCATCCACCACCTTATTAGGTAGTGAATTCCACAGATTCACAACCATTTGAGGGAAGTAATTTCTCCTCATCTCTGTTTTAAAAGGAGCCAATTTAACCAAGCTTTCTTGACTTCTCAAAAAGAGTGATTTTTTTTAAAAAAATTCATTCATGGGATATGGGCGTCACTAGCTGGCCAGCATTTATTGCCTGCCCCTAGTTGCCGTTGAGAAGATGGTGATGAGCTGCCCTCTTGAACTGCTGCAGTTCATGTTCTATAGATAAACGCAATGCTGTCAGGGAAGGAATTCCAGGATTTTACTCCCTCATTGACAGGAATGGACAATGGCCATTAAATATCAGGAAGGCAGACATTCCACCTTCAGTGGAGAGGGTCCGTACCAACCATTTAGCAGGTGTGTGGGTTGGTGTTGGGGACCATGTCACCCTGTAAAACCTGAACCTGGCCCAAAACTACCCCCTTCATTGATTGAGATTGCTATGAACTAGGTAGAAAGTTATCCTGAGTGCATTTTTGATAATTCTGTTCCATCTGTGCCATTTACAGTGATTCCATCCCAGTGTTCGGGTTGCTAAAATCCCTTAATACTGCTTTGTTGTTGCTGTATTGCATTTTTTTCTTACATGCCCCTCTGACTGGATAATCATAATGCACTTTTAACACCATGATTGCCCTTTCTTGTTCTGCCACTCATCCCATCACACCATCTAGCTTATCATCTCAGTTCTTGGCTCTCTCTGTTTTGTTAGCCAATATATTGCAAATTCACACCCTCTTTCCCTCACTGCCTCATTTGGAATGCTGTCACTGCTACCTTTCTTTAAGCCAAGTTTCATTAGTAGCTACGATATCGTAATGCAACGTGTCTCTGAGCTCAACTGATCTGTTGTATTCACTGGATTCCTTCCTTTGAAGTATGTACCATATGCATTGCCAAATTCTTTTGATACTTCTTTCTTCTCACTTCCTTCCACATACTGTTCATATTTTTCTGCCTTCCATTTTCAGTTTTGCTCTTTCCCTTCTGAATCTACATTCACCTTCCCACTCATCTATCCAGATAAATTAAACCTTTCTCAAAAGCCCAAGTAAACCTCCCAACAGAGGTACTAGTGCCAGCTGGGTGGAGGTGTAACCTGTCCAGCATGTAATGGTTCCAATTTCACCAGAAACTATTCTATTTCCCCAGGTATCTAAGATATTCTGAGCCATTTGTCCAGTCACATATTCGACTGGATTATCTTCCTGTTTCTGGATTCACAAGCTCACAGCACCAGGGGTGACCTGAGGATTTGTTTTCTTGAAATATGACTTTGGCTCTACAGGGATTGTGCAGTGGTCGCTCCCACCTTTACAGGTAGATTGTTAAGTGCTGGGTGAGGCAAAGGTCTCGGAGAATTTTCCATTTTATTGATTATTCAGCATCTGACATGAGTCCTGTCAGCCAGGTACATCCTTAAGGTCTCAGTCAGTAATGGTGCTATTGAGCCTCTCAGTGATGGGCATTGAAGTCTCTCATCCCAAGTACACTCTGTGGTCTTGCTGCTCTCCATCCTCCTCCAAGTGATTTTTTAAAAAAATATATAGAATCCCTACAGTGTGGAAACAAGTCTACACCAACTCTCTGAAGACCATCCCACCCAGACTTGCCTCCCTAACCTATCCCTGTAAACCTGCATTTCCCGTGGCTAATCCACCTAGCCTGCACAAACCGGGACACTATCGATAATTTAACGTGCCCGATCCACTTAACCTGCACATCTTTGGACTGTGGGAGGAAACCAGAGCACCCGGAGGAAACCCACGCAGATACAGGGAGAACGTGCAAACTCCATACAGACAGTCACCTGAGGCTGATCGAACCTGGGTCCCTTGTGCTATGAGGAAGCAGTGCTAAGGAGCAGTCAACTTTTTGGGTAATATCCTTCTTTAGGACTGGATGTGGGGGTAGGGGGACCTGCAGATAAAGACAGGGAAGGGGTGGAAGTGGAATGGTGGTGATTGTTGGACACTGGTAGTACCGAGCCACTGTGCCACCCATGATGCTTGATATAGAAGAGCACTGATTCGTCATTTGGTGATGAGCAGCAGGCTTCCTTGCCCATGTTTGATCTGATGCCATGCAACATGATTGTGTCCACAGTGTTAAATGTTACAATGAACAAATAACTATGATGATCTGTGCCGAAAGGAGATAAAGTTTATTGCGATAAAATTTTGTTTTGTGATATAGGTAATAAAGAGTTAACATACTCAGATGCAATTCCTTAATTCATGATTCAGGAAAAGGTGTTGACTGTATCATGTGTTTGCTTTTGTTTAAAGTAGCAAACAGATTATGGCAGTTATTTTAGCTGAATGTTTATGTGTGTTACTAATGTTGCACAACATAATTTCAGCCATTCATGTCTAATGTGACTACTAATCGTTAAGTAAAAGATGCAGTAGAATGTTAGGATGAGGGATCATGCCTCTGACTGTCTACAGGAAAAATTTCAGTGCTGGTTGGGAAGTGAGGGATGGAAAATGAATTGAAGCAAGACTCTTCCCTGCAGGAATGGAGAAAACTGGAGGCAAGGTTGACTTTGGCTGCTCTTGTGTTCCATCTCATGGTTGGTGATAGATTAATATTGGCAGATGTCTAGTAATAGCCACCCATCTGCCCTCTTGTAACTAATAGTATCCAAGAAAAGATGAATATTCAGACTTCGCATTCAGCTTGTTTTTGGAATACTGTGGAATACAAAGATTAAGTAATTGCATGTCCTACTATGTTAACACACTGCATACAAATTATGCAGAAAAATACACATACTATATTATGCCTGGCATTCAGACTGCTAAGGAGGTTGCTATGTTAAAGAATTGAAATGCATTCTTAATGAGATGCATGGATTTTTTTTGGAATGAATTGAGCACAAGTACTGTTGTGTCTGTTAGATATATACAATCTGGTTTCTTCAACTTGTTTTCTTTCATAAGTATTAAACTTGTAGTGAGTAGGAAGGTTAGAAATTTAATTAGGACTTCCCCCTCCGTGGTTTATTGACTTTATCAACTGAGGAGTTGAGCAACATAAAGCAGGAAAGACCCAGAATCGACCCTAGCATATGCTGAATTTGCTGATTTCAGCCACTACAGTAGCAGGGACACGAAACGTTGGCCTCAGCATTCCTGGATTATAAAGTGGAAATCACCTAAAGTTGCTGCTCCTGATTATTATCCAGCAATCCCCGTTGGATGTGATTGTGTTTGGATGCTAAATGAGGAAAGCATAATATTTATCTATAACCACAACCCCCTTCTGATGATTATGAAACAGCCTGCTTACACTCACTGTAGACATGAATAATGGCCATTTGAGCAAGGCCCTGGAGAGCATGCTGCGCCCACTGAGCCATATCCTAGCAAGGAGTCGGTTCTTTCAAGAAAGGGGAGTGGAGAAAACTGGTGAGTAAAGAGAAAAAAATGTAACATGGGGTGGGGGGGTGGGGGAGAAAAACAGCATTGTAGAACTCAAACTCTGCCTTTTCGACATGTCTAAAAATGTGACTGGTTTCTGGTGATTGGAAACACATTACAGAGTTACTGACATTCAGCTTCAGAATACTTCAGGCTGTACGAGCTGTGCTGCCATGCAAGCAATCCTTTTGTAATTCATTATGAGTACCTTTGAAAATGTCCAGTTTACTTATATTTGTTCTACACTGTAATGCAAAGCATACATTTATTATGCCATACATTGCTTTGTTAAATCAACTAATGCAGAAAACGAAAGTGTCTCAAAACTGTAATTGCCTATGTTAAAAGAAAAATGCAAAGTAATTTTTTTTAAAAGAAAATGTTATGCTTATTTTATGTTTCTTTTGTTTAGGAATGTAAATTACATCACAAGCTGGCTGAGCATGATGGGGCCAGTAGTGGGACTCGATGTACCGTTGAGCTATGCCACAGCTGTATCACAGGGCATTTTTGACCCAAATTGAAAAAAGTATGTGCACACAATGTACTTATTTTTCATAACACACTTTCAGTTTGACAGTGTTTTAGCAGAAACTGATACGCGAAGTGGAATAAACCCAGTTGCAACTGAGGAATAAAATCAAGAATTGTGCTTTTCATTGTTCAGGGAATGTTTGTAACAAGAAATATAAATATTACAGCTCCCTGGTATGTAGATGATTCAGTTATCAAAAATTCCACGTCGCTTGTAAATTTTTAATGGCATGTGTTTTGTACATGAGAGTCGGGGAAGATGGAGGTTGTAATGCAGAAAGAAAAGTGGAAATGTTTTTTGAGCATAAAATGATGGTGACCTGATGAAGAATCATGGGGATTGCATAGATGTTAGTATATCAATTATTCTAGTTTGATCGAAAAGGGTTTGTTGTTCTAGCTGTTACACAGTAGGGATTTCCTAATACTGTTTATATAGTTTGTTCTGACATATTAACGTTTGAGCTTTTTCTGATAAACCATTAGTTCAATGTAAAGCATTTTAACTTATTGTCTTAACATAAATGGATGGCCACCTTAATTACATAATATTAGTATTTATTTGTCATGTTGAATACTCTATTTTAAAATTTCCATTGTTCAACGACCAATAAGTGATGCTGCCCTGGTGGGCTGTTTTTTTGGCTTAACATGCTGTACCATCTTATGGTTTCATGCATGTAAGTGTAGTTGAAGGACTTGATTGACTTCAAGTTCTGCACTTAGGTTTTCTGCAGGGAACAAGTTCAAGCAATTATCATCTAAGTAGGTGGTCCCTTCCCACCTCATTCCAGTGGTGGGTCACTCAAGGAAAAGAGACTGGTAAACTGAAATGTGCAGTCTGGACCATCGTGTAATCGTAACCTGGGAAGATAACTTGTGGGGAGGAATCAGGAAAATTACACAACAAAGAAAAGTAAGATTTTCCACTTCTTTTTAGGGAATGTTTGGAGTGGATAAATAAGAAAATCCAGTTGCTGTTTATTGCAGAGAACACTGAATTCAGAGAAGAGGAGCAACAATCTTCATCCAAAATCAAATCAACAACTTCTTACTGGCACTGTCAAAGCTTTGTTCTCTGTATTTACGGCTTAAGATATGCCACTCAGTGATTAGTTTGTGCTATTAAAGAAGACTTATCTTTGATCTGCAATACAATATTGTTTTAATAGTTGGCAAAAGAATCTATGTTCTCTGAACTTTAAGATATGTTGTTTAAACACTGTGGCTGTGAAACCTAATGTGGATGTGTATGCTGAAGTGCAACAGAATGTACTTAACACCAAAAGAAAGGCACACATTTTCTTTAGAAATCTTGAGCTGCAATGAAATAAAATTAAAACTGAAAATAAATTAGATCATCCTGTGAAGGGGAAAAGCAACATTTTTTTTAAAATGTTAATAACATGCTGTATTTGTTGAATGACACCAAGGAGTTCCCATAAAACCTTCTTCTTGCTTGAAATATCTGTCACGAAGATTCAAACACATGGATTGATGTATCTTGTTTTGAATATATAGTTTACATTTTCTTCATTTTTTGCAAGTGTCACACTGCTTGCAAATTGAGCCTAATGTTGTCACATATTGTGCAAAAGAAATAAGTGAAAATAAGGTACTATAGAAGCTGTGACTGACTAGCACAAATGAAAATACATTGGAGCCCTCTTCAGGTCAACTTAAGTTACCTCTAGAAATAGCTATAGTTTGCAATTTAAAAAGAAATAAATCATGTTTAATAGCATAAATAAACGTGTTTAATTCTGCAATATTCTAAGAGAATTTTCTTCATGTGTTTGTACTCACTGACTTATTTTACTTCCCAATGTTTAATATGTTTTTTTGGATACGCACTTAATAAACAAATATTCAAGATATGTTTGCATTTGTAATCTTGTCTGGTTATTTTCCATTTCAGGTTTTAAGTATTAATAGGTTAAGGATGCACCTATGCGTATTAGCAAAATAAATGCAGTTGACTACCTTTTAAACTAAAAAAAATCAAACCAGACGTATTCATGGAAAACCTATTAAATCTTTACATGCAGTGGATCAGTCATTAAAATAACAATGTAAAGAAGTTTAGAATTCTGAAACTGTATACCTTTAATTTCCTTCCACTTTCATTTGGCACCTTTTCAACAGAGCACAGAAGATTTAGCCAATGGAGTACACGTGTCCTGCATATATTTTAGATAAATATAAATCTGGTACTTACTAGAGGAATAGTGACAGGCTGATGCTGAGACCATGTTGAACGTAATTTGGTAAGTCTAGCTTATCAGCTATTGCAAGTACAGCATATACATGTGACAACGGGCAAAATAATTGAGAGAGTGAGCAGACTTCCGATCTTGAACCAAGGCGACTAAACAGCAATTCTTCAGTCACTTAAATGTTCCAGAAAGATAAGAAGCAAGCACCTTGCAACTTCATTAACCTTCTTCGCACTGTATCTTAAGGTGTTAAGCACAAAGAAATCACTGCGTTAACTACCTCTCTTCATTCCATGCATTTTATTTATGTCATATTAATATTATACCCTTGCACTCAAACATCTTGTTCCATTCAGATCATCATGATGCAATTTTAAATCTATTCCTCCATTAGAACAATTCATCATAAGAGGGAACACTATACCATCCGTAGAGTTTTATTGAAGTGCCTATGTAACATCTGGAAAATACGTAATTAGATTAATTTTTTTAAAAAAAGACTTGTACCTTGGAAAATCTTGAACAGTTTTCAAGCTGAAAATATAGTGTGCTAGTGTTTGTGATTTTAACTGTTAACTCCCATTAATTTGAATACCTTTTGCCCAGATTACACTTTTGGAAATGTGTACAGTTTTATTCTGTACAATGGAACAGTTAATTTTGTGATTATGGTGAGTGAAATAAATGTAGATTTCACTTCAGAAAATTGCCACTAATGTATCACAGGAAATGAGCAGAAATCTCTCACTGCAAATTCTTAATTGTGAAAAATGAACAATTCAGATTCTGGTGATAAACTCTGGAAACAAAAGACATGAGAGAGAAGAAAATGATGTTACTGTTCATAAGATGTTAGTGAAGTTATGGTCTTATTGTCTAAGTTGCCTGACACATATCGTAGAATGAACATATACACAGGAGTAAGCCATTTCACCCCTTGAGTTTGTTGCACTATTCGGTTAGATCATAGATGGCCTGTTATTCCCTTTCCCTTGAAACCATAACCTTACAAAAATCTAGCAATCTTGAAGATTTCAGTTATTCTAGTGTTCACATTTTTTGGGAGCAGGCAGATTGTAAAGGTCCACTATTCCTTGTCTGGAAAAGTGTTCCTTGATCTTTTCTGCTGAAAGTCCCAGCTTTAATTTATAAAAAATGCATACACCTTCAAACCTGCTTTAGAATTCTGTTTACCTTTTTCTATTCCAGTCCTACTGATAGAATGAAAAGGTAATAATGTTCAAATGGTCACAATTTTAGATATAGTTGTATTAGGCAGGCAGTCCTTCAAAGGTTGTTTTTAAAAATCTCTTCCACTGAACAGGTCTCATTTTCCACATGTGCAAATGATTTTTATATTTGTACATGTGTGCATTGTTGGCTATGCCAGAATTTATTCATCCATAACGCTCTACAGAAGTAAACCACCTCTTGAACCACTGCCGTCCATATGGTCTAGGTTCACACACAGTGCAGTTAAGTAGGAAGATCCAGGTTTTGATCTACTGTCAGCCCATGGCTTGGAGGGGCGGTTTCAGCCAGTGCTGTTCCAATACATCTGCAGCCACGTTCCTTCCAGGCAGCAGAGGTCACAGGTTTGGAAGATGTTGTCAAAGACACCTTGGTGAGTTACTACAGAGGATCTTGTATCTGGTACACTTTACTACAACTACCCATCAGTGGTGTAACGTATAATGTGCCATTCAAACTGGCTACTTTGACCTGGATAGTGTCAAGATTCTTCATTTATCCAAATGGAGAGTATTCCATGATACTCTGTACAGATGCCATGTAAAAGATGGACAAGCTTTAGATAGTCGGGAGGTGAATTAGTTGATGCAGAATTCCCAGCCTCAGATCTGCTGCTCTAGCTACTGTATTTATATGACTAGTCCATTTCATTTTCTGTCCCAAAGATGTTGATAATGCAGGATTTAGTAATGTTAATGCCATTGCATATCAAGGGGAGATGGTTCAATTCTCTCATGTTGAAGATAATCATTACTTTGTGTGGTATGCATATTACTTGTGAATTAATCAGCCCATGTGGACTATAAAATTCAAACTTGCTTTGAACTTAGTGATTCAACCTGATCAGATCTGTATGCTATAGCTAGCTGGAAGACCTCCAAAAATCTCAAGGTTCTCAGGGACATGACTGTCTACGTGTGGTACAGAGTTTGGGGAGAGGGAGTGCAGGGTACCTACCTTATCAGTCAGGACCAAGAGAAAGGCTTTATTAAAATATTGCATGCCTACATGACAGAGGTCCTTTACAAAATACAGATTCCACAATTGGATACAACTGCTGTAAAAACATCAGTCGTGAAGTTTCAGTCATGAGTGGGAATCAGAAGGCTCTCCAGTCAAACCTGGACTCAGGTAGACCTGCCCGGTCATGCTCATGTATTGTATAGAATCTTTACTAAGTCCATAAGGAAGAAAGTGGACATAGGAGGAGTAGCTATTCCAGATAATGGAAGCAGCAATATCGAAGCCTCCTTGTACATGAATATCAAAGTGTCCTCTGCTGAGATCCACAGTTGGTACACAGACTGATGAGCATCTGTAATCTTTCAAACTGCCCTTGGGAATCAAGAGAAATCAAGACAAGAGCAAGATCATATTCTTTGGGATAAGAAGGTGTAGAGCTGGATGAACACAGCAGGCCAAGCAGCATCAGAGGAGCAGGAAGGCTGACGTTTCAGGCCTAGACCCTTCTTCAGAAATTCTCCATTTCTGAAGAAGGGTCTAGGCCCGAAATTTCAGCCTTCCTGCTCCGGTGTAGAGCTGCTTGGCCTGCTGTGTTCATCCAGCTCTACACCTTGTTATCTCAGATTCTCCAGCATCTGCAGTCCCTGCTATCTCATATTCTTTGGGATTGGGCCAATGCGTTGTTCCCATCACTGTCAGGTCAAATTAGCTGAAGGTGCCAGGAATGTGGTTTAGAAGGGCTGGGACATAACGTTAAAACTTGGAAGGTGTGAGTAGCCATTGTGAAACAAAAACTCTACATACTGTTATCTGGGATGTACACCAAAACAAGCATTAACTACAGCTGGAGGATCATCAATTCAATGCATTTGCAAAGAAGGTCAAGAAATACATAGTGGTTTTTTGTTGACTTTAACCATGGGCAGCTTGATGATGCAGGGCGATGCGCTCAACTGGTTGTTGTCAGGGATGCACTTACAGACAAATATCAATTTGCTGGGAGACACCGTTTGGTTTACCCAAAACTTGTTGGTCTTCTAGGGTAAATTTGTCCATAACCGAGTTATGGACACAGAACGGCACGTTCCAAGGTCCAGGATACGTTCGAGCTTGGAACAGCTGTTGCAAAGGCATAATTAGGAAAGGCCATCATCTAATGTCTTTCAACCATCCTACACCCAGGGGCTTGGAATTGGGTGTACCCAAGGGTTTGACATATTAATGAATCTTGTAAATATTAACAATAAGAAACTGATTTGCTTTGCAACTCATCTAATGTCATCTGTGAATGGTCAAATAATTTACTTTAATGTGGTGAATTAAGTATATTTTTGGAAAAAGACCTCATGACTGCTCTCTGAGTCTTTTCCAGAAATTCACCAGGGGAACCTTCAACTTGATCAAAGACAACTTTTGGTCTGCATGAAACCTTTTGGTCTTCAATGCAAAGTATTGCCCATGACTAAGCCTTGCAGACTGGTACATTTCTATGTCCAAGATAATGTGAACTGCTTGGGTTAGATCATTGTCCGATTGTGTAGAATTTATATCATAAATATCACGCGAGAATACCACATTATATATGGAAAGAATTTGATCCGCAACAGAAGTGCAATAGTATATAATTTGAACTGTTGCAGAATGCAATTTCCATTTATTGATGAATAAGGTATATTTCTTTCAAAAAAGACATTCTCCACCATTGTGACAACCATACATGTTAGCTACTAACAGTCCCCATTAACAGCTATTCATTCTCCTAGGCTGATCGTTATCCACTCCTTTGTCTGTCTAAGTGTTCTTTTCTCTCTTTGGGCTCTATCTCCACCCATTGTTTACTCCTTACCCCCTTACCCCCTCCCTAACTTCTGCTTAAAAAAACATTTTCCTAGCCACCATCAGTTCTGAAGAAGGGTCACCAGACCCAAAACGTTAACGCTGATTCCTCTCCACAGATACAACCAGAGCTGCTGAGCTTTCCCAGCAACTTCTGCTTTTGTTCAAGTGGAACACCATTGCACACCTTCCTTTAGTCAGAAAATCAGCTGTTTACCCCTACTCAGTTTCCTGCGACTCAGCCAATTTTGGACCTATGTTGCCGCATTCCCTTTCCAAAGTTTTAACTTTCCCGGCAAGTCCATCAGGTGGCACTTTATCAAATACTACACAGAAGGCCATGTACACCAATTCAACTGCAAATCAATGACTCTGAAGACTCAAAATAATATCTTCTGAAGAGGTCTTACTGGACACGAATTGTATGCTCTGTTTCTCTGTCCACAAAGCTGCCAGACCTGCTGAGTTTCTCCAGTACTTCCTGTTTTCATTTTAATTTATGAATGAACCTGCCTTTGAAGAATGATGGACAGGTTGATGGCAGGACGAGGTAACTAATGAAAATCTACCTTGCCTCCTTCATGTCATTTCGTGGCCATTTTTATTGAGCGGGCTTATAACTCAAATTTCCTGTGTTTCTGCAAATTCCGAACAAATGTAAATTTTGTTTTGTCAACTGGTGGGAGGCTTTTATCGGCTTCCTTTCAATTTATGCTCAGGATTACGAAAGCAATCCTCAGTCTGGCAATTCACTTTGACATAATACCGGATTTACACATGTAGTGAAAGAAGTATTTAGAAAATTAAATCTTATGTAACTGTAATGTCAAACAAAGAAATGCCTGCTCTAAGTCATCAATGAGACCATTGCCAAAGAAGTACAGCCCAATAGGAAGTATAAATATTGGATTTTCTCCCTGAGTGAAATAACAATTAAACATTAACCATCAGCAGAACTGAAGACAGCCCAGGCATAGAGCATTGCATTACACATAGAAGGAGAACATATGAAGAAAAAACAAAACATGTAAACATGTATATAGGGTTCATAGAGCCCTAGCAAAAGTGGTATCAATGGGAATCATGGAGCAAACTGGCTAGTGTCATTCCTGGCATATAGCAAGATGGTTGTGTACGTTGGAAGTCAATCATCTCAGCTTCAGGGCATCTCTTTAGGACTTCTTCATGGTGATGTCTTAGGTCCAACCATCTTCAGCTGCTTCATGAATGCCCTTCCATTCATCATAAAGTCAGAAGTATGGACTTTCACTGATGATTGAACAATGTTCAGCATCATTTGCAACTTCTCAGATACTGAAATAAGCCATGTCAAAATACAAGACCTGGACAATATCCAGGCTTGGGCTGACAAAGTGCAAGTAACATCTGCACCACACAAATGCCAGGCAATGATCATCTCCAATAAGAGACATTCTAAACACTGCCACTCGACATTCAATGGCATTACCGTCATTGAATTCCCCCATAATCAATATGCTGGGGGCAACCATTGACCAGAAACTCAGCTGGTCTCACCATATAAATTCAGTGCGTGACCGCCAGATCAGGCCAGAAGCTGGGAATACTGCAGCGAATACCTCCCCAAAGCCTGTCCACCAAGGTCAGAAGTCACATGACACCAGGTTATAGCCCAATAGGTTTATTTGAAATCACAAGCTTTAAGAGCGCTTCTCCTTCATAAGGTGCAGCTCCAAAACACTTAAGAAGCTTGACACCATTCAGGGCAAAGAAATCCACATGATTAGCACTACATTCACAAGCAGCCACTCTGCCTCCACCACTGATGCTCAGTAACAGCAGTGTGTACTATGTACAAGATGAACTGCAGAAATTCACGTAGATCCTTAAACAGCACCTTCCAAACACACTGCCATTTCTAACTAGAAGGACAAGGGAAGCTGATACATGGGAACGTCACTACTTGCAAGTTTCCCTCCAAGCCACCCACCATCCTGACTTGGAAATATATTGCTGTTCCTTCACAGTCACTGAATCAAAATCCCAAATTTCCCTTCCTAAGGGCATTGTGGGTCAAGCTTCAGCACATGGACTGCCACAATTGAAGAAGGCAGCTTGCTACCACTTCTCAATGGCAATTAAGCTCAACCAGCAACACCCACATCTCATGAGTGAATAAAAAGGAAAGCTTGACCTTGGTGCAATTCACTTTCACAGCCTAAGTTACAAAATATTATCACTGGTTTGCTGTATTGGACTGGAATTTTGTGAAGTTTAGGTTAGGAAATATTACAACTCCACAAAGTCTCCTTTAAAAGGGCTCACATTTGCCATATGTTTCTTCCAGGTAGGCAGAACCAAGATGGAGTCAAGCTCTGCCTCTGGAGATGGGCTTGAATTGGCACATTGGCAAGAGATGACCAGGCAGGAATGCCTGCCTCCTGGGACAACAGCAAAATTTCAATAGGGAAAATCAGGTCCATAATCTCTCATCCCTCACCCAACCCTATACCCCATATATCCCTCCTGTTTCTTCATATCCTCCATTCCCCCTTTATGCTGCCTTACTTATCCCAGGCAGTTGTGTAAGGTATAGCTCTGTTAAGGAAGGATGGATTAAGGATTGGTTCAGTACTGAGGGATTACCTTAACTTGAAGGATCAAAATGTAGAATCAGTTTGGGTAGATAAGGAATAACAAAGGTAAAAATTTGCTTATGGGAGTAGTTTATAGGCCCCTTGATAGTAAGTTACATCATAGAGCGGATGATACAGGAAGAAATGAATAGGGCATTTAAGAAAGGTACCCACAATAATTATGGATGACTTTAATCTTGTGTAGTACAGGCGAAGTAGTTTGGCAAAATTAGCCTGGAAAATGAGTTCATCAAGTATGTTCATGGCAATATCTTAAGGCAGTACATTCTAGAACTAACCAGGGAACAGGCAATCCTGGATCTGGTAATATGTAATAAGACAAAATTAATCAAAAATCATATGGTAAAGGAGCCTCTAGGTGATAGTGATCACAGTACAACAGGATTTCATGTTCAGGAAGGGAGAAGCGTTGGTCCATGACTAAAATTTTAAACTTAAATAATAAATTAAGGCATCCATATGGTATGAAGAAAGAGCTGGTTAAGGTGAATTGGAAAGCTATGGTAAAAGCTAGGTCAATAGAGTAGCAGTGGCAAACATTTAAGGAGATATTAATAACCCTCAGCAAAGATTAATCCCAGTGAGAAGGAAAGACTTTTTAAGAAAGATAAATTATCCATGGTTAAATAAGGAAGTTAGAGAGGATAGATTAGTTAAATAGAAGGAAGGCAGATTTCAATTGAAATAAACTCTATACAAATCTGCAAAGATTAGTAGTATGTCAGAGAATTGGGCAGACTTTAAGAACCAGCAAAGAATTACTAAAATGATAATAAAGATACTGAAAGCACTTTATGAGAAAAAACTATTTATAAAAGTAGCTAGTAAGAGTTTCTCCACTTACTTGAACAGGAAAAGCGTCACTTAAGCTAATGTTAGTCCTGTAGAGAGTGAATATGGGGTATCGACAACGGAATATCAAGAAATGATGAAGGTGTTGGACAGGTATTTTGTGTCTTTCTTCAAGTTAGAAGATTTAGAAAATTTCCAAAAGACAACTGAAAATTGAAAAGTGATAAGGAGGGATGAACTCCAGAAATGTTGCAGTGAACTGAATAACAACAAATTTAACACCTTCATTCAATAAAGAAGAGAGGCAGAAAGCTGGAATCTATAGGCCAGTTAGCTGAACATCTTTAACAGGGGAGGTATTAGAATCAATTTTTAAAGAGGTTATTAGTAGGTTACTTAGAAAATCACAACTTTGTCAGACCGTTCTGAGGAAGGGTCATCGGACCCGAAACGTTATCTCTGTTTTTTCCCTTCACAGATGCTGCCAGACCTGCTGAGCTTTTCCAGCAACTTCTGTTTTTGTTTTTGTTTTTGTCAGACAGTGCCAGCTTGGCTTTGAGAAAGGGAAATTGTGTTTATCTAATCTGTTGGAGTTTTTTGACTGAGTAACACCCATGATAGATAAAGAAAAGCCAACAGAAGACACCTCCCTAACCGGTTTTTCCTCTCACCTCAAGCCACACCCCCATCTCCTATCTGCTAACATCATCCCGCCCCCTTGACCTGTCTGTCCTCCCTGGACTGACCTATCTCCTCCCTACCCCGCTACCTACACTCACCTTTACTGGCTCCATCCCCGCCTCTTCAACTTGTCTGCCTCCTCTCCACCTATCCTCTCCTCTATCCATCTTCTATCCGCCTCCCCCTCTCTCCCTATTTATTTCAGAACCCTCTTCCCCTCCCCCATTTCTGATGAAGGGTTTAGGCCCGAAACGTCGAGTTTTCCTGCTCCTATGATGCTGCTTGACCTGCTGTGTTCATCCAGCCCCATGCTTGTTATCTCGGATTCTCCAGCATCTGCAGTACATTTTATCTCAGATATAGTTTACCTTGATTTCGAAAGACTGTTTGATAAGGTGACACGTGAAAGGTTGCTGAACAAGATAACAACACTAGGTTTAGTTGGTAACATATTAGCGTGGATAAAAGATTGGCTAACATGAAGGAGAAAGTAGGGTTAAATAGATCCTTCTGAGGTTGGCAAGCAGTTACTAGTGGAGTGTGCCACAGAAGTCAATGCTATGTCCTCAACTATTTGCAATCTGTATTAATGTTTTGGATGAGACGATTGAATATATGGTAAATATGTGGTCAAGGGGAAGTAGAGAGTCTGCAAGGGCTATAAACTGGTAAAGCAAGTGAAGAAAAAAGTTGGCAGATCGAGTCTAACATGGGTAAATATCCATTTGTCCATTTTGGCACGAAGAATAGAGAAGCCACATACAATTTAAATGAAAAGAGATTATAGAACTCTGAGGTACAAAGGGATCTGGGTGAGTCGGGACATGAATCAGGTATAGTCACAACAAGTGAGCAGTGAGGTTACATGGAATATTGTTGCTAAGAAAATGACGCATAAAATTAGGATGTTTCACTGCATCTATGCAGGATGTTGGTAAGACAAGGTGAGGAAAACTGTTTACAGTTTTGGTTTTCATTGCTTTAGAAACAGTTCAGAGAAGATTTGCTTGACTCATTCCTGGGTTGGAAGTGTTATCTTATGGAGAAATGATGAACAGGTTAGGTCTGTATCCATTGGACTTTAGAAGAATGATAGGTGATCTTATTGAAACATGTAAGATTATCAGGGAGAGTGAGTGCCTACAGGACATTTCCACTCATGGGAGTGATTAAAACATGGGAATATGATTTAATAATGAGAGATCTTGGGGGAGGTGATGGCTGGACTGTTAATGCAGAGACCCATGTATCGTTCTGGGGACCTGGGTTTGAATCCCACCACAACAGATGGTGGAATTTGAATTCAATAAATACCTGGAATTAAGAATCTAATGATGACTGTAATTCCATTGTTGATTGTCGGATAAACCAATCTGGTTCACTTATGTCCTTTAGGGAAGGAAACTGCCATCGCTACCAGGTCTCACCTACATGTGACTCCAGACCCACAGCAATGTGGTTGACTCTTAACTACCCTCTGGGCAATTAGGAATGGGCAATAAATGCTGCCTAGCCGGTGACACCCCTCATCCTGTGAATGAATAAAAAACTCTCTTTTAAGACTATAATGAGGAGCAACTGTTTCTCTCAGAGTCATTAATTTGTGGACTACACTTCCCCAGCGGGTAGTGGAGGCTGTGTTTTTGAAGATATTCAGAGCTGTGTTAGATAAACTTCTAACAGACGGGGAAGTCGAGGGTGAAGGGATACATGCAGGGAAGTGGAAATTAGACAACAACTGGATCAGTCATGATCTTTTTAAATGGTGGAACAGGCTCAAAATACCAAAGCTGTTGAGGGTTTTGTTAAATTTTAAACAGAAGCTAGAATTGTTGGAGAGACCTGGGGCTGAATGCACCATAACAAATCTATGAAATCTCTTCAAATTATTACACTAGAGATCCCAATCACAGTAATAACACATCTAATTTACAATACAGCGTCTAACTGTTGAAACTAGAGGAACTTTTTTTTGTACTTCGAAGCCTGTCAATGAATGTGTCCCTGGAATAGGAGACTGTATTTTTGGTCTCCACTCTGGACATTTGTTCCCTCATGGATCACATGGATTGGCAGGCTATCAGGAGGCAAAAGCTAGGAATAAGTGAGTCCTTTTCAGGCTGGCAGGATGTCACAAACAGTGTGCCATAAGCAGGTGGTGCTGGGACTTCAACTTTTTACAATTTAGCTAAATGATTTGGATGAAGGAATTGAAGGTATGGTAGCTAAATTTGTAGATGATACAAAAAATAAATAAGAAAGTTGATTGGGAAGAGGCCATAAGGAGCCTACAAAGGGATAAAGATAGGTTAGTTAAGTGTCAAAGATCTAGGTTATAGAGACCTCTATGTGGAAAAGTGTGAAGTTGTCCATTTTGACAGGAGGGATAAAAAAGAAACATTATCTAAATGTTGAGAGGTTTCAGAGCTCTGAAAGGCAGAGAGATTTGGGAGGACAGCTAATAGATTATCATCTTTCATAACTCGGGAATTGAATGCAAGAGGATGGGGGGGTTATGCTAGGAATGAGTGCTAGGAATGATGACTGTTTTTAATAAGGCAGTTGTTGGATTGGAAAGCAACATCAAGGATGACCTAACAAGATTTTGAATTCTAAAGATGATGTGTGACAATGGATGTAGAGAAAGGAAAACAATTTACTTCTTAATACAAAGTCCATTATTGTAGAAATTTGAATGTATTTCAGTTCATACAAAGTAGAGTTTAGGAAGTGGGCAAAGGTGAAATCAACCCTGATAATAAAGGCATCATTGGATGGTCTCAGTAGCAATTTGGTTGAGGTACAAGTATGATTGAGTGGTAGTACATAAATGGTATCACAGAGGTAAAGAATCGCTCACAGTGGCAGACTAAAATTAGGATTTGAAGCTCACTTCAATGTTGACCAGAGTACTGAGAAGGTGCGATCAGAATTGGCCTGAACAAAAGCTAGGTTAAGGATTTGGTGCATGACACGAAACCTCGAGTGGGAGCTAAATAAAATGGTTCCCTTCCTGTATTAATGTTGAATGAGAAAAGTTCTAGGACTGAATTTTCCCAAAGTCTTTCTTTGAGTGCGATTCACAGCATCCAGTCCACTGTGGTCTGGCTTGGTTTTTCTCATACAATAGTCTGGTCTTCACCACATTAATTATGCAACCAAGCTCTTCAGTGGCCAGCTTATAGGATCATGCAGCTGGAGAGAGAAAAGTGTTCACCCCTACCAGGACCTTGTGACATTCACATTGCTGGCACCATATTTAACCCCCAGCTGCACACCACTTCAGTTGTTGCAAGCCAAGAACTACCCATCACACTGTCATCCTATACGTTTGTCCTGAAGAAAATAGCCAGAACAACAAGTTCATTCCTTGCTTCACCATCAAGGACCTGGAGGTATTGGTGGACCAGGTGTGAAGAGAAGGGTATTGCTTTTTCCTGCTGATCCACAAAGAAGTCCATGCCACAAGAGCCAACCAGCATGGACCTGGATAGAGGTCTAGGTCAATGCTATGTCTTGGGTGAAATATTGATCACAGTAGTGCAGGAAGAAGGTTAATGACATTCCACAAGGCTATGTGCCACTATCTTCTTTCTGCCGCCCCACACTCACAGGGACAGCACTTACTCTATCTCTGCCACTGCATACACTTCTCACCAAGGCTTTACTCAAAGATCAAGTACTGCAGCTTTTGTTATTATATGCATCAGCTCCACTCAGCAGCTCTCACCGACTTCATCTCTTTAGATTCCTCGCCTTTCCTGCCCTGTGCACTTCCTATTCATTCACTAAGGACACCTCACACCCTGTCTTGCTCCTTCATCATTACTATCAGTTCTCCCATTTCATTCCATCATATTCAATCTATCCTTTTATCTCATTGCAGGAAAAATGACTCACATCCAGGCATAGAGGGCTAAGGCTGGTGAACATTGAATGTCACCACAGAAAATTCAGGTGCTCATTTGGGGACGTGGAGATCTCCATAGGCAACCAACCATTGAGCATCAGTGTGCTGTGCTACTCTCCCATTATTGCCACTACTCACTCATTCTTTACTTGCATCCCTCTTACACAGGTAATCTGTTCTCTTATTCAAGTACGACTAGCACCCAGCAAATATCCACCTTGGAGAAGGAAGCCACTCAACCAAGGTTATGCTGACAAGATTTCATTCACAGCCTCCACCAGTTCAGAGACTTTCTCCTTGGTGGATATTCTATCTAGATTAGACTTGGAAGCACAGTCTGATGAGCACAGACTCAGGTTTCTGATGCTCTACCTGCTGGAGGCAAGGCACCTGCTCAGCCTCAGGCAGAAACCAATCCCACTCTCTTCGCCATTACTTACTTTGTCAAAATGCACAGACAGGCCCAGGAGCAGCAGGCAGTTTTGTCAGAGATAGCTGATAAGCTGGAATTGAACCCATGTCCCTGGCACTGTGAGGCAGCAATACTAGCCACTGTGCCACGCTGTTTTACTGTGTGTTTTCAGTTCTTTCAGATTGTATTCCATACTTAACTAGCTTGTTTCTTTTCTTTTGTTGTAATAAATTTCTGTTTAAGAAAAGTTAAAGAATATCTTCAGACTCATGCACCTATTTTTCAGTGAATGGCTACAATATTAAATAAAACAAAAGTGACTTCTCAGGCCAGATTTCTTCCTGGAATCTGACTTGATAAGTAGTAACGTCAGCAGGCCCAGAATAGCAAATCTTCCTGGCAGAATCATGCAAATCACGAGCTCCAAAGTGAAGTCCTGAAAGTTGAAGTGGTGTGCAAGTTGGTCCTAAAGGAGGTGTGATAATGTAATGAGCCTGGTATTTTGGTAACGTCGAGTTTGTGGATGAAGGATGGAAGCTTACCCTGTCCACGGAGCACGCAGGGGGCATTGTGGTGGTGAAGACAAGAGTTATATGAAGGTCAGGAGAAGAAAGTGGCCAGCTGCTCTCACTTTGACTTTCATGTCAGGAATTGAAGCCATCTGATTTCTTGGGGAAGGTGAGAAGAATTAGAAGCTGCGTAGAAATTGGACAATTCGAGCTAACAATGAAATCCAAATGCATTGAAATAAGGTAGCCATTGTTCATTAGCAATATTTTGAACTCACCGTTGAAATCTTAAAGGGAAAATCAGAATTTCTTTTTCTCCATGTTGAGATTCTGATTTTTTTTCATTTCACCAAATTTTCCCACATTGCTTTCCATTACCCATTCCGCTCAAGAGAGTGGAAAATTCTTCCCCTGTTTATTCGAAAATGATGTCAGATATGCAGGTGAATATGCATCACATCAGCTGTTCAGAAATATATAATGGTGGTGGAAAACAGGAAAGGGACTGACATAGGCTAATATTTGCAGCATGTATATACAATTGAATTTAGTGCCATTGATGGGCAAGCAAAAGAGTAATTTGTAATCTTCTTATGGTATCTTTAGATTGCAAGTTGGGCATTATTACAAAGCTATTTTGGCTTTGTGTTTGTTTAAAATGTTCCCCTTCATATGAATTTGTCTGGAGAGAGATGGAATGAAAATCTTTCAAGATTTTCCAAATTCCAAAATCGACTCTAATTTCAACAATTTTAAGGAATTAACTTAAAAGGTTTCATATTATCAAATACATTAGAGCATCAGGCACAATTGAAAACTATCCCACCAAATGTGTTTACATTTGTAAAGAAAATAGATTCTAGTCATACTTTTACACACATATTTATTTTTCAGTGATTCAAAGATGTTCTAATTTGTCCATGATGTGTAATGGTTTAGAAAACAGACGCAAATTTTATAACTAGTCACTGCCAAGATTACTTCCTTTGTGCTCTATACTTCATAATGTGTTCATTTGTATGCATTAATTCTATGTATAAACACATAGGATTTCGCACTACTAGAAAGGACGTTGTGGTCCATTTCACAAGTCATAATTTCAGGGAAATTTATTCCACAATATTTCCCATATCCCTCCAGCAATTCTTCACCAGGTACTTATCCAATTATCTCCAATATAATTAACCCTCGTTGCTTCCCTTGGAAGTACGTCTCATACATTCATTACCTTTTACGCAAAAGTAGCTAAATCTAAGCTGTATTTTCATCTTCCCCTTGTGTCATTCCACTTGTTGCAGATTCTATCAAGCATACTGCTTTTTATATCCATAGAATCTTTAATATTTCAATACAATTACCCCAATCGTTCCCTTCGCCAGTATTCTCCCAGCTTCGACAACGTCTCCTGATTATACGTACACCTAGTCCCAGAAAACTGTTCAAGATAACAAGCATGGGGCTGGATGAACACAGCAGGTCAAGCAGCATCACGGGAGCAGGAAAACTTGACGTTTCGGGCCTAAACCCTTCATCAGAAATGGGGGAGGGGAAGAGGGTTCTGAAATAAATAGGGAGAGAGGGGGAGGCGGATAGAGGATGGATAGAGGAGAGGATAGGTGGAGAGGAGGCAGACAAGTCGAAGAGGTGAGGATGGAGCCAGTAAAGGTGAGTGTAGGTAGGGGAGTAGGGAGGAGATAGGTCAGTCCAGGGAGGACGGACAGGTCAAGGGGGCGGGATGATGTTAGTAGATAGGAGATGGGGTTGTGGCTTGAGGTGAGAGGAAAAACAGGTTAGGGAGGTGGAGATGAGCTGGGCTGGTTTTGGGATGCGGTTGGGGGAGGGGAGATTTTGAAGCTTGTGAAATTCACATTGATGCCATTGGGCTGCAGGGTTCCCAGGCTGAATATGATTTGCTGTTCCTGCAGCCTTCGGGTGGCACCCCACCAACCTCCGGATCCAACGCATCATCCTCCGACACTTCCGCCATCTGCAATCAGGCCCCACCACCAAAGACATTTTTCCCTCCCCACCCTTATCTGCCTTCCGGAGGGACCACTCCCTCCGCGACTCCCTTGTCCGCTCCACACTCCCCTCCAGCCCCACCACACCCGGCACTTTTCCCTGTAACCGCAGGAAGTGCTACACCTGCCCCCACACTTCCTCCCTCACCCCAATCCCAGGCCCCAAGAAGACTTTCCACATCAGGCAGATGTTCACCTGCACATCTGCCAATGTGGTATACTGCATCCGCTGTACCCGTTGTGGCTTCCTCTACATCGGGGAAACCAAGCGGAGGCTTGGGGACCGCTTTGCAGAACACCTGCGCTCAGTTCGCAACAAACAACTGCACCTCCCAGTCGCGAACCATTTCAACTCCCCCTCCCATTCCTCAGATGACATGTCCATCCTGGGCCTCCTGCAAGGCCACAGTGATGCCGCCTGAAGGCTGCAGGAACAGCAAATCATATTCAGCCTGGGAACCCTGCAGCCCAATGGCATTTCATCTCCACCTCCCGAACCTGTTTTCCCTCTCACCTCAAGCCACACCCCCA
>JAHRHZ010000012.1:33376837-33433062 GCA_024137785.1 Ginglymostoma cirratum | reverse complement strand
GTTTTCCTGCTCCTATGATGCTGCTTGACCTGCTGTGTTCATCCAGCCCCATGCTTGTTATCTCGGATTCTCCAGCATCTGCAGTACCTTTTATCCCAGAAAACTGTTCAGTTGCTTTTTGATCTATTTTCTGCAGTGCTGGATGTCTTCTCATGTTGGTGAGAATTGTGCACCAATCACAGCCAAGCTGGACAAAAGAGCTATTCAAACTTAGGATCACATAAAAAAAAACATTTAGCTACATGTCCCAAATTTTTCTGTCTCTTACAGTACACCATAATGATGGCTTCAGTCATCTGTCCACAAGTGCATGCGAATGTTTTTTCCTGTAATGTGGTTTGTAAATTAGTCAATTAATTTTTATTGTTTGTGTTTATCATAATTTGCAAACTTTGCATTTGACCACAGTAAATGATGTCTGGAACTTGTCTATTGAACTCCCTAATGTATTCAAGTTCCTGTATATTTAGTTTGCCTCTTTTCTGTTAATTGTAGACTCTTTCAACTGATTTCATCTGAAAACTTTGATATCAAAAACTTTGAAAGTTTTATTTTAGTTCTCTCTTCCAAATGATTTACGGACTTTGAAGCAAAAATATCCATTACGGATGCCTGAGATATCCTACTAGTTACTTCCTTCCAGTTACCTGCAATAATTAACTACCAAGCTATTTCAGAAGCAGTCCGCCTGTGCTGCATCTCGTGTGGCACTGTACCCACAGTTTTGCTGAAATGTTAACAATTAACATCTACTATGTGTGTTACTTTTTTAAAGAACTAAAGAGATTTGTCAGGAATGACATCCCTTCAATAAAATGTCCTAGCTCCTTCATATTTCTCTGATAGTTCATCATTTTTCATTCATGTCACATCTGTTGCATTCCCCACGATGGGTGAGCATTGGTATCATATTTGCTTTTCTCCAATACTCTGGCATAGTTCCAGTTTTCAAGACTTTACTAAAATTACACACAGAACATGTCTAATTCCATTAACCACTTACCCAATTACCTTGGGGTACTATTTGGCTTAACACTTTCAATTTATCTTCACAAAGAAACATTGGGGTACAGGTTCATAGTTCCTCGAAAGTGGAGCCACAGGTAGACAGGATAGTGAAGAAGGCATTTGGTATGCTCACCCTTATTGTTCAGCGCATTGAGTATAGGAGTTGGGAGGTCTTGTTGCAGCTGTACAGGACATTGGTTAGGCCATTTTTGAAATACTGCGTTCAGTTCTGGTCTCCCTGCTAAAGGAAAGATGTTGTGAAACTTGAAAGGGTTCAGAAAAGATTTACAAGGATGTTGCCAGAGTTAGAGGGTTTGTCCTATAGTGAGAGGCTGAAGAGGCTGGGGCTATTTTCCCTGGAGGGTCCGAGGCTGAACGGTGACCTTATAGAGAATTATAAAATCATGAATGGCTTGGATAGGGTGAATAGTCAAAGTCTATTTTTCCAGGGTAGGCAAGTACAAAACTAGAGGACATAGGTTAAAGGTGAGAGGGGAAAGATTCAAAAGAGACCTAAGAGGCAACATTTTCTTGCAGACGTGGGTGGGTATATGGAACGAGCTGCCAGAGGAAGTGGTGGAGGCTAGTACAATTACAACATTTAAAAAGGCATCTGGATGGGTACATGACTAGGAAGGGTTTAGAAGGATATGGGCAAAATGCTGGCAAATGGGACTAGATTTATTTAGGATATCTGGTCGGCATGGACGAGTTGGGCAGAAGGGTTTGTTCCTGAGCTACACATCTCTTTGACTCTGTGAACTCTGTAATCATTACATAATTTTGTTAAATTGAAAAAAGGATTTCAGTGAATGGTTCATTCAGCAGTATAAAGACAGTCTGTCAATTCCTCCGTGAACATCAACTTGCATTTATATAGTGCTTTAAATATGGCAAAACCTCCCAAACTGCATTAGAAGAATCAAGAAAATTTGGCTCAAAGCTACAGAAGAGTTACTGGGACAGAACATCAAAAGCTTGAGATAGAGTTTAGAGAATATCTTAAAGAAAGGCAAAGATATAGGAGGATGGAAAGATTTAACCAGGGCATCCCACATCATAGGGCATAAGCAACTGAAAGTCTCCTCGTTAAATCTTCAACTTCAGCTACCAGTCATTTATGATCAAATGCCTTCTGCAAGTCCGTACAAAGAAACAGCAGTCATTCCTGTTTTCATTACTTTAGTGACATTTTCGTAACATTCAATCAAGTTCATTCGGTGTGACTTGCCCTTTATCAATTCAACTCTCTGATCAGCTAAAAATGTTCAAGGTGTTTAGTTATTTAATCCTTAATTATACCTTCTACTAATTTCTTAATAACATGATGTGAGGTTAACTGGTGTATGATTCTCTGGTTTCTCTGTCATCTTTTCTTTTAAAATAACAGTGTCATGCACAATTTACCAATCGAATGGAATGGTTCTTGAATCAAGAGAACTTTAGAGAATCAAAGGGCACGTGCAACGTTCTCACTCACCTCCTTTTAAATCTCAGAATTGAAACCATATGGATCTGGACAATTGTCATGCTGTAGTATCGTTATTTTATTTTACAGTTTATTTGCTTGCGATATTTTGGCAAAGCCCATCCATTTGCCATTTGTTTTCTTGGGCCCTCTGACATTCTTTTGTCCTCCACTGTAAATGATGGTGGATATGTATTGACATTTACTATTGATTTTCAGTATCACTGTTATCTGTTTTGAACAGGCCCACATTGACCTTAATCATATCTTTCAAATTTAAAAGCTTATGCATTGAATTTGAAATCCCCTGTAAGTTTCTTTTCATACTCTCCTTGTCGCAGCTCTTACCAACTGTAAATAAAGCAAACATCGCAAAACAATAATAAATTGTTATTTGTACAACTACCAACTGCACCTTACAATTTACATGTAACAAATAGGTTCATCAAATAAAAGCAAACTCAAACCACAATACTTAATCCTTACTATCCTAACGCTTAATATCCTAATATAGGCTGGATTATAATAGTGCACATGGCAATGAGGAGCAAGTTTTGACGTGTGTTTAGGAGAATTTTCTTTGTCAGTATGTTTCCAGGCCAACAAGGTAGGAAGCATTGCTGGATCTAGTTCTGGTGAATGAGGTGAGTCAAGTGAATCAAATATCAGAAAATATTTAAAGAAGAGTGAACTCATAAGCATTTTGTGAGCAATGGAAAAGAACAAAAAAAGCAAAAATACTTAATTGGAGGAGGGCCAATTTTAGTGACTGGCATTTAGCAAATGGTAATGTTTTTGTCCCAGGTACGTCGGAATCAAAGATTGGTTGCAATGGAACAAAGGGCTGCCTCGAAAACGGAGATGGATCAGGTGTAGTCAAAGTATATTTGTAGCAGTAGGGCAACCACAAACTAAAGCTCCTTGATGCAAAAAGATAGCAAAAAATGAACCATAAAACATTCTGAATGCTAGATGTTAATTGACAATATGGAGACGTGGAAGTTCCTTGGAGGAGTGAAAAAGTAATAACAGAAACAGAAGGACGGAATGAGAAGAGAATGACAGCTAATTTGGAAAACACATAAAAGTTTTCTATTGTCTTGGTAGGGAAAGAGGAATACAAAGAGGGATGGGGATGATTATTGACCTAAAAGGCGATCATGACTGGAGTCAGATAGGATATATCCAAGGAAGCTGTAAGAAATTTGATGTGGAGGTGCCAGTGTTGGACTGGGGTGGACAAGGTGAGAAGTTGCACGACACCAGGTTATAGTCCAACAGGTTTATTTGAAACCACAAGCTTTCATAGCACTGCTCCTTCATCAGGTGGAGTGAAGTGAAGCTTCTATTCAGTCCACTTGACAAAGGAGCAGCGCTACGGAAGCTTGTGATTTCAAATAAACCTATTGGACTATAACCTGGCATCATGTGACTTCTGACATAGGAAATTTGGAGTACTAGCTGTAACCTTTCAATTCTTCTTAGATACAAGGCTGTTGCCAGTGGACTGGACAATTGCAAATATTTTAACCTTGTTCAAAAAATTGTGCAAAGTTACAATCAGCAACTACAGATCAGCCAATTTAAACTTAGTGGTGGGAAAGCTTTTGAAATAATAATCCAGGACAAATATTATCTGCCACTTTAGATAAATGTGGATCAATTAAGGAAAGCCTTTACGAAAGTTTTGAAGGCAAATGTGTTTAACTCACTTGATTAAGATTCTTGATGAGATTATAGAGAGGCTTAATGTTAATAATGCCATTGACATGATGTACATGACCTTCCAAGATGAATTTGATGAAGTTTACCTTCCAGACTTGTCAACAAAGTTGAAACCCATCAAATTACAGGTACTGTGGAAGCATGAATGTGAAATTGCCAAGAATCAGGTAACAGAATTCTGTGGTGAACAGTTGTTTCTTGGACTGACGATAAGTTTATAGTGGGACTCTCTAGGTTTCAGTATTAGGACCATTGACTTAATTCTCAACCAGACTTGGATGTACAAGTACAGTTTCAAAATTTGCAGATGACACAAATCTTGGAAGTATCATGAATTATGAGACTGACAGGGCTAGATTTCAAGAAGACTTAGACAGGCTGGCAAGACAAATACACAGGAGGCTGAAATGACTCCACATAGGCCAGAATCCCAGCACCAAGTCACCCTTTATTTACACACACAAAGTAATTGACACTGGCCTGGCTTCCTCAGAGGCTGCTTTCAGACTGAACAGAACCTCTGGCAATCTTATTTATATCTGTCAGCCAGGTTTCCCTGATTGGCGAGTTTTGCTTGTGCACTGTTTGCAAGGTTGCAGCTTTCTTGTGGTCCTTGTACTTGGGTTTTGGACTGCTTTTTCTAGCAGACCATTGGACTATGGATGGTATGGAGCTGTCCTTAAATGCCAAATGCCATTCAACTTTGGGAAATACTCATAGTCCCTTCTGATAAACAATGGCCCGTTATCTGTGACCAACACTTCCAGGAGTTTGTGTGTTGGAAAAGATGCTCAAGGCTCTTCTATTGTGATCCCCGTGTTTGATGAATGAACTCCATACGCATCCAACCACTTTGAGTGGATGACCACAATGACTAAGGATGTTGAGCCCATGAAAAAGCGACATAGACAATGTGTAACCAAACCTAGGGTTTACCCAGCCATTCTCATGAATGAGGGGGTGTTACTGGTGGTAATTGTTGTCCTTGTTGGCACCCTTAGCATCGTCCCACCAACATGACTGGGCTGCATCCAAACCTGGCCACCTGACATAACCTCTTACCAACATCTTCATTTTGGAATCCCCTGGATCACCCTAATGGACATCAGCCAGTATTTGGCAGTGATGTTTGCTGGGGACAATCACTCTTATTCTCTTTATTAAAATGCCGTCCCCCAAGGTGATCTAGTCTTGCCAGGTCCAGAAAGGTTTCATTTCTGGTTGTGATGGCCCTTTTGTTTCACCAATCACCACCAGCTGTTTCAGTTTTGCCAGGACCGGATCTGTTTTGTGTCCGCAGTCTGATATTGTCAGCTGTGACTGGAAGGGTGTTCAGAAAGTTTAAAACCAGAACAGACTGTTCTAGTGGCTGCACCACCGCTAGTGTGTCTGCCAGCAGGAGGTGGTTCAACGCATCTGCATTTGCTACTTGGCCTCCTGGATGGTGCTCCAACTTGTAATTATATGAACTGAGAATGAGAGCCCACCACTGAATTTGACCGGAAGCAATGGGCAGCATAGCCTTGTCCTTTTTTTAAATAGCCCAACAAACCTAATAGTGGGTTTGTCATCCATTACTATTACAAATTTATATCTGTACAGGTATTGATGGAACTTTCTCTCAACAAAGTTGACCACCAAATCTTCCTTATTTCATAGATCATTTAGTGATGATAATGGAAGGGTTGGACATGTGCCAGACCATGAGTTGCAGAGTAGTGAGTACAGTTTTGCTGCAGTTGTTACACACGTATCTGAAATCTGTCCCAGTTTGCATGGTGATAGTGCCATGATGGTGGGTATCGTCAATGTGAACACACGACTTTGTCTCCAAAAGGACTGTGCAGTTGTCACTCTAACCGATTATGTCATGGACAAATGTATCTGCAGCTGGCAGATCGATGAGGATGATGTCAAGCATGTTTTACATCTTGTGAATTTCCTCACCATCTACCAGAAATCCGGACTAGCAGCTACTTCCTGGCAGTTAATTTGGTAGGTCACATGAAATCTTTCAAACTGGATTAGAACAAGGATCATGTTTTGACATTTTTTCACAGAAGAATAAATAGACCACTGTCTCGATGAGGTGAACTTTAGGATGCCATTGACATGGCTGGTGAAGAACAGAGTATTAAGGAAACTATTCCTGAAGATTCATTTGATGAAGGAAAGTGAGTGAAAGGAATGACATAAAGGATTAATCATGTTTATCCTGGAAATTGAGGAATGGTGACCTTAACAAAAGAACACAGAATTTAGTTCTTAGATATGGGTCAAATGCTGAGGTTGTGCAACACCCTGGAGTCAAGGCAAAAGAGGAGATTATAATTGTCAGCAGTGCTAATTGCTGAAGATAGATCAACTTGAGTAGGCAATCAAGGGCTGAAACTTATATCTCCTGAAACTTGTTTGCTCAATTCCAATAAAGCTCTTAACAAAGCAGGGGCTGTTGTCATGTGTTGAGATCAACTTTGTCTGAGTAAGGCTGAAAGACAACTATCCAAGTCCTCCTTTATTTTTGATATTTGATATTTGGTATTTGCCCGTGTGAAGTATGGAAGTGTGAAGAGAATTGGATATCCATGATGTAGGTGAAGCACCTGTGACTGAAGAACACCAAGATATTCAAAGATATGAGGTAGGGACTGCTCCTGGAGCGAGAAAACCGAATCAGTTTAGAAACCATCCAATTCAATGGGTCAGCAGCAGGTTGAAAACTATTGATATTCTAGGAGAGACCTAACTGTGCATTTTAGGCAAGAAATGGCACAGTGCTGAGGTGTTACTGGTTTCCTTGACTACTAGTTAGGGAAACAGAATTAATAATCTGTGAAGTGATGATTTGGTTTTCATGCAGGCATGGTTAAGAGGGAGAAAAGAGGGTTTGGATGGTTGCCTTTCAGACCTACTCAGGCAAAGTTGATCTCAACTCATAACAGCCGTCCGCTTTGTTAAGATCTTTATATTATGGTTGGAACTGAACATACAAGTTTCAGGAGATATAAGTTTCAGCTAATGCAAATGGAGAAATTCAGAAAACCAACTTCATTGTGACAAAGCCAGAGCTGAGAAGTGTGTATCAAGGAGCATTAAAAAGCAGATGTAGGGGCAAGGGTCTGATAAATGGTGCTTTGCGGTGGGAGTGGTGTTAGGCTACTGCTGGTCCTACAGGAATGACTTACGCTCTGGCTTAGAGACGGTGTTTAGATGGGACATATATCTAAGGACAGGTAGAGTGTATGGCATTGTGGTTGAACAGCAACTAACACGGGAGAATAGGGTTGTATGTATGAGGGAGTGCCAGCTATGCTGATTTGTGATTCTGTGGCTTCTGTACTACAACATCGCTGGTGAGAGGTAACAGCAGATTACCAATGCTTCTCTGAGCTCCCTTTCAGAGATGGCATAGGTGCAAAGGATATCTCTCTATTAGCCGATATCCACATTGGCAAGTTGTTCTGAGAATGGCTCCTTGTAAGATAGAACCAGATGTGAGGGATGCCATGGGGCAAGGCAGATAGTTAATGAAGTGTGATTGGTAGGTTATGGAGGGAAATCTCGCTAGGACTTCCTCAAAACCCACACTTAGCTCACCCTTGTTCTTCTTCAAATGGTGGGAACCATCAAATGGTATGTGCACCTTAGAGATGGAATTCCAGTTTGAGGTCTCACTCAAAAATGCACCCCCGCCCCCGTGCTTTAGCACTCCCTCAGTTTTGTGCTGGAGAGTGAGCCTAGATTTTGAGTTTGTCTCTGGAGTGAGATTTGAACCCACAAATTGAAATGAGAGTGCCACCAGCTGTGTTGATACTATGACCACCAGGATTTCCTGGCATTATTCAGTAGAATATGCATTAATTCTATTGATGTGCAACTAATTTCAGACCACAGGAAGAGAGTAATGGAGGTAAATAAGCTAAATTCAAGTAGCAATAAAGATGTTTTCATTTTGCAGCAGCTGAAAACTATGTATCTAAGAGATTTTGGAAGTTCAGAAATCTTGCACATTTTTTTGATGCACTTTGCTGAACAAAATCCTGCAATTTAGTTTAGCCATTAATTTGTTTTGCACTTGGACAGCTACTTTTAGCAGAACACTGAAGCTAAGCTTGAAAGGTTTGATATCAAGTAGCAAATTCTTGATATGTTTGCTTTTCAACTACAGACTGTCATGCAATGTGTTAGGATCATGACTGGCATTGCAAGCTGTGAGCTGTGGGTCTGAAGTTTGCAGCAGTTCCAAGTGCATGAAGGTGAGGTATAAATCCTGATTGACTTGATTTGATTTAATTTGATTTATCATTGTCACATGCCTAGGTACAGTGAAAAGTTTGTATTGCGTGCAGTACAGGCAGATCATACCATATAAAATGCATTGGTGTGTTAGAACGATGCGAAGAATATGACATTACAGCTGCAGAGAAGGTGCACAAAGAGTGAGATCAACATTTAAGTTTAAAATTTGAAAGGTCCATTCAGAACAGCAGGGAAGAAACTGTTCTTGAATCTGTTTGTACATGCGTTTAAGCTTTTGTGTCTTCTGCCCTACGGAAAGGTTGGAAGAGATTATAACTGGGGTGGGAGGGATCTTTGATGATGTTGGCTGCCTTCCTGAAGCAGCAAGTAATATAGATGGAGTCAATGGATGGAAGGTTGGCTTGCAAGATGTGCTGAGTTCACAACTCTATGTAGTTTCTTATGGCCCTGGACAGAGCAGTTGCCATACCAAGCCACAAATGCATCTGGACAGAATGCTTTCTATGGTGCATTTATAAAAATTGGTAAGAGTCTTTGGGGACATGCTGAATTTCCTTAGCCTCCTGAGAAAGTAGAAGTGTTGTTGTGCTTTCTTGATCGTAGCATCAATGTGGGTGGACCAGGACAGATTATTGGTGATTATTACTCCCAGGAACTTGACACTCTTGAACATCTCCGCCTCAACACATGTCCTCCACCTTGCTTCTTGAAGTCAATGACCAACTCTTTCATTTTGCTGACATTGAGGGAGAGATTGTCACCTTCGCACAATGCCGCCATCTCTTTCTCTTTCCTGTATTCTGTCTCGTTATTGTTTGTGATCCGGTCTGCATCAGTAGCGTCATCACCGAATGTGTAGATAGAGTTAATACAAAATTTGGCAACACAGTCATGAGCGTACAGGGAGTATAGTAAGGGGCTGAGTATGCAGCCTTGCATGGTGCCAGTGTTGAGGATTGTCGTAGAGAAGGCATTGTTGTCTGTTCTCACTGATTGCAGTCTGTAGGTTAGGAAGTCAAGGATTCAATTGCAGGGAGCCGGAGCAGAGACCTAGATCTCAAAATGCGGAAATTAGTTTGGTTGCAATTATGGTGTTGAAGGCGAATAAGTAGGAGCCTGATGTAGGGATTCTTGTTATCCAGATTTCCCAGGGATGAGTATAGGGCTAAGGAAATGGCGTCTGCTGTGGACCTGTTGCAATGGTAGGCAAATTGCAAGGGATCAAGGCAGGTTGGGAGGCTGGAGTTGTAGTGAGCCATGACTAATCTCTCAAAGCACTTCATAATCATGGAGGTCAGAGCCACCAGGCGGTAGTCATTGAGGCACACTGCATGAGTTTCTTTGCCACCAGGATGATGGTGGTCTTCTTGAAGCAGGTCGGGACTTCAGATTGTAGTAAGGAGAGGCTAAAGATATCAGCAAATACACCTGCCAACTGGTCTGTACAGGATGTGAGTGCACAGCCAGGGACTCCATTTGGGCCAGTTATTTTCCATTGGTTCACACTCAAAAAGGCCAATCTGACGCCTGTAGAGGTGACTGAGGGAACACGTGTATCCAAGGCTGTCGGGGCAGGGGACAATGTTTCGCTGACTTTCTGTTCGAAGTGAGTGAAAAATGCATTGAGCTCATCGGGAGGGATTTTTTTTTGTCCGTTATTTTTTCTGTTTCGGTTCGTAGCCCCGTTATGTCGTATAGGCCTTGCCACAAACGATGGGTGTGTGCGCGATAGTTTGGGTCTGTAGCTTTGTCCGGTATTGCCTCTTGGCATCCCTAATGGCTTTATGGAAGTCGTATCTGGATTTCTTGTAAAGGTCAATGTCATCTGACTTGAATGCCACAGACCTGGACTTCAGTAGGCAATGGACCTCCCAATGGTTCATTCATGGTTTCTGGTTGGGGAACATTCGGATTAATTTCTTTGGCACATAGTCTTGTATATACTTAGTAACGAAGTCTGTGATGGTAGTGGCATACACATTTAGGTTGGCCACTGCATCCTTGATTGGTAGAGATTGTTGGGTGAATGATGGAGTTGTGATGCAGAGTGATGCAGAGAATACTGTGTGAATGCAGCTTGTGGGATAGAGCACAATTCTTTCAGTAAGCATGACAATTCATTTTAGCTCAATAAACATTTTTGTGCCACTGCATCCAAATCTTTGGGCTTGAATCCTGGCATTCACTATTTTGATTTTAACATATAGGGATAAGGAAGGGGGATGGATCTGGGTAGGAGGCTGTTCAGGAGGTTGGTGTGGGCTTGTTTGGCCAAATAACCTGTTTCCACACAGTGGGGATTCTATGATAACAAGGTGTAGAGCTGGATGAACACAGCAGGCCAAGCAGCATCAGAGGAGCAGGAAAGCTTAACGTTTCAGGCTGAGACCTTTCATCAGAAACAGGGGAGGGGAAGGGGGTTCTGAAATAAATAGGGAGAGAGGGGGAGGCGGAAAGAAGATGGATAAAGGAGAGGATAGGTGGAGAGGAGACAGACAAGTCAAAGAGGCGGGGATGGAGCCAGTAAAGGTGAGTGCAGGTGGGGAGGTAGGGAGGAGATAGGTCAGTCCAGGGAGGACGGACAGGTCAAGGGGGCAGGATGAGGTTACTAGGTAGGAAATGGGAGTGCGGCTTGAGGAGGGGACAGGTGAGAGGGAGAACAGGTTAGGGAAGCGGGGACGAGCTGGGCTGGTTTTGGGATGCGGTTGGGGGAGGGGAGATTTTGAAGCTTGTGAAATCCACATTGATACCATTCTGCTGCAGGGTTCCCAGGCTGAATATGAATTGCTGTTCCTGCAGCCTTCAGGTGGCATCATTGTGGCACTGCAGGAGGCCCAGGATGGACATGTCGTCTGAGGAATGGGAGGGGGAGTTGAAATGGTTCGCGACTGGGAGGTGCAGTTGTTTATTGCGAACCGAGCGCAGGTGTTCTGCAAAGTGGTCCCCAAGCCTCCACTTGGTTTCCCCAATGTAGAGGAGGCCACAACAGGTACAGTGGATGCAGTATACCACATTAACAGATGTGCAGATGAACATCTGCTTGATGTGGAAAGTCTTCTTGGGGCCTCTTTCAATTCCTCCCACTTCCTACAGACAAATGGGGTGGCCGCATGGGCCCAAGCTATGCCTGCCTCTTCGTAGGTTACATGGAACAATCCCTCTTCCGTACCTACACTGGCCCTAAACCCCACCTGTTCCTCCGTTACATTGATGACTGCATCGGCGCCACCTCGTGCTCCCACGAGGAGCTCGAACAGTTCATCCACTTCACCAACACCTTCCACCCCAAACTTAAGTTCACCTGGATCATCTCTAACACCTCTCCCACCTTCCTGGACCTCTCTGTCTCCATCTCGGGTAACCACCTAGAAACTGATATCCATTTCAAGCCCACCGACTCCCACAGCTACCTAGAATACACCTCCTCCCACCCCCTTTCCTGCAAAAATGCCATCCCCTATTCCCAATTCCTTCGCCTCTGCCACATCTGCTCCCAGGATGAGGCATTCCACTCCCGTACATCTCAGATGTCCTCGTTTTTCAAAGACCGCAACATCCCCCCCGCAGTGGTCAAGAACGCCCTCGACCGTGTCTCCCACATTTCCCACAACTCACCCCTCACACCCCGTTCCCGCAATAACAACCAAAAAAGAATCCCCCTCGTCCTCACGTACCACCCCACCAACCTCCGGATCCAACGCATCATCCTCCTACACTTCCGCCATCTGCAATCCGACGCCACCACCAAAGACATTTTTCCCTCCCCACCCTTGTCTGCTTTCCGGAGGGACCACTCTCTCCATGACTCCCTTGTCCTCTCCTAACTCCCCTCCAGCCCCACCACACCCAGCACTTTTCCCTGCAACCGCAGGAAGTGCTACACCTGCCCCCACAACTCCTCCCTCACCCCCATCCCAGGCCCCAAGAAGACTTTCCACATCAAGCAGATGTTCACTTGCACATCTGCCAATGTGGTATACTGCATCCGCTGTACCCGTTGTGGCCTCCTCTACATTGGGGAAGCCAACCACATCCCAAAACCAGCCCAGCTCTTCCCTGCCTCCCTAACCTGTACTTCCTCTCACCTATCCCCTCCTCCCAGCTCAAGCCCCACCCCCATCTTCTACCTACTACCTCATCCCGCCCCCTTGACCAGTCCGTCCTCCCTGGACTGACCTATCTCCTCCCTACCTCCCCACCTACACTCACCTTTACTGGCTCCATCCCCGCCTCTTTGACTTGTCTGTCTCCTCTCCACCTATCTTCTCCTCTATCCATCTTCTATCTGCCTCCCCCTCTCTCCCTATTTATTTCAGAACCCCCTTCCCCTCCCCCCCCATTTCTGATGAAGGGTCTAGGCCCGAAACTTCAGCTTTCCTGCTCCTATGATGCTGCTTGGCCTGCTGTGTTCATCCAGTTCTACACTTGTTATCTTGGATTCTCCAGCATCTGCAGTTCCTATTCTCTCGGGGATTCCAAGATGATCTTCTTAGGATATAATTGTCCTCCAGATCTCAGGACACATGTCTGCTCTTCTGCACCATCTCTACAAAGGTATCCAGGGTAGTGTTGGAAAATGTTGGAATGATTTTGTGTGCCATTCTTCTGTTTTCCCTAAGTCTGAATGAGCTGCAGAATATGGGATAACAAGGTGTAGAGCTGGATGAAAACAGCAGGCCAGGCAGCATCAGAGGAGCAGGAAGGCTGACTTTTTGGGCCTAGACCCTTCTTCAGAAGATATGTTCAACACCTGCTTTGGCCATAACTGAGCCCCTTTTAAGAGGCTTCTGCTAGCTTTAAGCAAGGCAGGCTAGTTTTAACTGATGTTATCCTCTTGCAATTTTGGATCCCCTGCTGAGGTGTAAATAGCATAGTTAGAGCAGGTTGCATACCACACTGCAGCTATGTTAATTAGCAAGCAGCGTGATATTTGCATACTGCATGCATTGGAAGCAATGGGAACTGGTTAATCCCTCACTGCAAGCATCACATCTATTTTCAGGGACTATTGAGTTTAGCCCTTTTCATTAAGCGCGGAAGAAGGCTATTTGATCTGTTATACCCGTGCCAGTACTTTAAAAAAGAGCTAAAGAATTAGTCTCACACCCTTTGTCTACTCTCATAACCTTGCAAATTTGTTCCCTTCCAATATATATCCTGTTCATTTCTGAAAGCTACCGTTGAATTTGCTTCTTTCAAGCAGAGCATTTTAGGTCATGACAAGGTATGTAAACTTTTGTTTCCTCCTTTCACCTGGGAATTTTTTGCCAATTATTTTAAATGTTTGGTTTCCAACCTTTCTGCTGGTGCAAATTGTTCCTCCCTATCAGCTCTTTCACCTCATGGTTTTGAATCTTCTTTACCTTCCTTGTGCTATTTTCCAGTCTCTCCACATAACTTAGTCTTCTCCGCACCTTGTCCAAGGCCTTGACGTTTTTCCTCAAGTGTTGTGCACAAACCTGGATATGATGCTTCAGCTGAAGCGCGATTTATTAATGTTGACCATCATGTGCTTATTTTACCACTCTACGCTATGCCTCTGTTTGTGAAACCAAGCATTGCGTAGGCCTTTTTTAACAACTAGATCAATTTTTCCTGCTACCTTCAAAGATGTGGAATGTAAACTCTTAGGAATCTCTGTTCCTGCATCCCCATATAATTGTACATAGGATTATAGAAAGATGAGTTAGTTATTAAGCTTCTTAAATCATTCTCTCACATAATGAGATAATAGCAGAATTGCCAAGCAGAAATAGCCAAGTTCTGTAAGCATGAAAACGGCCTCAACTGTGATCTTGGGTTCA
Organism: Ginglymostoma cirratum; assembly: GCA_024137785.1. Lineage (NCBI taxonomy): Eukaryota > Metazoa > Chordata > Chondrichthyes > Orectolobiformes > Ginglymostomatidae > Ginglymostoma > Ginglymostoma cirratum. The sequence continues at coordinate 33,418,797 of JAHRHZ010000012.1, read as the reverse complement.
TGTCGCACTACATGTGACCCCACCACACTGTTCTGTTTCTGCAAAACCTTCCTTACTGTCCTCAGAGATAGCAAGAACTACCAATGTTGGAGTCAGAGATAACAGTGTGAAGCTGGAGGAACACAACAGGCCAGGCAGCATTAGACGTTTCAGGTCAGGGCCTTTCTTCAGAAATAGGGGAGGGGGAATACAGCTGGGAAATAAATAGAGAGAGGAGGGGTGGGACTGGGAAACGTAGGTGGGATGGTGATAGGTTGAATGCAAGTAGTGGATAAATGGAGATTGGTCAACAGGAAGGGTAGGACGGATAGATGGGGGAGAAGATGGATAGGTTGTGTCAGGCCAAGGAAGCAGGAATGTTTGGACATGGGATGAGGAGATTTTAAAACTGGTGAAATCCATGTTTAGGCCATCAGGCTGTAGGGTCCCAAGGTGGAATACAAGGTGTTGCTCCTCTGGTTTGCAGGTGGTGTCATTATGGCACTGGAGGAATTAGAATCCCCACAGTGTGGAAACAGGCTCTTCGGCTCAACAAGTCCACACTGACCCTTGGAGCATCCCACCCAGACCCATCCCCCTATAACCCACACACCTGTGAACATGATGGGCAATTTAGCATGGCCAATCCTAGCCTGCATATCTTTGGACTGTGGGAGGAAACTGGAGCAAACCCACGCAGACATGGGGAGAATGTGCAAACTCCACACAGACAGTCACCTGAGGCTGGAATCAAACCCAGGTCCCTGGTGCTGTGAGGCTGCAGTGCTAACCACTGAGCCACCATGCCGCTCAAGGAGGTCCATGAAAACGGAGGGATGTTATTGCCATAGAGAAAGTGCATTGAAGATTCACCAGATTTGTTCCCAGGATGCTAGCAACATCCTCTGAAGAGAGATTAGGCAAACTGGGCCTTTATTTTCTGGGATTTTGAAGAATAAAAGTTGATCTCATTGAACCTTACAAAATACTCAGACACGATAGATGCAGGTAAAATGTTTCCCCTGGCTGGGGAATCTAAAATTTAGAAAAATAAAGGGATGCAACTTAGGTCTGAAATGAAGAGAATTTTTCTTTTTACTGAGAGGATTGTGAACCTTTGGAATCTCTACTACACAGCTGTGAAGGCTCAGTGTTTGGTCCAACTCCTCCATGCCAGCCAGACATCCTAAATAAATCTAGTCCGATTTGCCAGCATTTGACTGATATCCCCCAAACCCTTCGTATTCATATATCCATTTGGATGCCTTTTAATGTTGTAATTGTACCAACCTCCATCACTTCCTCTGGCAGCACGTTCCATACATCCACCCATGTCTGTGAGAAAATGTTGACCCTTAGGCCCCTTTTAAATCTTCCTCGTTTCACCTTAAACCCTGTTCTTTAGTTTTGGACTCCGCTATGGATCTATGGACGTGGACCCCAAGATCCCTCTGTTCCTCCACACTGCCAAGAATCCTGTCATTAACCCTGTATTCTGCATCCAAGTTTGACCTTCCAAAATGAATCACCTCACACTTTTCCGGGCTGAATTCCATCTGCCACTTCTTTGCCCAGCTCTGTCGATGCCCCGTTGCAACCTATAACAGCCCTCCCCACTGTCCACAACTCCACCAACCTTTGTGTCATCAGCAAACTTACTAACACCCCCTTTCCACTTCCTCAACCAAGTCATTTATAAAAGTCACAATGAGCAGAAGTCCCAGAACAGATCCCTACGGAACATCACGGGTCACCAAGCTCCAGGCTGAATACTTTCCATCTACTACCACTCTCTGTCTTCTATTGGACAGCCAGTTTTGTATCAAAACACCAAAATTTCCCCAAATCCCATGCCTCCTTACTCTCTGAATGAGCCTAACATGGAAAACCTAATCAAATGCCTTGCTAAAATCCATACACAACACATCCACTGCTCTACCTTCATCAATGTGTTTTGTCACATCCTTAAAGAATTCAATAAGGTTCGTGAGGCATGATTAGCCTCTCACAAAGCCATGCTGACTATTTCTAATCAAACTATGCTTTTCCAAATAGTCATAAATACTGTCTGTCAGAATCCTCTCCAATAATTTGCCAACCACAGAAGTAAGACTGACTGGTCTGTAATTCCCAGGATTATCCCTATTCCCTTTCTTGAACAAGGGAATAACATTTGCCAACCTCCAGTCAGGTACTACTCCAGTGGAGAGTGAGGGTGCAAAGATCTTTGCCAAAGGTGCAACAATCTCTTCCCTTGCTTCCTGTAGAAACCTTGGGTATATGCCATCTGGCCCAGGGGACTTCTATCCTCATGTTTTTCAAAATTTCTAGTACATCTTCCTTCCTAACATCAACCTGTTCGAGCATAGCAGCCTGTTTCACGCTGTCCTCACAAATGTCAAGGTCCCTCTCACTGGTGAATAGTGAAGCAAAGTATTTATGGAGGACCTCCCCTAACTCCTCCGACTCCATGCACACGTTCCCTCCCCTATCCCTGATTGGCACTACACTCAATCTAGCCATTCTCTTGTTCCTGACATAAGTATAGAATGCCTTGGGGATTTCCTTAATTCTACCCTCCAAGGCTTTTTCATGCGTCCTTCTAGATCTCCTAAGCCCATTCTTCAGAACCTTCCTGGCTACCTTCTAGCCCTCTAGAGCCCTGTCTGATCCTTGCTTCCTCAACCTTAAGTAAGCTGCCTTCTTCCTCTTGACTAGATGTTCCACATGTCTTGTCATCCAAGGTTTCTTCACCTTACCATCCTTTCCTTGCCTCAGTGGGACAAAACTATCCAGTACTCATAGCAAGTGCTCCCTAAACAACCTCCACATTTCTGTCGTGCATTTCCCCTAACTTATGCTCCACAGTTCCTGCCTAACAGCATTGTAATGCCCCCTCCCCCAAAGAACAAAGAACAAAGAAAATTACAGCACAGGAACAGGCCCTTTGCCCTCCAAGCCTGCGCCGATCCAGATCCTATATCTAAACCTGTTGCCTATTTTCCAAGGATCTGTATCCCCCTGCTCCCTGCCCATTCATGTATCTATCTAGATACATCTTAAATGACGCTATCGTGTCCACCTCTACCACCTCCACTGGCAATGCGTTCCAGGCACCCACCACCCTCTGCGTAAAGAACTTTCCATGCATATCTCCCTTAAACTTTTCCCCTCTCACCTTGAAATCGTGACCCCTAGTAATTGAGTCCCCGACTCTGGGAAAAAACTTGCTCTCCACCCTGTCTATACCTCTCATGATTTTGTAGACCTCAATCAGGTCCCCCCTCAACCTCCATCTTTCTAATGTAAATAATCCTAATCTACTCAACCTCTCTTCATAGCTAGCACCCTCCATACCAGGCAACATCCTGATGAACCTTGTCTGCACCCTCTCTAAAGCATCCACATCCTTTTGGTAATGTGGCGACCAGAACTGTACGCAGTATTCTAAATGTGGTCGAACCAAAGTCCTATACAACTGTAACATGACCTGCCAACTCTTGTACTCAATACCCCGTCCGATGAATGAAAGCATGCCGTATGCCTTCTTGACCATTCTATCTACCTGCGTTGCCACCTTCTGGGTACAATGGACCTGAACACCCAGATCTCTCTGTGCATCAATTTTCCCCAGGGCTTTTCCATTTACTGTATAGTTCACTCTTGAATTGGATCTTCCAAAATGCATCACCTCGCATTTGCCTGGATTGAACTCCATCTGCCATTTCTCCACCCAACTCTCCAATCTATCTATATTCTGCTTCATTCTCTGACAGTCCCCTTCACTATCTGCTACTCCACCAATCTTAGTGTCATCTGCAAACTTGCTAATCAAACCATCTATACCTGCGTCCAGATCACTTATGTATATCACAAACAGCAGTGGTCCCAATACAGATCCCTGTGGAACACCACTGGTCACAGTTCTCCATTTTGAGAAACTTTCTTCCACTACAACTCTCTGTCTCCTGTTGCCCATCCATTTCTCTATCCATCTAGCTAGTACACCCTGGACCCCATGTGACTTCACTTTCTCCATCAGCCTACCATGGGGAACCTTATCAAACACCTTACTGAAGTCCATGTATATGACATCCACAGCCCTTCCCTCATCTATCAACTTTGTCACTTCCTCAAAGAATTCTATCAAGTTGGTAAGACATGAATTAAATACTTTCCCTTAGCATCTGCTCCTATGCCTCTCCATGACTATAGTTGAGGTCAGGGAGTTGTGATCACTATTGCCAAAACGCTCTCCCACCGAGAGATCTGAAACCTGGCCTGGTTCTTTGCCAAGCACCAAATCCAATATGGCCTCCCTTCTAGTCGGCCTATCTACATAGTGAGTCAGGAATCCTTCCTGGACACACCTGACAAAATCTGCTCCATTCAAATATTTGCACTAAGGAGGTTCCAGTCGATATTAGGGAAGTTAAAGTCACCCATGACAACAATCCTCTTACTTCTGCACCTGTCCAAAATCTGTCTCCCAATCTGTTCCTCAGTGTCTCTGTTGCTATTGGGGGGTCTAAAGAAAACTTCCAATAACGTGACTGCTCCTTTCCTGTTTCTGACTCCCAACCATACTGACTCAGTAGACAAACCGTCCTCGACGACTTCCCTTTCTGCAGCTGTGATACCATCCCTGATTAACAATGCCACTCCCTCACCTCTTTTACCTCCCTCCCTATTTCTTTTGAAATATCTAAACCCCAGAACATCCAACAACCATTCCTGCCCCTGTGATATCCAAGTCTCCGTAATGGCCACAGCATCGTAGCTCCAAGTACTGATCCATGCTCAAGGTTCATCACCCTTATTCCTGACACTTCTTGCGTTAAAATAGACACACTTCAACCCATCACACTGACTGCAACTTTGCCCTTTCAACTGTCAATCCTTCCTCACAGACTCTCTGCATGCTGCATCTGCCTGTACGCCAGCTACCCCTTCCTCTGATCCGTAGCTCTGATTCCCATTCTCTCCTGAAGGTGTCAGATCTCTTAGTGGGAGAGCTCTAGCCAACCTTCCGCCCAGGATATTGGTGCCCCTCCAGTTCAGGTGCAACCCGTCCTTCTTGTACAGGTCCCACCTTCCCCAGAAGGTATCCCAATGATCCACATATCTGAAGCCCTCTCTCCTACACCAGCTCTGAAGCCACATGTTCAGCTGCACTTGCTCTCTATTCCTAGCCTCACTAGCCCATGTCACCGGTAGTAATCCCGAGATTACTACTCTGCTCGTCCTGCCTTTTAGCTTCCAGTCTAACTCCCTATATTCACTTTTCAGATCCTCATCCCTTTTCCTAGTTATGTCATTGGTGCTAATGTGTACCACGACTTCTGGCAGCTCACCCTCCCCCTTAAGAATCCAAGACGTCCCTGACTGTGGCACCCAGGAGGCAACATACCAACCGGGAGTCTCGTTCGCAACCACAGGATCTCCTGTCTGTTCCCCTAACCATTGAATCTCCTATCACTATTGATCTCCTATTCTTCTCCATTCCCTCCCGAGACACAGAGCCCCAGACTCAGTACCTGAGACCTGGCCACTATGGCTTTCCCCTGGCAGGTCCCCCCTCCAACAGTATCCAAAGCGGTATACATACTATTGAGGGGAATGGCCACCTGGGATCCCTGCACTGTCTGCCTATTCCCTTTCTCTCTCCTGACGGCCACCCAGCTACCTTTATCCTATAACTTGGGTGTAACTACCTCCCTATAACTCCTCTCTATCACCCCCTCAGCCTCCCAAATGATCCGGAGTTCATCCAGCTCCAGCTCCAGTTCCCTAATGCAGACTGTGAGGAGCTGGTGTTGGGTGCACTTCTCGCAGGTGAAGTCAGAAGGGGCAGTCGTCGTGACCCTTACCTCCCACATCCTACAAGAGGAGCATGCAACTGCCCTAGCTTCCATGCCCTCTGCTCTAAATTGCCAAAAGAGATAAAGAGAAAGAAAAAAATTCCTCACCTTACTGACCCTCCACACAGTCTTTTGTTTTGGTTAGAGGAGGACAATGGGTGGGAGACATTACACATGTAATGTTTCAGGTTTAGCCACTGCCTGAATATGTTAGTTCACCTTCCCAGCGTCCCTGTCTCCGTGTTTGCTCCTGCTCAGCCTTCACTCCGCCTATTCATGAGGCAAGTATTTTATACAGAAACCTTACCTTCCCAGCTGTCCCCTAGCTTACGCTCTCACGCTTCCTGCCGCTGAAATAGAGATGTGAGGAACCTGGAACTCACTGACTGTAAAGGTAGTAAAAGCAGAAAGCTTCATATCATTAAGTATTTAGATGTACATTTGTGATGCAAAGACAGAGGAAGCTATAGGTCGAGGGTAGAAAAATGAGCCTAGAATAGTTAGGTGGTTGTTTTTTGATGGATGTGGATGTGATGGGCCAATAGATCTTCTCATATAGTTCCATATGAATCCTTTGTAATGAAAGTGCAATGTTGTTCTGAATTTATTCCTAAAAACAAGAATTAGTTACAACCATGTTGGGAAACCAGCATGTTCAAGACATTACATCTAATAGACGTTAAAACTTCGTGCCCAGCATTGTTTTTATCTGATTGCTATTTCATTTATCAGAGTTAACCTTGTGGCCTACATAATCACATCATAGCAAGAATCCCTTGGGTGATATATATTATGTGTGTCCAACTCTTCAGATTCAGCAATTTCAGATTGCTGTGAAGGGAGTTGACCATGTTGTTCTTGCAGAACTATTGAGGGGAATGGCCACCTGGGATCCGTTATTTATATTAGTATCCTGTTATACATTTTACAAAAGGCTAACTTTTAGCCCAATATCTAGAGGACTGGAGTACAATGTGCTGAAGTTATGCTGCAGATACACAAATTCCTGGTTCACCCACATTTTGCAGTACTGTCAGCACGTCTGGGTACCACACATTAGGAAGGAGATTTTGGCTTTGGAGAGAGTACAATATAGGTTTACAAGAATGAAATCTGGACTTCAAGGGTTAAATTGTGAGGAGAGATTACACAAAGGCCTGTTTTCTTTGGAATTTAGAAGGTTAAGGGTGATCTGATGGAACTCTTCAAGGTATTAAAAAGAAAAGACAGCGAAGTTAAAGATAAACTATTTCCACTGGTTGGGGATTCTATAACTAGGGAACATAGTCTGAGAATTAGGGCCAGACTGTCCAGGAGAGATATTGAGAAGCACATCTATATACGCAGGTTAGTAGACGTTTGGACTGTCTTCCACAAACGGCAGTGAATGCTGGATCAGAGATCGAGACTGCCCATGATTCGGATGTACAAAATTATGAAACACATAGATAGGGTAGATAAGAGACATTTCCCCCTGTTGAAAGGATCAATGATCACGAGGCATAGATTTAAGGGGCTGGGTTTAGAGGAGAATTGATCAGTGATGTAGATGAGAATGTGGAGGGAATGATAAGCAAGTTTGCAGATGACATGAAGATTGGCCAGGTGCTTAACAGTGAGGAAGAAGGTGTTAGGTTACAAAAAGATGTAAATTGATTGGTCAGATGAGCAGATCAGTGGCAGTTGGCATTTAACCCTAATAATTGTGAGGTAATGTATTTTGAAAGAAGTAACAAGACAAGAGAGTACTGAATGAATGGCAGAACATAAGGAAGCACAGGGGAACAGAGGGATCTCTGGGTGCTTGTCCACAAATCCCAGAAGGTAACAGGGTAGGGTAATAAGGAAGTTAAGAAGTTATATGGGACATTTACCTTTATCAGCTAAGGCATAGATTATGAGAGCGGGGATGTTATGTTGGAGCTGGAGCTGTTTGGCTCTGTTTGGAGTACTGAATGCTGTTCTGGTCATCACACAATAGGAGGGAAGTGTTTGCACTGGAGGGTGGTGCAGAGGCAATTCACCAGGATGTTGCCTCAGATGGTGCACTTTAGCTGAGAACAGAGCTAGACAAGCTCGGGTTGTGTTTTGTTTTAGAGCAGAAAGGTTGAAGAGGGGAGCTGATAGAGGGGTATAAGAATATGTGGGGCATGGACAGGGTGGATAGGGAACAGCTGTTACCCTTTGTTGAAGAGTCAATAATATGGGACACACTTTATAATGAAAGGTAGGAGACTTGAGGGAAATATTTTTCACCCAGAGAGATGTGGGGGTCTGGGATTTGCTGCCTGGCTAGTAACCTGACAAGTACTTTAAAAAGTACTTGGATGAGGCCTTGAAGTGTGAGGTTTGGGAGACAGAATAGAGAGGTAGACTATTTTCTAAATTGGAAAAGGCTTTGGAAAGTTGAAGTACAAAGGGACTTGGGAGTCCAAGTTCAGGATTCCCCTAGGGTTAAAATGCAGGTTGAGTAGATTGGTTGGAAAGGCAAATGTAACGTTAGCATTCATTTCGAGAGAACTAGAATACAAGAGCAGAGATGTACTGCTGAGGCTATACAAGACTCTGGTCAGACTGCATTTGGAATATTTAGAGCAGTTTGGGCTGTATATCAAAGGAAGGATGTGAGCGTGTTGGAGGAGGTTCAGAGGAGGTTTACAAGATTGATTCAGGGGATGCAGGGTTTGTCATGAGGAGCAATTGAGGACTTTGGATCTGTGCTTGATGGAGTTAAGAGGATGATAGTGGGGGGCTGCAGATTTAAACTTACTGAATGCTGAAGGGCCATTGACAGAGTGGAAGTGGAGAAGATGTTCTGCACCACTAGGAGAGACTAGGACCTGAGGGCACACCCTCAGAGTGAAGGAACTTCAGAACTGAGATGAAAAGGAATTTCTTCAGCCAGAGGATGGTGAATCTGCGGAACTCATTGCTACAGAGGGCTGTGGAGGTGAAGTCATTGAGTGTATTTAAGACGCAGATAGATAGGTTGTTGATTGGTAAGGGGATCAAAGGTTATGGGGTGAATACAGAAGAAGGAGGTTGAGAAACATATCAGCCATGATTGAATGGTAGAGCAGACTTGATGGGCCCAATGGCCTGATTTTGCCCCTATATCTTATGGTCTTATGACCAAGGCTATGGGCCTAGTCCTGGAAAGTGGGACGAGTGTAAAAATGTATTTTTGGTGGTATCGACTTGATGGGCCAAACAGCCTCTTCTGTATGAGTCTATGATTATATGCTGACTTTGTTGGGTCCTGACCTTCCTGGAGCTGAGCAGTTGCCTGGACTGTGGTAAGACATTCTACCCATTTGTTAACTTTTTGCCCACTATGATATCACTTTGTAAATTGCCAATATACTATCTCCAACACCTTGGGCTCTTATCTTGTGACTTAACCATCTGTGAGGTACCTTGTTGAATGCCGACCGGTTGTCCAAATACAACACATCTACTGGGTCCTCGCTGTCCTTGTTGCCTCACAGAGATAAACAACATGGGTGTTATGGATGGAAGGAAAGGCTAGGAAGGCACTTCTATGGTCTCTGTCCACAGGGTTCACCGACAGATAATGCTTTTGGCATGATGGTCCTTGATCTCCCTTCTTTCTCATATTTTCTCTTGTTTGTAGGAGGTACAAAGCGACTGGTTCACACTTAACAACTAGGTTGAAAATTTCATAAGAACCACAGCTTAGAGCTGATGAGGGAGAATAAACTGGCTTTCTTCAGGCTTGAGGTGTTTGTACCTGCAATGAGGACAGGTCCTTTCTTTCTGGAGGTCTGACTTTTTCTCACCAAGCATGTGATACCCGGGGACACCCACAGCCCATGTATGAATATATTTTAAAAGCCAAGCTTTGTGCCACTTGCAAACTTTAAATATATGCCTACTCTATACACGTTCAACTCTGAGTTTGTGGTGGAACTGGGTAATTTTTGAGATTGCTGTCCTCTTACACTAAGATCTGTTACAATTTGTTACTTCAGAACTGCACTCCAACTGACTCTTCCCTGCACACTTCGCCTCACCCTTGTGTATTGGAATTTTATGCCTGGCCCGTTTTTAAATGTTCTGTACTTTTCACTTATGGTTTTAGGAAGTTTCTTTCACACTAGGCACTGTCTGCAAGAGGTTTTTTTTCATTTTGTTGAGAAGATGTCCTTATCTTTGCCAACATTCATTTACATTTCAAATACAGGCTGAGTTGTTTAGTAGTGTTTTTCAAATGGAGCAAGAAAAGTAACATTCAGAGACTCAGTACTTTAATTTAAATGGAAATAGCTGACTCTGCGCTGGATAGTGGCTAATAAGCTCGTCCCCTTCTCCATATTTTCATTTTCTTTTGTATTTAGATTTTAAATGATTTCGCCAAAAGACTATCTTTTATGTAAGGTATTTGTAAGATTCATTTGCTATTTAATTTCTTTCACTATCTCACTTCAGTTTTCTTGGTATTTCATACTTGCATAATTGGAGTTCATGCTGGCCGTGAAATATTTACATTTTTCTCATCTAGTAACATTTCAAAATAATTTTTGATTCCATGACTCTCTCCAAAAATTTGCAGCAATCACATTTTTGTTTCAAGAATTTCCCTATCAGTCCGAATTCTTCTTTAGTTTTGAGTTTGAGCCTATCTTCTCGGTCCGCTTCCCTTTAAATTAACATTTTTAATATTGTTTCCATAATTTCCTAATGCTGTGGGATCTTCTATTTAATTTGTAACTTTTATTTCTGTCATTTCTTTTTGTAAACTATTGCTAATTTTAATTTATAAATATAATTTTTATAAAAATAACACCTTTAAATAGTAAAATATTTCAAAGTATTTCGCAGGAAGGTTAGAAAGCAAAGATGAATACCAATGCACTTAAGAAGATAATAGGGCAGATAGTCAGAGGTACATCTTAGAATCATGAAATGGAGACAGGACATTTGCCCAATTGTGCTTGTACCAACTCTCTGCAAGAACAATTCAGCCAGTTCACTCCCTTGTCTTTTCCCCATAACCTTGCAAATCTTCTCATTTGGAAATATATTGAATTTGTTTTTTATAACCATTGATTGGGACTGTGGTCGAGGCTGATTCAGGCATTGCATTCCAAACCTTTCTGCCAATGGACAAGGACAGCTAGGGAAGGGCAATAAATGCTGGCCAGCCAGTGACACCCACATCCCCCATGTGAATTTAAAAAAAGAACAATTTCTCCTGATCTACTCTGTCCAGGCTAACATCTATTTAAGGTTTGTATCAAATACCCATTCAATTTTTTTCTTCTCTAAGGTTAAGAACCCTAGCTTCTTCAATCTATCCTCATAGCTAAAGACAGTCAAGACTGGAACTATTTTCATAAATCTTTTCTGCATCCTCTCTGTTCAGAGAACATAAGAGAGAAACAAAGGAAAGGATGCACATTTGGACCAAGAGCATTTATCAAGCCTTGGGCAAAGGAGAACAGCATCATTAGCAGCTAAACAGATGTTTTAAACATTAGCAACAAAGAAGTCCACGATCTCCTCAAACTTGCAGTTGGAATTAGGGGCAAGGGATAGAAGTTTAAGAAAATTGTAGTGAACAAAAGCTGGGGATAAACTTTGCATTCTGAGATGATCCTGGAGTATTGAGTACTGGGACAATACAGCAGGCCCTGGCTGTGCTTTATGTGGTCCAGGCACATCTGGTGATGATGACTAAACCAGTTGTTAACTGTAAGTATTCAGAATGTTGCCCTTGAATTTAGTGGACTTTGACAACAAATCAAACTTTAGTTCTTTTCCACAAATGAAAATAGGATTTCATATTCAGTCCAATTTAAACTGAGTTTTAGATTTAAAAGTGCGTCTGTATGTGAGTTAGGTTAGTTCAGTTGGTTGGACAGCTGGTTTGCAATGCACGGTGAGGTCAAGAGTGAGGGCACCATTCCTGCACTGGCTGAGTTCACCGGAAAGGACTCTATTTCTCAACTCTCCCCTTGCCTGAGGCATGGTGACCAGGCTAAATTGCCACCAGAGATAGTAGGAACTGCTGATGTTGGAGAATCTGAGATAACAATGTATAGAGCTGGATGAACACAGCAGGCCAAGCACAATCAGAGGAGCAGGAAAGTTGACATTTTGGGTCAGGACCCTTCATAAGAAATGAAGAGAGGGAAGGGAGCTGGGAAATAAATAGAGAGGAGGGGTGGGGCTTGGGAAGATAGATGGGATGGTGATAGGTGAATGCAGATAGGGAGTGGTAGGGATTGGTCAGTGGGATGGATGGGGTGGATAGAGGGGAGAGAAGATGGACAGATTGTGTCAGGTCAAGGAGGCGGGGATGAGAGGGAGGGTTGGGCATAGGTGAGGTTGGGGGTGGGAAGATTTTAGAACTGATGAAATCCATATTTAGGCTATTTGGCTATAGGATCCCGAGGTGGAATCTGAGGTGTTGCTCCTCCAGTTTGTGGGTGGTGTCATTATGGCACTGGAGGAGGCCCAGGATGGACAAGGTGAGACCAAACATAGACTCAGGGACCATTTCGTGGAGCATCTGCGTTCTGTACTCAACAAACGACAACACCTTCCAGTCACCAACCATATTAACTTCCCCTCCCACTCCCTGGGTGACATGTCCATCCTGGGCCTCCTCCAGTGTCACAATGACACCACCCACAAACTGGAGGAACACCACCTCATATTCCACCTCGGGAGCCTACCAACTGGTGGCCTAAGCATGGATTTCAACAGTTTTAAAATCTCCTCATCCCCCAGCTTCATCCCATGTCCAACCCTCCCTCTCATCCCTGCCTCCTTGACCTGACACAATCTGTCCATCTTCTCTCCCATCTATCCACCCCATCCATCCCACTGACCAATCCCCACCACTCTCTATCTGCACTCACCTATCACCATCCCACCTACCTTCCCCAGCCCCACCCCTCCTTTCTCTATTTATTTCCCAGTTCCCTACACCATCCCCATTTCTGAAAAAGGGTCCTGAGCTGATGTGTCAGCTTTTCTGCTCCTCTGATGCTGCCTGGCCTGCTATGTTCCTCCAGCTCCACACTGTGTTGTGTATTGTTCAGGGGGATTGTCCTCTGATTAATATCAATTCTAACATGCATTTACCTTTCCCTAAATTATAAGGCATAAAACATTTGTTTGGAAGAAATCATTCTTAAATCCTACAAATCTTTTCCATGGTAATACATTTTGTCTACCAGTGTAGATCTTCAGGTTCACTTTCCAGTTGTATGTCAGATCACATGAAAATCTAAAACAAAAGTGATGTTAGTAATTATGTACGATTCAATATTGCCACATAATATTGAAATAATTCAGATAAAGTATGAAGTAGTTTTCCAGCAAGTTATAGAAGTTAAAATAACTTCTGGGCAGAGATAGGGGACTAAAATTGCTTTTATCCAATCAAGTGCTGTTAATGTGTTTGAGTGAGAATTCAGCATTACCTGTTACCTCTAATTTTTGAATCCACTGGAGCAACCAGGGCTACAATAGGTTTATCTAATTTGCAAACTTCCTGTTGATGCATGTATTAGTAGAGATGCAAGTTGGACATTTGCTTGGTGAGGGGGAAACGTATCCAACAGTGGGAAGGGCAAGCTGACATCACAGACTTCAAAGTCAAACTGAGCATTCAGGATCAGGTCAGTTACTATAGTACTTTTGTCAGACTTAGAATCATTAAGGCCATGCCTGTACCTGGTAGGCAGTTTATTTTTGTAACTCCAAAGATCTGGATGCTGTTTTCTTTCTAGTTTCCAGGTTGCTGTGTGCAGAAATGGTGACCATGGAAATTTGGCAGGGTAGTTAGCTGCCAACCCCATCAGCCATTTATGCTATCAGTGCATCAAATAGCGCAGACAAGCTTTTGCTCCCACCAGATCCTAGCAGAATTTCCAGTCAGCTCCTGTTGTATTTCAAGATTCAGTAATACTGATTTCTGCCTAATCTTTAGTTTGTTTAGCAGCATTATAAATGAGTTAATGACTGGAGTGAGTCCAAACTATTGTGAAAATTCCAGACTAAATTTCCTAATTCATTAGCATTTTATGCTTCAATTAAACTACCAAAATGCCCCATTATTTGGGAAATTTAGCCGTTTTTTAAAAAATTTAAGTAGCATTAACTAATGTTAGTTTAAACTTTAGTCTCCAAAGGAATAAAGTAATGACAAAGTCAATAATACAGTGCTGCTAGAGATCTTTATTTCAAGAACCAGTGTTCTCAGTTGTGTATTTTAAATTGGATGTAAATCAATTATAATTTTTATATAGCTAATGTAGGAAAAAATCCCTTGTGCTTCATAGAAGAATAGTCAGATGAAAGGGATGCTGAGCAAAGAAGGGGATATCAGAAAAGATGACTAAAACCTTGGTCAAGGAGATTTAAGGAGGATTCTGAAGAGGAGGAGAGGATAGCCAGTGAAATTTAGGGAGGGAATTCAAAACCATGGGTCAGACTAGTCAAAGTATTGCTGCCAATTATGAGATGAAGTTGGGGGGGGGAGAGAAGGCACAAAAGATCATAGGAAAGCAGAAGCGAAAACATTAAATGCTAGAAATATTTCACAGACTGGGCAGCGATCCACTGAGTGGGTGAACATTTCTGGTCAATGACCTTTCATTCAACTGGGAGAAGTTGAAACATTAACAGTTTTTAAGCAAGTACAGGATCTGGTAAAAGCAGCGAGGAGCAAAGAACAAAAGATGGGCCTATGATAGGGTGGAAGGCAGGAGAGACTAATGATTAATTCACTCAAAGGATATGGGTGTCACTGGCTCGGCCAGCATTTATTGCCCAGAGGGCAGATAACAGTCAAACAGATTGCTAAATCTGGAATGACATGTAGCCCAGACCAGATTGACACCCATTTCGAGTAGATGTGAGCTGGGAGCAGAAGGCCATCATGGACTGTCAAGACCAAGATACCAGCATTTCATGAGCATTGTGAGTGTGAATTGCAGCCTGTATTTATTTCCTTTATGTTTCCTTTAGCTGCCTCTCAATGAAACTCATGTTTGGACTTGTCAGAACGCTGTCCTATGTGTGATGTTCCCCTCATGGACAATGACAAGAAGAGGGTGACTACTGGGCATTGGCGAAAGAGGGAATTAGACTGTGTCATTAGGTGGAACGTATCTAAGGAAAAGTAAAGGGTATGGCCTGGTGGTTAAATGGCAACAAGGTTGAGAGAATGGGGTTGTGTGTTCGAGGGAATGCCGCCCGTGCTGGATATGAGCTCTAGGCAGTGTGACTGCTCTGCTATTATATTCCTGGTGACGGGTATCACCAGATTACCAACAGCTGCCTTTCAAAGATAGTGCGGGTGCAGTTAATGGTGCATGGTAAGGTGGACTAAGAATCAGACGTGAAGAACTCCTAGGGAGCACAGTTGGTAGTTTGAGGCACATTTGGTCAGAGTAAACGAGCAATCTTCCGAGGCCAGAAGGCAAGAATCACTTCAATAAACTCAACACTTAACCTAAAAGTGCAAGACTCAACCTGATATGTCTTGAGAATAGGATTGTACAGCATATGGAGGCCATTCATCCTACCCAAGTCAGTGCTGGCTCTTTCATAAAACAATTCAATTAGTCTGACTTCCCTGGTCTTTCCCAGTAACCCTGTAATTTTCTCCTTCAAGTATTTATCCAATTCCCTTCTGAAGATTACAGTTGAATTTATATCTATCATGCTACCAGACATCACCATATTGTGAGAAAAATGAAGAAAATTGTGCAGGCCTTCAGAAAAGAAAATTAGCTAATTGATTTGCATCCAATAATTAACTTTCCTTTCCTGTCTTGAGAAATGATACCCATCATTACCTGAAGCAAAGTCCCTTAAGGACTGTTCAAATAATCTTCCTCCTCCATTACAACATGGTAACTGAGGTACAAAACTCGATAGATGTGGTCACTGGGGGATGGTAAACTCCATCACAACAGGCTTGAAGCATGTATCTGAATCAACTTTAATAAAAGTAAAATACTGCAGATGCATTTTGAATTGACATCAAAAAAATTAAAATAGGGACACATCATTTTTAGTCGATTATGCAGTCTAACAACAACAATGCAAAGGATGTCTTCACAGAATGACTCAGACTGTGCTTATTTTCTGACAATGCTTCTTTTTAATGCACTTAATTTACAGACGCATATCTTTTAAAAGCTGTATGATCTGGTTAGCTTTGAAGAAATTCCTCTTTAAGACAGGCCAGAAAATCTCATTTGCACTTAAGAGGGAAGGCTATTGACCTCACAATTGCTGTGTTGTGACAGAGGTTAGAACTGGTTGTCAGACTATCTGTCAAAACAGATTATGATAGGATCTGCAAATGGCAACAGAATTATTATCAGTACCCACTCAATGAAAGAAAATTGGGAACAGTGCTGAAACACTGAAGTTTTTGAAATTGGTGGAGTTCAAAGGGTTGGAGAGGATCAGGATGCATAACTTCATTCCTGATAATCTTAAAATTAGGTTCAGGCTGAAATGTACTTGTTCTGCATTCTCCTGCCAGACCAAATAGTTTCTCTATATCCAATCTATCAAATTTCTTTTGTGATTATAAAGACTTCCATTACTTTGCTGATAATTCATAGTGGACTAATAGACCTTAGACCTGAATGTAGGAGAATTGTTGACTGGTGGGATGGTATACAGTGAAAAGGATGGCCTTGGATTACTGGAGGATATAGGTGGTCAGATGGACAATAGAATTAAATCCAGATAATTGTAAAGTGATGCTCTTGGACAGGACAAACAAGGCAAGGGAACACAAGATGAATGGTAGAACCCTGGGGAATACCAAGGATGAGAGGGGCCTTGAAGTGCATGTCCACTGGTCCCTTAAGGTAGCAAGATAAAGTGCTTAAGAAAGCATATGGTTATACCTGCCTTTATTAACCAAGGTGTAGAGTTTAAGGACAGGGAAATGCTGGAAATGTGTAAAATGTTGTTTAGGCTACAGCTAGAGTGTTGTGTGCTGTTCTGGAATCCACATTATAGGAGGCATGTGATTGCACTGGAGAGAGTGCAGAGGAGATTCCTCAGGATCAGTCCTGAGGACACAAAACTCTGATTTTTCTTCACAGATGTTGCCAGACCTGCTGAGCTTTTCCAACAACTTTTGTTTTTGTCCCGATTTACAGCATCTGCAGTTCTTTTGGTTTTTATTTAATTTTTATTTCTTTTATTTAGGATGTTGTCTGGACTGGAGAACTTTAGTTATGATCAGAGATTGGATAGACTGGCATTGTTTTCCTTAGAGCAGAGGAGATTGAGAGGGAACATGATTGAAATGTATAACATTATGAAGCGTATAGACAGAACTGACACAAAGAAATACTTCCTCTTTATGGAGGGATCGATGATGGGGGCATATTTCTCAGGGAAGGGGTAGAAGGTTTAGAGGGCATGATGAAAAATGTTTTCATCCAGTGGTGGGAGTCTCAAGTAAAAGTTTTTTATTCACTCGTGGGACATGGACATTGCTGGCTGGACCAGAATTTTTTGCCCTAGATGCCCTTGAGAAGGTGGTGGTGAGCTGCCTTCTTGAGCTGCTGCAGTCCGTGTGCTGGAGGTAGACTCTCAATGGTGGAAGCAGAAAAGTCATAACATTTAAGAAGTATAGATGTGCACTTGTGCTGCCAAGGCATACAAGACTATGGGCCAAGTGCTGGAAAATGGGATTACAATAGATAGGTCATTGCTTTCAACTGGTGCAGGGTCAAAGGGCCTTTTTCTGTGCTGTAGACCTCTGTAACTCTGAGTATGGCCTGTATTGGAATGATCCCACTCGTTGTGAACAGGACATCATGTCTATTAGATGAATGTTAGCTGGAACATAATGCGCGGCTACCACAAATTGTGTAGCTCATTCTGGCACATAAGATGACCCTATATTTTTGGCCCCTGAAATCCTGCTTTTGCATGTACTCAGCATATAAATCAAACAAGGTGTGGGGGAGGGATACAACAAAATAGAGTAAAGTTAGGAAGAAATAAGTTCATTGTGGTAGGAACTGAAATGATGCGTCTGATAAAGCAAAAGTAGAAACCTCTGGAGAACCTCAGCAGGTCTGGCAGCTTAGGTGGATAGAAAGCAGAGTTAATGTTTTGGGAGCAGCAACCCTTCTTTGTTTCATTTTAGGGTCTATCAAGTCAGTCCTTTATGGATTTGTGCAATTTGGTGGAGTTGGGGGACAATGAGGAGGGGAGATTTCCAAAGAAGGAGGTCAGTAACAGTCCTGGAACTAACAATCTGATGTTCAATGACGGGGTCATTGATGCAGGGATTGAGAGAAGGAACAGTATAAGAGTTGGGTCTTTGCCTGTTAGAGGGCTTTACACTAGATGTCAACATCACCACCCTTATCAGGAGGTTTGATAACAAGGTCAGGATTAGATCTGAGCAAACAGAGTAATGCACGTTCAGAGGGAGACTTGACAAAGTGGGCGAGGAGAGCAGAGAAATTAAGACAGTTTATGTTACGTCAGTAGTTCTCAAAGACATCAAGTACAGGTATAAGGGCAGAGGGAGGGGTCCAGGTGGAGAGGATGGGGGAGGTGTTAGAGATGGCTGAAAGGGTCTGGTGGGAACACAACTCCTGTCCAAAAAGTAGGCATGGAGTTGAAGACTGTGGAAGAAAAGTTCAGTGCAATGTCCTGCTCAAACTTCATTGAGGTGGAAGAGTAAAAAGATCTGCTGAGCACGGATCGTTCAGCATCACAGAGGGAACGTCAACGGATGTAGTAAATACACAACAGAAAGTGGGATAAGTGAAGGATGGAGTCAGAGGGAAGGGGAGGGGAAGAAGGAGCAAGCGGGGCATCGGTATTCTAGTTCCTTTACACCTGAAAGGATAAGAAAAAGTGCCAAAGGAGGTGAAGAATGTAATGGGACTGATGGAGATGAGAACATCTTTGAGATACTGTGAGTTGGTGCTGATGGAGAGAATGAAAGTATGCATGTGGCAGCACATGGCACTGTGTGAATCTCAGGGTGCAGTGGGAGCAGCTGCCTGAGGAATGTTGTATCCGAGGTACCTGTATTCCTGGGTGGGTTTGAAACATGAAGGATGGAACTTCTGTTGAAACCTGTGCTGGAGCTGAAAACAGTCACTCAGGAAGAAGATAAAAACAGAAATTGCTGAAAAAGCTCAGCAGATGTGAAAACATCTGTGGAGAGAAATCAGAGTTAATGTTTCAGGGGATTCTGAGGAAGGGACACTCGACCTGAAAAGTTAACTGATTTTTCTCCACAGATGCTGCCAAACCTGCTGAACTTTTCCAGTAATTTCTGCTTTTGTTTCTGATTTAAAGCATTAGCAGTTCTTTTGGTTTTTCCTCAAGAAGGAGATGTGGCTGTGAAAGTCAGTTTTGGCAAGCACTTTATCAGGTATTAGGTTTGAGATAGGAAGCAATGAAAGTGAACAAGCTGAAAGGTTACAAAGGAAATACCATCAGAAGAGCAGAACTTTTTCAAGGTGGGCATTCCTGGAGGAAAAGCGGCAATGAATTAAACACTCAAATAAAAGCAAAATACATAGATACTGAAGATCTGAAACAAAAACAGAATGGAGGAGAAACTCTGCAGGTCTGGTGGTATCTGTGGAGAAAGTTAACTTTTCAAGAGTAATATAACTCTTCCTTAGAATTGAAAGGGGTTAGAAAATGATAGTTTTTATACTTTTGACAGAAGCAAAGAAGGAGCAAGGGGAATACAAGGTGTGGAGGTTCAGTGCAAAAGACAAAGGGGATTCTAACTGTGATAAAAGAGAAACAGATGTAAAATGGGTGCAAATTTAGGTGGGAGAGGGAGAGAATGGGTCTACTCTGCTGACAGGAAAATAAACAAAAGACAAACCAAGACGTGGGCTATTTTCTAGAAGAAACTAAGACAAACAGAGGACAGATGTCATGAGGTCATACTCTGAACTTGTGAATTCAATACTAAGTCCTAGAGACTGTAAAGGTGTCTTAGCAGAAAGTGAGGTAGTGTTCCTCGAGTTTGCATGGCACTTCATTGGAACATTGCAGGAGGCTCAGGACAGAGATGTTAGTGTGAGAGCAAGATGGTTTACTGAAACGGCAAGAAATTGGAAGGTTGAGGTCATTCCCACGCACAGGGCAGAAGTGTTTTGCAAAGTGTTTATCCAGTCTGCATCTGGACTCACCAATGATGTGGAGTTTGAAAGAGAACTCACAGCCAGACTGTACCCAAACGTCTACCACCCTTGTCCATATGGGTAGCAGAAATCGCAGTTTGGAAGATGCTGTTGTAGGACTTTTTGGTGGGTTACTTTTTTCAAAAAAATCATTTGTGAGGTGGGGGTGTTGCTGGCCGGGCCAGTATTTATTTTCCATTCTTATTTGCCTTTGTGAAGATGATGGAGAACTGCCCTTCTTCAATCACTGCAGTCTATTTGCTATGGGTAGTCTCATATTGCCACGAGGAAGAGAATTCCAGGATTTTAACCCAGCAACACTGAAGGTTGAACAATATATTTCAAAGTCTTGTAAATAGCACAAACTGTGTGTCGGTGGTGAAGGCAGTGAATATAGAAGGTGGTGGATTGGGTGCCAATCAAGTAGAATACTTTGTCCTGGATGGTGTCAAGCTTCTTGAGTTGTTAGAGCTGGACCCATCTAGGCAAGTGGGGAATATTCCATCACACTCCTGGCTTGTGTCTTGTAGATAGTAGACAGGACTTCAGGGAAATCAGGAAGTGAGTTATTCTCTGCAAAATTCTTAGCCTCTGATCTATCTTGTAGCTATTATATTTATATGTCAGAAGCTTTTTCCCAGAGTGGGGGACTGAATTACTAGGGGTCACAATTTCAAGGTGAGAGGGGAAAAGTTTAAGGGAGATGTGCGTGGAAAGTTCTTTACGCAGAGGGTGGTGGGTGCCTGGAACGCGTTGCCAGTGGAGGTGGTAGAGGCAGGCACGATATCGTCATTTAAGGTGTATCTAGGCAGATAAATGATTGGGCAGGGAGCAGGGGGATACAGATCCTTGGAAAATAGGCGACAGGTTTAGATATAGGATCTGGATCGGCGCAGGCTTGGAGGGCCGAAGGGCCTGTTCCTGTGCTGTAATTTTCTTTGTTCTTTGTTTTTTGTATGTCCAGTGCAGTTCAGTTTCTGGTCAATGGTAATCTTCGGGATCTTGATAGTGGGAGAATTTAGTGATTGTAATGCTATTGAAAGTCAGGGAATATTGGTTAGATTTTCTCTTGTTGGAGATGATCAGTGTTTAGCACTTGTGTGACATGAACGTTGCTTACTACTTATCAGCCCAAGCGTGGATATTTGCGAGGTCTTGTTGCATATGTCCATTGACTGGTTTGGTGTCTGAAGTGTTGCAAATAGTGCTGAACGTTGTGCAATCGTTAGTAAGCATCTCCACTAGGTCTCAGTTCCGAAGAAGGTCACTGGACTCGAAATGTTAATTCTGTTTTCTGTCCGCAGATACTGCCAGACCTGCCAAGTTTTTCCAGCAATTTCTGAATTACCTGTATCCCATTGACTTCAGTATTGCTTGGGCTCCTTAATGCTATATTTGGTCAAATGCTACCTTGATGTCAAGGGCAGTCACTCTTATCTTACTCCTGGAGTTGAACTATTTTGCCTATATTTTGACCAAGGCTGTAATGAGGTCAGGAGTTGAGTGGCCCTGGCAGAACACAACCGAAGTGTCACTGAGCAGATTATTTGTTTGCAAGTACTCCTTGATAGCACTGGTGATGATCTGTTCCATCACTTTGGTGATGATTGAGAATAGACCAAATGGTTATTTGCCCTGATTTTTGTGGTAAGGACATAACTGGGCATTTTTCCATCTCTCCATATCAATGCCAGTGTTCTATAAGTATTGTAACAACTTGGCTGGGGGTGTGGCAAGTTCTAGAGTAAAAGTCTTCAGTACGATTGCTGGAATGTCGTCAGGATCCATATCCTTTGCCGCATCCAGTGCAGGTAGTAGGACATGAACCCAGACTGTCTGGCTCAGAGGTAGGGACACTACCACAACAGCCGGAAAAGTGAAGGGTCAGCTTGCATACAGTAGGCGTATACTTATTTTATTCAAGCTGTTCTGACATACTGAACCAAGTCAGTTAGCTCAGTTGGCTGGACAGCTGATTTGTGACGCAGACCATTGTGGCTTTAATTCTCACACTAGCTGAGGTTACCATAAAGGTATCATCTACTCAAACTGTCCCCTGGCCTGAGAATGTGGTGGCCCTTAGGTTAAACCACCACCAGCTGTGTGTGAGAGCACAGACAATGTGACCACATCCTATGGTAGTCTAGGAATCAGATATACAATTACACATGTCCCGAGCAGGTGGAACATGTATTTGAAAACCATTTTTCTTCCCTTTTTAAATTGACCAGAAAGACTGTTTTAAGTCTATTATTAAAAGTCACAAAACAAACAGTAGATTAGCAGTGATAACAAGCATGGGGCTGGATGAACACAGCAGGTCAAGCAGCATCATAGGAGCAGGAAAACTTGACGCAGTAATTGTCTGGTAAATTGCAGAGGATTTGAACTGTCAAGTCCACAAATTACTGGGTTTTATTTTACTAATTGATACTGGTGAGCAATATTCATGTCTCATTGGCGGGAATAAATATATTCAGGTTATATTGAATTTGCAATTTGATGTTAATTTGACTGACCAGTTTACCACTTTTTTGCTTAATACACCTCTTAAAAGTTTTTTTATTGCTTCCATTATAAATCTTTCTTATACTGTTTTCTTCAATGTGGTTTCTTTGTACAGTTTCTGCAATAATTATGGGAAATGGTTCAGTTATTTTGCTATGCTCCCCTCATCTTTTGAACTTGTCTTTCAGGCTGAATGGAGAGGTTTTGAGGGATGTAGAGGTCAGATGGACTAGTTTAGTTTGGAATTATGTTCGGCACAGACTGGTTGAACCGAAGGGTCTGTTTCCGTGCTGTAAGATTCTAAGAAGGTCTTGAGGTGTAGTGGCAGTGTCTATATCTCTAAACCTGGAGGGCGAAGTTCCATCTGCACCAGTTAGTGTTATAAGTCCTCTGAACAGGTTGATTTAAAAAGTAATCTATTAAATAAGACTCAATGTCCATTTGCTAGTATGGTTTCATTGTGAGTGTGTATATTCTCGTTATCAAATTTTTGTAATCTCCTAATTTAGTACAGCAATGAAAGTGTTAACTTGGCTCCTTAGCAGTTGTTACTCGGAGCCGCCAGAGAGAGTTCCTCCTATTCCAGAGATCGGTCTGGATTTGGTGTCGAGTGGAAGTGATTTCACCGGCGTAAGTGACACTGGAACTGGGAGCTAGCTGTTTTTGTCAATTGTTAAAGGTTCGCTTTTGATTGCGCGCTTTCTTAATTTAAGAAAGTAGATCAGAATGCACTGAATATGTCGTGAGGACTGCATTTAATTTGTTTTCCTCTCCGGCCTCGCTATTGAGCTATGTTTACATAATTCCCTTTCTTCCCACTTCCTTACCTCACTTTCATGTGACCTCAGTGCGAAACCACGTCTAAATGTCGCTGCGTGTTGTGCAGAACTAAAAGAAACAGGGCATTGAGAGAGAGGTTTGTTTTCGTAAACCTCAGCTGTTGAGACGTTCTTCTGCAGCTGAGCAAATGGCAAAGATATGGTCTCCTCTAGTTCACGCAATGATCTGCACTACCCCCCCCCTTCCTCCCCGCAATAACAAACCGATTAAACTTCGTTTTAAAGAGACCTGTCAGAGTGGGGTTAGTCTCCCCTTAACGGGAGGTTGTACTGTGACAAGTCCTGGCACAAACGTTTTTATCTAGTGAAACATCACATTGTACTGGAAAAATGCTCAGATTTTATGTCCCAACAGTTTTGTGTCTTGTGGAAACAAACTATTCAGGGCTAACAGTAGAATCTCATATGAGGACTGAGATTTCAAGATCGTGTGATCATGGACATGAAAAAGTTTGTTCATTTGAATGCTGAACATCAGTTGCGGTATTATCTTTCCAAACTTGGCGTAAATCCGGACAAATTGGTGCGCTCCACGGAATGTTTTTGTAGTTAAACTGTTGCTAAGCGCACGTGGGGAGTTGGGGTGGGAACAGTCAGTACTGAGTCGCATACTTAAAACGGAAAGAACTGCGGATGCTGGGAATCAGAAACAAAAACAGAAATTGCTGGAAAAGCTCAGCAGGTCTGGTAGCATCTGGAGAGAAATCAGAGTTAACGCTTTGGGTCCGGTGACCCTTAGAACTCAAAAAATCAAAACGGTTACCAGGCTGCACTTCGTCTCTCCAACATAGCGGAGACCACATAGTGAGCAATGAATGCAGTAGACTAGACTGAGTGAAGTGCAGGCAAAGCACTGCTTCACCTGGAAGGTATGTTTGGGTCCTTGGGTACTGAGGAGGGAGGAAGTAAAAGGGGTAGGTGTTACATCCTTTTGCAGTTGCAGAGGAAGGTGCTGTGGGGATGTGTTGGGAATGAAACAGGAGTGGACCAGGTTGTCCTGGAGGGAACAGTCCTTGCAGGAGGCTGACAAGGGAGGGGAATATGTGGAGGTGGTGGAAATGGTGGCTAAGGATTCTCTGGATGTGGATGTTGGTGGGATGGTAGGTGAGGACAAAGGGGAACTTACCGCTGTTGTGGGAGGGATGAGGGCTGAAGTGCGGGATATGGATCGGACACAGCTGAGGGCCTTGTCAACAACAGTGGGGGCGCTGGGGAATTCCCAGTTGAGGAAGGAGGTGAACAATTTGGAGGCTTCCTTGTCGAAGCTAGCATCATCGGAACAAATGCAATGGAGACGGAGGAACTGGGTGAATGGAATAGGTGTTTTTACAAGGAAGCAGGGTGTGAGGGTGTCTAGTCAAGGTAACAGTGGGAGTTGGTTGGTTTGTAGTGGATGTTAGTGGCCATCCTATCCCCAGAAATGGGAGGAGTTGGAAGAATCAGGTGAAGGTGAAGGTGAGGGTGGGGTGGGGTGGGGTGGGGTGGAAATTGGAAGCAAAATTGATAAACTTTTCCAATTCTGAATGAGAGAGGGAAGCAGCACTGATTATGTCATCGATTGTACTGGAGAAGGAGTTGTGGGTGGGGGCCAGAATTAGACTGGAACAAGGAATGTTCCAAGTACCCCATGAAGAGACAGGCATAACTGGGACTCACGCGGGTACCCATGGCCACCCCTTTTGACCTGAATTAAGTGAGAGGAGTTAAAGGAGAGGTTATTAAGAGTGAAGATGAACTTGGCCAGGTGGAGGAGGGTGGTGGTGGATAGTGACGGTTCAGGCCTTTGCTACAGGAAGAAGTGGAGTGCCCTGAAACCATCCTGATGAGGGATAGATGTCTAAAGGGATTGCATGTCCATGGTAAAGAGGAGGTGGCTGGAGCCTGCAAACTGATGTAAAGCATCATAAGAATTGCGGATGTAAGTGGGAAAGGACAGGACAAAGGGGGAAAGAATTCAGTTGAGGTATGAAGAGATGAGTTCTGTGGGACAAGAGTACTCATAAACAATAGAGCTGCCTGAGTAGTCCTGTTTGTGGATTTTGGGAAGGAGATGGAAGCGAGCTGTGCAGGATTGGGAGACTGAGTTTGGGCCGAGTGGGGAAAGCTCACCAAATGAACGTAGGTTAGTGACCATAGTGGATGCAATGATCTGATGTTCCATGGTGGGGTCATGGTCCAGAGGGAGATAGGACAAGTTACCTGAGAGCTACAAGCTCAGTTTTGAAGAAGGGTCACCTAAGCTGAAGTGTTAAGTCTGATTTCATAGATCATAGTATCCCTACAGTGCAGAAACAGGCCCTTCGGCCCAACAAGTCCACACTGACCCTCAGAGCATCACAACCAAGCCATTTCCCTATGACCCATTTAATCTACACATCCCTGAACACTATGACAATTTAGCATGGCCAATCCACCTAGCCTGCACATCTTTGGACTGTGGGAGGAAACTGGAGCACTCAGAGCAAACCCACGCACACACGGGGAGAATGTGCAAACTCCACACAAACAGTCATACGAGGGTAGAATCGAACCTGGGTCTCTGGTGCTGAGAGGCAGCAGTGCTAACCACTGTGCCACCCGAAAATTCTCTCCACAATTTTTTTTTATATTCATTCACAGGATGAGGGCAACGCTGACTAGGCAGCATTTATTGCCCAACCCTAACTGCCCAGAGGGTATTTAAGAGTCAACTGCATTGTTATGGGTCAGGAGTCATATGTAGGCCAGACCAGGTAAGGATGGCAGTTTCCTTCCCTAAAGGACATTAGTGAACCAGATGGGTTTTTCCTGACAATTGATAATGGATTCACAGTCATCATTAGATTCTTAATTCCAGATATTTATTGAATTCAAATTCCACCACTTGCCGTGGCAGGATTTGAACCTGAGTCCCCAGAACGTTATCTGAGTCTCAGGATTAACAGTCCAATGACAATACCACGAGGCCATTGCCTCCCCCCGAGTTGCTGCTCCTGTTGAGCTTTTCCAGCAATTTCTGTTTTTTGTTTCTATAGTGAGTTGCAACAGCTTTCGAAATGATTTACTACCACCCAGATTTCTTCAGAAATCAACATTATTTTCTACAAAAATCTGAAAAGCCCTCATATTCAGTGCTATCTTTGCTTTCTCCTCAGTTTGTTTTATTCAGTCATGGGACATGAGCTTTGCTGGCTGGTCAGCAATTATTGTCCATCCCTACTGCCATTGAACAGAGTGGCAAATACACTATTTCGGAGGGTAGTTGAGAGTCAGCCACTTTGCTGTGGGTCTGGAGTCACAAGTAGGCCAGACCAGGTAAAGATGGCAGATATCCCTCCCGAAAGGTGTGGTGGAATTCAAACCTGGGTCTCTAGAACATTAGCTGGGTTCCTGTCTTAATCCATCGAAAATACCACTAAGCTATCAACTCTTTTAAATGCTACTAGACCTGCTGAGTTTTGCCAGCGCTTTCTGTTTTTGTTTCAGATATTCAGCATCCATAGTTTTTATGTTTTAGTACTCTGCACAACATTGCAGAACTTATGTAATTGTTGCTACACTTTATAATTGTAGACACAAAGGTGATACATTCATTACACCAAATCCCCTGATACCTATAACACTATTTAGCAATAGAGTGTGTAAGTAACCCAGCATTGTGTATTGGGCAATACACTGCATGTCCTGGGCATTCACAGATTGCCAACGGTTGCTGGATTGTCTGCACTGTTTTGTCACTGGCCACAGAAAAAGCAAGCTTGTTGTCAAATTCTCTGAGTATCAAGAAGTTCCTGGAGTTGGTGCTTTATGTGAGACCGCGTACTTAATAGTGCAAGGAGTCTTTCTAACACCACCACTTATTTTCTTGCAGTTACTCAACCTCATCAGTTTAAAAAGAGAATTGAAATTGTGGAGATTTTCTTGCAGGTACTACATTTTTGTTCTCATTGATGTTTTTAAAATTGTTTAATCATTTTCTTGCTCTCTTTTGTTCATCTAATTTTACTTGGTTCATCTTACTACCTTCTCCATCATTTCTCTGTTTCCTTAAATGTCATTGATAAGGAGAGTACTGCTTTCTGTCTCCTCTGGTCCTTTGAAAGAGGAAGGAGACCCTTCTTTATTTTGAGTGTTACTCCTACCATGCTGCATGAGGATAGTTTTTTTTAAAGATCTACCCATGGAAGACAGGGCATCTGTGGAGGTGGTAATGTCACTGGATTAGTTATCCAGAGCTCGAGACTAATGCTGTGGGGACGTGGCTTTGAATACTACCATGGCAGATGGTGATATTTGAAGTGAATGAAAATCCGAAATTAAAAGGAAAGTCTACTGACAACTATTGCGAATGATCATTATTCACATCTGGTTCTATGAGGTCCTTGGGGGAAGGAAATCTACTGTCCTTTGCCTGGTCTTGCCTACATGTGACTCCTAGCTGACCTCTGGGCAATTGGGAATATGCAATAAATGCTGCTGCAGCCAGGCTTTCCTTTTCCCATAGCACTTTGTACAAATG
The DNA here is from genome assembly GCA_024137785.1 of Ginglymostoma cirratum. Classification (NCBI taxonomy): domain Eukaryota; kingdom Metazoa; phylum Chordata; class Chondrichthyes; order Orectolobiformes; family Ginglymostomatidae; genus Ginglymostoma; species Ginglymostoma cirratum. Next base: position 33,390,929 of record JAHRHZ010000012.1, on the reverse strand, counting down.
AATTTTTAACATCTGGGCAATCCAGAAGCAGCAGACCACCTCCTGAGGGCTCCTGCATCTCAGATGCAGCCTTCAGCCAATTTAATTCACTCCATGACAGCGTTAGGATCCTCTGGGATAGCATACTGGAAATGCAGTCCACTATTCCTGTAGTGTTGACAAAAGTGAAAAGGCTTGATCACCAGAAAAATTTACAACTCCACTTTGCTGTCTAATTCTGATTTGAAATTGTACATTCAACCACACTTGGGTTGGAAGACTGGTGTTCTGAACTTTTTTTTTCCTCCATTTTATAATTTATTCCTAAAATCTGCAATGCTGGATTTTGCACTTCTCTAAACTTCTAAGAACTGTAACTGAAGAAGCCGTACCTAGGGATCTTTGTACCGAAGATGGCATCATAAGCAGCAACTTGTAGACTTTGTACTCATTTGACTATTTGTAACCGTAAAGCTAATTCTAATTTGGGTACTTAACCAAAAAAGCACCTTTTTTGAACAAATTTGTCCTGAAATGATGGTAACGAAGAAATACGGGGTAAGAGTTGTAGAATTTAAACTAGCTACATGACACCTACCAAAATATGCGCTTTAAGAGTGAGGGGGGAAAAAGGGGATAATACCATTCAATAGTGCCAATTGGATTACAAGATTCAATGAATTGATTTAGTTCACTGTCTTTCCATTTCCTTTGTTAGCTTTTCCAGTCCTTTTAATGACACTAAGTTGTTTGCGCCAATATTCCAGTCATTGGTCAGGAATTGACGTTTCGGGTCGAGGCCCTTCAGAAATGGGGGAGGGGAAGGGGATTCTGAAATAAATAGGGAGAGAGGGGGAGGCGGACAGAAGTTGGATAGAGGAGAAGATAGGTGGGGAGGAGACAGACAGGTCAAAGAGGCGGGGTTGGAGCCAGTAAAGGTGAATGTAGGTGGGGAGTTAGGGAGGGGATAGGTTGGTCCAGGGAGGACGGACAGGTCAAGGAGGCAGGATGAGTTTCGTGGGTAGGAGATGGGGTTGGGGCTTGAGGTGGGAGGAATGGTTTTGGGATGCGGTCGGTGGGGGGAGATTTTGAAGCTTGTGAAGTCCACATTGATACGCTTGGGCTGCAGGGTTCCCAAGTGTAATATGAGATGCTGTTCCTGCAGTTTTCAGGTGGCATCATCCCTGAGGATGTAAGGGTAGCAGGTTTTGTTCTCTAAAAGACGTTAGTGAACCAGTAGGATTTTTATGGCAACTGATAATTGTTGCATGGTCCTGTCACTGAGATTAGTTTTCAATTCCACATTTCAATTTATTGATTGGATTCAAATTCTTCCAGCTTACATAGTTGGATTTTGACCCATGTATCTGGAGCATTGATCTGGGCCTCTAGATTACCACACCCATGATTACCTGACTGCCACCAATTTTCCCTGAAGTCTACTTTCAATTATCAGCGAAGAGTTGGAAGGTGTCATTAACATTGCTATCCACAGGCACTTGATAATAATTACCAGCTCATTGACTTGTAGTTTGGGGTCCACTGAGGCCAATCAGCTCCTGATCGCATTTCTGCTTAAACATCTGACATAGGAGACAACTCCAGAGGTGAAGTGAGGGTTACTGTCCTTGACATTAAGGACAGTATTTACTCAAGTAACATAAGAGCCCTGTCAAAACTGGAGTCAGTGAGAATCAGGGAGAAAACACTTTCCTGGTTGTGATTGTTGGAGGCCTGTCATCTCAGCTGCGGAAATCTCTGTTGGAGTTCTTCAAGGCAGTGCATTAATATTCAGTATGATCAAGCAGAGTCGGCGTGGCTTCAGAAAGCGGAAAGCATGCCTGACAAACTGCACTGGAATTCTTTGAGGAAGTAATAAGAAAGATAGATGAAGGGGAAGCAGCGGATGTAATGAATTTGAATTTTCAGAATGTGCTTGATAGCACACGGTGTGTGAATGTGCTGTAGACAGGTTTGTGGATGATGGACTGGGTGAGATGGCAAATGGTGAGGATGACAAAGTCTGCAGATAGATTAAGTGAGTAGGCAAAACCTTGAGGTTTTATGAGGTTATGCATTTCGTCATGGAGGAGCTGCATGCAACTTAAATGGAGAAAGACTGCAAAAGAGGAATTTGGGAGTCCTCATCCATGGATCACAAAAAGCTAGCATCCAGGTTCAATAGGTAATAGGAAGGGCCAATGGCCTTTATTTCAAAGGGAATGGACTATGAAAGTCAGGAGGTTTTGCTGAAACTATACAAAACGCTAAGCAGACCACAGCTGGAATACTGTGAACAATGTGGGGGGCCGTGTAGAGTCCTAGAGATCTACAGCACGGAAGCAGACCCTTTGGTCCAACTTGTCCATGCCGACCAGATATCCTAAATAAATCTAGTCCCATTTGCCAGCATTTGGCCCATATCCCTCTAAACCCTTCCTATTCATATACCCATCCAGATGCCTTTAAATGTTTTAATTGTACCAGCATCCACCATTTCCTCTGGCAGACCATTCCATACACACACTACCCTCTGCGCGAAAAAGTTACCCCTTAGGTCCCTTTTAAATCTTTCCCCTTCTACCTTAAAGCTATGCCCTCTAGTTTTGGACTCCTACCCACCCCAGGGAAAACATCTTGTCTAGTTATCCTGTCAATGCCCCTCATGATTTTATAAACTTCTATAAGGTCACCCCTCAGCCTCTGACACGCCAGGGAAAATAGCCCCAGCCTATTCAGCCTCTCCCTATAGCTCAAACCCTCCAAGCCTGGCAACATCCTTGTAAATCTTTTCTGACCCCTTTCAAGTTTCACTACATCCTTCCTAAAGCAGGGAGACCAGAACTGCACGCAGTATTCCAAAAGTGGCCTAATCATTATCCCGTACTGCCGCATCATGACCTCCCAACTGCTGTAATCAATGCACCTACTAAGGAAATGATATACTAGCATTGGAGGCAGTCCAGAGAAGGTTCACTAGGCTGATCTTGGGTATGAAAGGGACCCTGTTTTATGAGGAAAGGTTAAATAGTTTGGGCCTGTGCTTATTGGAATTTAGAAGAATGAGACCACCTTATTGAGACACAAAGTTCTTAGGGCAGTTGACAGGACTGAGGTGGAAACATGTTTTTCCTTTGGGTGAATCTAGGACCAGAGGACATGATCTCAGAATAAGGAGTTGCACACTTTAAAACCAGTAAGGAAGAATTTCTTTTTTGAGTAGTGAATCTGGAATTTTTTTTTTTCGCCAGCGGGCTGTTGAGGCTGGACAATTAGGTATAGTCAAGACTGAAGTAGACATTTTTACTCAAAGGAATCAAGGGAAGAGGCAGAAAAGTGGAGTTGATGATTATCAAGTCGGCCAAATTTCATTCAATGGCAGAGTAGACTTTATGGGCTGAATGGCCTACTTGTGCTTCTACATCTTACGGCCTAACCATTTCTAGCTGCTTCAATGACCATTCCTTCAGCATGAGGTCACGGGTGGGATTTTCACTGCAGTGTTAAAACAATTTGTGATTCCTCAGACACTGAAGCTGTCCATGTCCAAATGCAGCAAGACCTGGACAATATCCAGAAATAAAGAAAATGTATTTCTCAAACTTTATGAGCAGAGTAATTTCTTAATCCAAGAGAGCACAGTTGAAACAGAATTGTTTATCTCTACTTTGTGGATTTGCGCCTCACTTTCTGGATATGTAGATGGTCTCTGGTCATTGTTGTTAACATTATTAAAAACATGGCATTGCATAAATTGCTGGTGTTTGACCTGATGGGGTCAAGTAAAACTGTAGACTACCAGTAAAAACTGAGAAAATAGGGCTTGTATTGAATGTGCTGAAGTTTAACTTGACCCTACAGATTAATTTGTATGACAGGACTCCACAGAAAATGGTTGCAATCTGATTCCTAAAAACACTTGGAGAAAATGTTAAGAAAACCAATTGATAGAAAGCAATGTAAAGTATTTTGGATAACCTAGATAAATAAATAAGGTCTTCTGGTGCTTGCCTGATTGGCATTTGGAGAAAGGAAGGACTTTCTGAGAAGAGCCTCATTGACTTGTAAGACCAGGAATTTTGCAAGGCCTGAAAGCTCTGCGTTTTAGGCAAGATGGTTCCTGAAGGTGGTTACACCCCCACCCCACCAGAAGAGGGCGAAAGTACGAGAAGGATATATTTTATTTATTTTCTGTGCAAGGTTGGTATTTGCCTTCAAACCAGACCCTTTTAGCCTGTTTTCTAAAACACAGTCTGTGGGCATTACTCATTTGAGGAACCTCCACCCCCAACATCAATTGACAATCCAAATACTTCTTCTAAGTCCGCTTTGTGGAGTTTGAGATTTTCCCATATCTGCACTCCTGAACCAGGAGCAAAAGTTCTGGCCTAAAATCTCCAGGGTCTCCCAGTAGCTTAACTAGTTAGCACATGAGAGGCAATTAGCTGAATGTGAGAGAGCACATATGACTCCCACGGCCTGATCTTGATGTGTGAACACAAAACACTTTTTCTTTAGAGATAGCACACTTTACTAAATACCGGGAAATGTGCAAACATTTACTTCACACAGGCTACATGAATTGGAGAGAAACCAGTCAAGACAGTGTTTTTAACTCTCTTTCTAACCTCATGCATCCAACAAACTATTCAAGTGCTAGCAACAGTTACCATGCTATCAAAGATACAGACAGGATTTCTTTAGAACAGGTGGTACTGACCATATGTGACAGATGCACTTGTTCTAATTGTTCAAGTAAAACGCCTCCATTCTGGAATATCAATTTTCAAAAGGGAGACTGCAGGATTATTTAAAGATTGCTTTTGATATACCTTTGTTCAGCATGATCCCCTTACAACAGCCTTTGCAGGTATGATGCTCGCACTACTTTGAAAGAGAAAACAAATCATCTGTTTCTGGTAGAATTGAACAGTTATAAAGAAGTATTTGTCTATCTGTTGCGTGAGAGATTTGCAAAACACCCAATCAAAGGAATTCAACTGACTGATTTGTGAAGTCATTCAAAGCTTGTGCATCATTTTAAACTGGGCTGGCTAAATAACAGTTACTGCTTGCTGCTTTTTAAGAAATGATTAAAATTGTTCATTTTGTTGATTTGAGTATGCTAAAAACAAACCACTAACTGCAGCCTAATTCCCAATGGGCTTGGGCAAACCACACTGGGTTAAAATGAAAATGAGCTGACTTTAATCTGTAAAACAAAGGATGTTACCAGCTTTGAGAAGTTATAGAATCATTCCATCCCTACAGTGCAGGTAAAGGTCATTCAAACCATCAAGTCTGTAATGATCTTCCGAAGAGCATCACACCCTGAACCAGCACCACCTTCATCCCCGTATTTACCTAATCCACCTAGCCTACACATCCCTGAACACTACAGGCAATGCAGTATGGCCAGTCCACCTAAACTGCACACCTTTGGACTGTGGGAGGAAACCGGAGCACCTGGCACGAACCCACCCAAACTCCCTGCAGAGTTGCCCGAGGTTAGAATCGAACCGGAGTCCCTGGTGCTGTGAGGCAGCAGTGCTAACCACTGAGCTGTCCCAAAAGTCACAGTGTTGCTCTGTACAGAACCTGTTGCTCTCCTGCCACTTCAATTCTTCCCAAATTGTGGCAGCACAAAGCTTGAATCTCCCTCCAGGAAGATGCTGTGTGGGTAGAGAACCTCCATCATAGATGGTGGTGGAACAACACTGGTGGTGTTGTTCCTTCACCTCTAAAGATACTTTCCCCTCATCCTATGCACTCTCTTGCTCCATATTGATATGTTCCTTATCAATCTGTTCAGATTGCTATTACACAGCTCTGGAGCAGTGGGAATTGAACCTGGGCCTCCTAGGGGGTAGGGGTATTACTACTACACCACATATATCTTTTGCTCTCTCCCACTACCTAACACTACTCTCTTTGTCCATGACTGATGTTATCCTGACTGCCTGCTCAGTTGGATAGGTTAAGAGTTTGGTATTTTCCTGGCATTTCCAGGGCAGCTACTTTCTTTCCACTGGGTGTGTCCAATAGAAATTACTCCAACTTTATAAACATGAACAGTGGAAAGACATAAATCTGGATAGTATAAGATGTATGACATGGAGGAATGATCAGTAATATAAAATCAGTGCCATTGAGGTATTTTTGTTTGAGCACTAATGAAAACTTAATATGCCATTAACAGTTCAGTTACCTTTTGAATGCATCAGCCAAAACACCTTTTTTTTCCCCGAGCACTCGGTGCTAACAAGTGACCAAAACCTAAGGAATAGGATCAGGAATAGTCCACCATTTAATAAGACCATGATTGACCTTTTAAGTACAACATCATGCTCTCCATGACTTCCAATGCTGAATCTGTTCTACTTAGAGGAGTGGGGTAGACTTCCAGATTTAAAATTTTATTGTGCATGTACGCACCCTGCCAGATATTGCCTGATCGACATCATCAGCATTGGGCAATGATCACTTCACTTTTCCTTTCAATGCAAAATCCAGCCCAGTGTATTTATGCAGCATCGTGGAATGCACTGCCTAAAGCAGGTCCGTGAGGTTAGCAGCAAGGCTGACCAGGGTGACTATTTCAAAAAGAAGATCTTTCAACCAGAAGATGGCCAGGCTTTTCACACTGTGTGTGGACAAGGTCGAACAATATGCCTCATACAATTTTGCAATTTTTAAAGTTTACCCAAAGAAAGTTTAACAAACATGTTCAAAACCAGCATCCTAACATTCCAAATTCTTACGGCTATGTACCTGGATCATGGGATACCAATGATACAACCTATGGCACAAAATTTACAAAGCTTATGCAGGTCCTACTGTTTATGTCAACAGAAGTGGGCCCAAGATCATTTGAATTTTGGATTCCAGTTCTGTCCTTCCGTTTTAAATTCTAAACTCTGGTTTGAGAATTTATTAGTGAGCATATTTAATCTGATTTCAGAAATGTAAACTGCAGATGTTTAGTACCAATGACTGCATTGTATTCTATGACCAGGAAAGTTAGCAAACTTTAGTTCCTGTTACATGGTCAACCCAACACAATTTTAAAAAAATCCCCAGCATTAGAGAGGAGTTGGAGTTTGAGATTTGGTGATAAGGATTTTCCCTCTTGTTTAAAGGAGTAGTTTGGTAAAAGTGTACATTATCAGCTCTACCTTGACTCCTGAAACACATGCAGAAATTGCTGGAGAAACTCCAAGTCTGGCAGCATCTGTAGAGAGAAAACAGTTTTGAGTCCAGTAACCTATCTTCAAAACTGAATTCAGTATTCTAAAGACTCCATGTTAACTCTTTATTTCTGTCCACAGATATTGCCAGACTTGGAGTTTCTCCAGCAATTTCTGTTTTTGTTTCTGATTTCCAGTATCTGCAAGTTTTTGTTTTACAGATGAAGATTCAGTGGACTGGAGATGTTAAATCTGCTTTCTTCCCATAAATGCTGCCAGACCTGTTAAGTTTCACTAGCAATTTCTATTTATGTCTTTGTTTTTGTTTGCTCCTGATCAGTTGAGTATTAGGCTGTAGCTGCGTTTTGCTACCGATGACAGCTCCCTTTTGGCCTTGGGAAGGAGCATTTGGTCCTTGTCCCTTGATACCAACTGGAAACCTGCTCTCTGACAATAACTGCATTTGTCTTCCCAGATAAACTGGAAAAACTAAATCTCTGCCAGAAGGAAAAAAATGCTGCTCAATTGAGTTTTATCAGGTTAAAGTGCAGTTTAATTGCAAAATAATTGGAGCATCTATGAAGGTGTTTATTCTGTTTCTAATTCTGTTGACTATTTCTTAACTGCACGTGTAGTTGTGAAAGCCCTGCTGAATTCAGGATTCACACCCCACACCTTCCCCCTGCTGGTACAGATGGATCTGCTGAAAACGTGAGCTGGACTCTACTTTTGGGTGCTGCCTATCATTTTAACAAACCTCCAGCTTTGGTTCACCTGTGCAAAATTCTGGACCTGTTATTTCAAACTGTGTGAGAAATTACAGTCAAAAATCAAGATGTGTAGAGTTTTTTCAGTTGGTGTCTTTGGGGCAGAATGAGGACTGAAGGCACTGAATAAATGTAACAATAGTTTTTATTTGGTCTGACTACAGTGTTTAATGGAAGTACACTTCATACGGCTGATGATGCAAACTAGGCCTCGAGTAGCAAGCACAGGTTGGAATACCATCAAGAACCAGCAATCATAGTGGTTTTAAAGAAAAATGCCTCCTGCTTCAGCATTCCTGTGTTATAGTAACACCTCTGCAACTGGTTTTACGTTTGCAAACTTAAAACAACTTGGTACATTTTCCTATATTTACTTTTGTCTCTGTCTCTGCTTTCTTTTAAAGCACAATATGAAAGAAGACCTGGTACAATCTTAAGTCCAATGATTCACACATTTGTGCTTCTGTTTTGAGATTTTTTTTTCATACTTTGAGCACGTACTATTGTTTTTGTTCTGATTGCTGTTTCTCCATGAGTTTAGAGATGGAGACTGCCTCATCCCAGGGACAAAGTAATGACTCGGCAGAAGATAAGACTGCTGCACAACGATACATGATTCGAGTGAATGGAGTTCTACATAATGGTAAAACCTACATCTTGTGAATAATTATATGCCGGATGACAAGTCAAGACAGTCTCAAAATTTGTTCCATAGTTTGAGTAACAGTAGGCATAGATTTGTTTTTTAAATTTCTAGGTTTAGTAAGTGGAAGCATCACTTAATGCAATTTCACCAACCTATAGATCAGCTTCTGAAATCTGTAAGGATTTTTAATAAAACTGCCTTTCTTTTCTCATCTTCTTTACCCCCACCAACTATATTTTGAAAAACATTTGGCTGCTTTTTGATGTGTAAAGTGAAGTTTACTCAGCTGTTACTTGCATAGAGACTAGCTAAAACATTATAGATGAATATTATTACATTTTTGATATTTTAGCAAAAAAAATTGACTTTATGTTGAAGTTTTTCATCACTTTTGCGTAATTATTCAAACCAGTGAAGAGGAAATGCTTAAAAAAAAAACAGTTAAGGCCATGCCATTAATGCATACTGGATTTTTTTAAAAAACAAAACTGGATTAAGTCCTTTGCTCATGCCAGCAACATGTACATGTCCGGGGCAAACAAAAATGAACTTTTCCAATTTTCTAAGCCACATGACCAAGAATTTGGATTGGTCAGCTGGAAGACCCAAAATCACATTGCTCCAAGAAAACTGGATTCTCAAGTTAATATTGTATTGGCTGAATAAACTAATAAGACTCGGGGACAAAGTTAGAAAATAAAAAAGGCATGAATTTATTTGAACTGGGTACAAAGAAACAGGTGAGTGCGAGTGGAACATAAGTTTCAAAAATTGATCTGCCTAAGTAAACTTTGCTATAGGAATAGGATCAAAGGCTTGAAGGAGACATTGAGTAGGTTCACTGGGGCTGATAGACAATGCTAAAAGTAACTGATAGAAAAGTCCACTGAATAGATCATAGACTTGAAGAAAGTTAGGCACCAGGGATAGAAACTCAAATTCTTCTGATTCACCAAGAAAATCAGCCTTATCCAAAAGCAAAGAGAAATAAATGTATGAATCTGCATAGTAACCTGCAAAACAAAACTTTACAGGGTTAAAAATACATCAAATTAATGAGCTAATAGAACCAGAATAAGGAGTTTGAGATGAGACTAATAAGAATAGTTGACAACCAAAAGACAATTCCAGTGCTGAAGATATCACAAATATTAACAAGGACTCTTCATTAAATCTACAGGTTTGACAGTGCCCAATTAAGAAAACATTGTTAAAATATTCTTTGATAGAATTTAGAGATCATTGGCAAGGCTGGCATTCTTTTTTGTCTACCCTTATTTGCCCTTGAACTGAGTCACAAGGTGAAGCTGTTTCAGAGAGCAGTTAATGGTCAATGCATTGTTATAGATTTGGAGTCACGTCAGCCAAACCAGGTGAGGACAGCAGGTTTCCTCCCCTAAAAGTATACCAGTAAACCAGATGGATTTTTACAAAAATGTTAGTTTCACTGTCACTGTCACATAGACTATTCTAGATTTTGTTACATGAATTAAAATTCCACCAGCTGCTGTGATGGGATTTGAAGCATTAACCTGGGTCATTGGAATGACTCGCCCAGTGACATTACATCATCATATTCCTAGCAATTAGAATGGGCAGTAAACGCTGGCCTAGCCAGTGGTTCCTCATCCCATGAACAGATATCTTTCCTTTGTATAAGCCACCCATGTCCCAAATGTGGGCATCCTTTTCTGCCAAATGCTGTAGACAAACCTTCCCAGTACTCTACATCACTGCTTAATTCTGAAAGATCTCTCTAAATATCCTTCAAAGTGCAAAGGTAACTTGATGCCATGGAACAGAGCCTAGCCTTTACATCATAAGAAACAGGAGGGTTAAGCCATTTGGCTCCTTCAGCCTGCTTCACCATGTCCCTGCCTCCCTAACCTGTCCTTCCTCCCACCTATCCCCTCTTCCCACCTCAAGCCCCACCCCTATCTCACACCGACCAGCCTCATCCCGCCCCCTTGACCTGTCTGTCCTCCCTGGACTGACCTATCCCCCCTTAACTCCACACCTACACTCACCTTCACTGGCTCACTCCCACCTCTTTGACCTGTCTGTCTCCTCTCCACTATCTTCTCCTTTATCCGTCTTCTGTCCGCCTCCCCCTCTCACCCTATTTATTTCAGAATCCCCTTCCCCTCCCCCATTTCTGAAGAAGGGTCTAGACCCAAAACGTCAGCTTTCCTGTTCCTCTGATGCTGCTTGGCCTGCTGTGTTCATCCAGCTCTACACCTTGTTATCTCACCATTCAACTAGATCACCAAGCGAGGCTTTACGTGCACTATCCCATTATCCATGACACCTTCAATATCTAGAAATCTATAGATCAGTCTTGACCATAATGAACGAGTCTCCATAGCCTTCTGGAGTAAAGGTCAAATATTTGCTACCCTCTGAAGGGAGAAATTCCTCCTCACTCATTCCCAAATGGCTAATCTCTTATTCTGAGCGTGTCTCTACTTGTTTTAGAGCCTCCAGGCAGGGAAAACATCAGTACTGCACCTACCTTGTTAATCCCGAATGGGATCACCCTTATTCTTCTACACTCAAGATGGCTAAATCTCCTCTTACAGGAAAATCTCACAACTCCAACAATCAGTGTGGTGAACTTTCATTGCACTCTAATTACATGTATACCCTTCCTTAGGTTAGGAGACCAAAGCTGCACCCAATACTCTATACTACTGCTGCATTACTCCTGGGTTCAAATCCTCTTGCAATAGAGGTTAACGTACTACTTACCTTCATAATTTCTTGCTGCACTTGTATGTTAGTATTTTAGTAAGACATGAACAAGGGCAGGCAAGTCTTTTTTGATCAACATTTCTGAATCACACCAGTTTGCAAATACTCTGCATTTGTTCTGAGGAGGGGTCACCGGACCCACAACGTTAACTCTGATTTTTCCTCACAGATGCTTCCAGACCTGCTGAGTTTTTTTCAACAACTTCTGTTGAAGCTTTTTGTCTTGTATTTATCAGAAAATTTTGCAAGAATACAAATTCGAGAAAAGAAGCGTTTATACTGCATGAGAAAAATGCTGATTGGTTGCCACGAAGAATGTACCTGGTTAACAGTTAAGCTTTATTTAGATTTTAAACCAGACAGATCAACGCTGATTGGCTGAGGATTTGCCTGACAAATGAACATACAGGGAGAAACAGAAACATAGAAAATAGGAGCAGGAATACACCGTTCCACCCTGAGGCTAATCTACCAATCATTATGATTGTGGCTGGTCATTGAGCTCAATACCCCATTCCCTCCGACGCCCCAATATCCTTTGACCACTTTAGCCATAACAGCAATGCTTTGGCTGCAATCACTTTATGGTCATGAATTCCACAGGCTTGCTGCTGTTTGGTGAAGCAGCGATAATCTAGCGGTATTAGCATTTCACATTCAACCAAAAATCGAATCCCACCATGAGCAATGATTTGAATTCAATAAATTTCTAGAATTACAAGTCTAATGGTGACCATGAAACCATTTTCAGTCGCCAGAAAAAAAACAACTAAAGCCCTTTAGAGTCTTTATCAATACGTAAATGTACCTACTAGAGAAGGAGCAAAACTTGACTTCTCTTGGGAAATGAGACAGGGCAAGTGACTGAAGTGTTAGTAGGGGAACCGTTTGGGACTAGCAATCATAATTCTACTAGTTTTAAAGTAGTTGCTGAAAAGGATAACCCTTCTATAAAAGTTAAAGTTCTTAATTGGAGTAAAGCATATTTTAATGGTATGAGTGAGACAGCGATGGTATTTTGGTGCAGAAATGTCCATCCACCTCAATTGGAAACCTCATTGGCTGGCTGCCAGTTACTGGCCCTGCATCCCACACTGCTCCACCCCACAGCTGGAAATTGGATGTCCCTCCCTACTTTGTGTGTGCTTATTGGCCTTTGCGAATGACACTCAGCAGGGGCAGGTATTTTGAATCCAAACCTGCAGGCAAGCACTAACTTGCCAAGAGAGATTTCAATCTACAGTCAAAGTTCCAAACTAAATTCCGCAGGTACATTGTCACTGTATGTGGGTGTATTAGGAGTTTTATTTTTATTTTCCTGTACTTTGAAACATTTGAAGCAATATAATAAAATGTGAAGAGCCATAATAAAATGTAGTAATATGCTGGAGAAATCCGACAGGTCTGGCAACATCTGCAGACAATTCTGTCCTTCTTTCTTCACAGAAACTTCTAAATCTTCTGACTGTGGCACTTCCTGTCTTCAATTCAAATCTGCAGTATTTTTCTTTTGTTAGTGAGGGGGTATTGGGAGTAGCTAATTTTGGAGACAAGCTTGTTTCTGTTTTATTGATTTACTTAATCTCAGTTGAGATTGTTCAGAAATGTTAGTTTTTTTTATGCTTTGCTTCTGTGGAACCTTGCTTAATTATTTCTCTTCTTTCTACACATCATGCTGCATTCACTATCCCTCCACTGTTTTAAGCACAGAATGTGCAGAAGGGGTACAGAAAAATTCACTTCTCCAACATGAACAACTGCGGACAATTTCAAAGTTTGCAGATAACATTAAACATAAAAGAACCGCAAAGTGCAAGAAGGATGGTGTGGAACTCCAAAGGACATTGACAAGTTTGGAGTGGGCGGATAGGTTGTGGATAAGGCTCAATGGTGAGAAGCAAGAGGTGACGTACTTTGGTGGGAAGAACATTGAAAGGCCGTATAGCAGGTGCAGGATCAGGGTGACCTAGGTGCATAGATGCACAGACCATTCAAGGTAGGATAGGTGGAGACAGCAGTTAATAAAGCCAAATACACTGTATACATTATGAATAGAAACATAACGTGCAAGAGTAAGAAAATGATGTTGGATTTGTGTAAGACACTTGTTAGACCTCAGCTGGAGTACTATGTCTAGTTGTGGGTGCAGACAATTTACAAAAATCTTTCAGGAATGAGATACTTCAGCCATGAGGATAGGTTGAAGAAGTCATGGCTGTTTTCTCTTGGAAGAGAAAGCCAAGAGGAGATTGATTTGATTGAGATTTTCAAAATCGTGAGCAGGCTGGATAGGGTAGATCGGGAGAAGCTATTCCTGCTTGATAAAGAGAAAAAGAATGAGACGATATAGATTTATAGTTACGTGCAAAAGAAACAAGGGTAATGTAAGAGAACTTTCTTCAGTAAGTAGTTTCGGACTGGAATGCACTGCCTGGCAATGCAGTGGAGACAAGTTCAATTGAGGCATTCAGGAGGGCATTGGATAATTATTTGGATAGTAACAGCATGCGGGGATATGGAGAAAAGACAAGACATTGGTACGGGGTGATAGAACCAGTGCAAGTACGATATGCCAAACAGCCTCCTTTTGCACTGTAATTATTGTGATGAACACAAGATGTCAGCAAGACAGACAAAACTGGAGATAAATTAGGTTGTATACTAGAGATAAAAGGTACTGCAGATGCTGGAGAATCCGAGATAACAAGCATGGGGCTGGATGAACACAGCAGGTCAAGCAGCATCATAGGAACAGGAAAACC
>JAHRHZ010000012.1:33363313-33376437 GCA_024137785.1 Ginglymostoma cirratum | reverse complement strand
GTTTTCCTGCTCCTATGATGCTGCTTGACCTGCTGTGTTCATCCAGCCCCATGCTTGATAATTAGTTACAGTTGCGGTTATGTTAGGTGTAATTAAAAGTTGCATGTACTCTTCTGAACCTTCATATAAGCTTTATCAAGTTTTATTTCCCCCATCTCTGGCTAACTGCATTTCTTTAAACCTCTCAAAACAGTGAAAAATGAAGACCCTCGGATGTCTCTGGCTGAATACTTGCGCTCCGTCCTACACCTTTGTGGAACAAAGACGATGTGTTATGAAGGAGGTTGTGGTTGCTGTGTTGTCGTGCTTGAATATGACAACCCTGTGAAACCAGAGAAAAGAATCATCAAGTCAATGAATTCAGTAAGCTGATGTCTGCTACATTTGTTATTCAGCTTGTATCTGTTTTGATGACAAAATGACCTTTTTCACAATACATTTATTCATGCATATGCATATGTATCCTTTCAGTTGTTTGGACCTCCATTATCCCTACCCCTGAAGAAACAGTTTTTTCTGTGCAGATGCCCAGTATCTTTCAATGTCCCAAAACCTGACCCACCCATTTTCAGTGATGCAGATAAACATTTGTCAGGCCATTTTAGTCTGCCTTGTCGTCAATTTTATATAACAGAATCTATTTTAGTGGCAAGATAGATATGTGTTTAATCTAAAGCAAGTAATCATAAGATCTGTTGTCATAATGTCATACAATACAGAAAAGGCTGTTTGGTCTTTCGGGTCTGCGCTGATTTTTTTTTTAAAGAAAACACCTACTTACATTGGTCCCACTTCCCAGTGGTATTTGAGGAGAAAGAATAACTTTGTAACACATTGTAAGCAGCTAGAGTAACTAATGTTCTGGCCAACTGGGCTTGAATGCGTCCGTAGCAAATGAGATCATAGGAACAGAAGTAGGCCATTCAACCATAGAGATAACAAGGTGTAGAGCTGGATAAACACAGCAGGCCAAGCAGCATCAGAGGAGCAGGAAGGCTGACGTTTCGGGTCTAAACCCTTCTCATTCAACCATAGAGTCTGCTTTGCCATTCAGTGCAATTATGGCTGATGTGATAATCTTCTAACTCCACTTTCCTGTCTCTTGCCTATAACCCTTGATTCCCTTACTGATTAAAAATCTGCTTGTCTCAGCCTCTACATCTCTCTGTCTTGGCATCTCCTGTGTTCTGGGGTAATGAATTGCACAGATTCACAACAAAGTAGAGGCGGTGTTTCCTTGTAAGGGGCAATCTAGACTGAGGAGTTATAGTTTTAGGGTTGTTGATGTGGCTACAATAAGTGGACTGCAGTGGTTCAAGAAGGCAGCTCACTACCACCTTCTCAAGGTCAACACAGCTGGGTGGTAGTTGCTGACTAGCCAGTGACACACACATCCCACGAATGAATGAATATAAATGATAGCAGAAGTCACATCCCTGTTTGAAAATGATAAGCTAAAATTAAGTTCACTTCAAGAACCAAACTGGTTTGGTTGATCTGGAATTTGAATTATATGAGATCTAGGAACTCAAAGCTATTCTTAATAAAGCCAGTATGTGAGCACCTGATCACAAGCATTCTCTGCATTAGTTCTTGCCGATTTGTCTCTTTAATCATCAATGATTAGCAGTGCTAACCTTAGACTACATTAGAGTTAAGGAGGACTGGGAAATTCTCCAATTGTCTTAATCTTATTTGGACATCTGATCTACAGAAATGAGCTAAGGTTTGCATTATTTCTCGTATACCATTGCGTTTGGAAAGACAGCCAAAGCGCAATCTGGATTGTCACATCCAAGAATCTTGTTATTTATCACCATTCCAAAAGTCAGCTTTATGAATTATTCAAATTTTATTGTGCTTCAGTATCTTGCTGTATCATTTGTATTCTTTATATTAATTGATTTGTAAATAAATTTAACCATTTGTCAACACGTACATACCAGGAAGAACAGAATGACTGGATATCACATATAATTTGCCGCAGACAGTATACTATATTAATAATTAATCCAATAAATTTATTAAATTATTTTAAATTATTATGGCTAATCATTAAATTTGCGCAAATTAGGTCAAAATAGCAAATATAAGTACAGAGATAGCAAGAACTGCAGATGCTGGAGTCAGAGATAACATAGTGTGGAACTGGAGGAACGCAGCAGGTCAGGTAGCATCAGAGGAGCAGGAAAGTTGACGTTTTCGGTCGGGACCCTTTTTCAGAAATCAAATCTGAGTACAGATGTTTGTTTTACATTTCCAGCATCCGCAGTATTTTGTTTTTATTCATAGAGCAAACTTCATATGTAATGGCTCCTCTTCTAAAAGTATTGAAATGTGAAGCTGTTTTCAAGCTAAAAGTCATAACATTTACTAACTTGTCAAATAACTATACTGTAGCAAAGGAATTCAATGAAAAAGTGATGTGAGAATAGGAGGAGGAGGAATTCACTTTGTAGCAAATGTCTGAGATCAGAACAGGGACCAGCCACTGGCCTGATATTGAGAAGCACGCATTAGGATAGGTCTTCAAAATCGTCAGAATCATCATCACCCTATAGTCACTTAAGTATGCTACAATTATGAAGTTTATAAGGCTTCCCTAAAATATCAGTGAATATCAGAAACATTATTTTGCCAGGGACCTACAGAGAGAGCATGTGGAAATCTAAAGGCTTTATGGTTCAACTTGCCAGAGTGTGGGTGGAAGCTGAAGCTTGAATAAATAAAAACAAATTCCAAGGAGTTAGAATGAAGCTGGAAGATGTACCTAAGCTCCTACCAGAAAGATGATCTTCAGTAATACGCTCAATACAAAGGACAGTTTTCAAGCAAGATGTTACCAAGTAGATAAAGGAAAAAGCAGAAGCCTCAAGTTAAGAATCATTTTAGGGCATTTAATGTCCACTTAAAGGACAGTGTTATGTATACCCTGTCGAGTGATTTTGCGGTTGTGTTTAAAACAAAAAAGGTATTATTTTTGAAGTGTAAGTTGTCAGCAATAATAGTGTTTAATTACTTAGGCTATTAATCTTTTCATAATAGTAAACATCTTGAACCACAAAATATTGGTATACCATCGTTTTATTATTGGAAGTTTATATTGCTTTTTAGAAGTTATCAATACATACTAATATCCTAATATGTGTCCCAGATAACACCCTAAGTTCAACAAAGGTTTCAAATAACTAGTTGATGTAAACATTTTATGGGACAAACAACTCCATATTGCAACAGAAGGGCAAAATTGCTAAGATACGACCAGGAGACCTCTGCTAAAATTATTGGGTTGTGATGCTTCATGTGACAAAACAAAGTGACTAAAACAAATAGTATCCATTAAGTCACATCAGCAACATGGATGGAACGCCCATGAATTTTGATTTACCCTGCGCCCAAGCTGTAGAATGTAAAGATACAAACTCATCTCCAATCTCTGAGACGTAGGACTCTGCTCTGCCCTCTGCAACGGGATCTCGACTTCCTGACCCACAGAATGCAATCCGCAAGGATTGGCGTCAATACCACCAGCACGATAATCGTCAACACCGGTGCCCCCAAAACTATGTACTCAGCCCCTGTACTCCTTATATGCTCATGACTGTGTGGCCAAATTCTGCTTTAATCCATTTGTAAGTTTGCTGATGGCACCACTGTAGTGGGCTGGCTCCTAAACAGCGATGAAACAAAGTGAAGCAAAGAGGTAGAGAGCTTAGTGGCATGGTGTAAAGACAGCAAGCTCACCCTCAATGTTCACAAATGAAGGAGCTGGTCGTCAACTTCAGGAAGCAGAGTGGAGGACATGCCCCTATCAGCATCAATGGCACTGAAGTGGAGATGGTCGAAAGTTTCAAGTTCCTAGGAATAATTATCACCAACAATCTGTCCTGGTTCATCCACATCAACACTGTGGTCAAGAAGGCACACCAATGCCTCTATTTCCTCTGAAGGCTAAGGAAATTAGGCATGTTCACAATGACTCTTACCAATTTTTATAGATGCACCATAGGAAGCATCCTATCTGGATGCATCACTGTATGACATAGATTTTTGAAGAGGTGGCAAAGAAAATTGATGAAATCAGAGTAGTAGGCATTGTCTATCTGGACTTCAGCAAAGCATTTGTCAAGGTTCAGCATTGTAGACTGGTTCATAAGATTAGATCACATGGGATCCAGGTGGAGCTAGCCAATTGGTTACAAAATTGGCTTCAAGGTAGGAGACAGAGGATGGTGGTAGAGGGTTACTCGTTGGACTGGAGGCTGTTTTTTGTCATTAATATAAATGCTTTGGATGTGATATAGAAAGTATGCTTAGTAAGTTTGCAGATGACACCAAACTAGGTGGTACAGTGGACAGTGATGAAGATTATCTCAGACTACAATGGGATCTTGATCACATGGGCCGTGGGGCTGAGGAGAGGCAGATGGAGTTTAATTTAGAGAGATGTGAGGTGTTGCATCTTAGTAAGGCAAAGTAGGGCAGAATTTATACAGTTAACGGTAGAGTCCTGGGGAGTGCTGCCAAACAAAGAGACCCAGGGATGCAGGTGCATAGTTCCTTGAAAGTGGAGTTGCAGGTAGACAGGGTAGTGAAGAAGATGTTTGGCGTGCTTGCCTTCATTGGTCAGAACATTGAGTATAGGAATTGGGACATCATGTTGAGGGTATACAGGACATTGGTGAGGCCACTTTTAGAATACTGCATACAATTCTGGTCACCCTTCTATAGAAAGGATGTTGTTAAACTTGAGAGGGTGCAGAAAAGATTTCCAAAGATGTTACTGGGACTGGAGAGTTTGCGTTATGGAGAGAGGCTGAATAAACTGGGGCTTTTTTTCCCTGGAGTGTCAGAGGCTGAGGGGTGACCTGAAGAGGTTTACAAAATCATGAGGGGAATGGATAGAGTGAATAGCTAAGGTCTTTCTCCCAGGGTAGGTAGTTCAAAACTAGAGGGCATTAGGTTAAGGTGAGAGACCTGAGGGGTAACTTTTTCACACAGAGGATGGTGCATGTATGGAATGAGCTACCAGAGGAAGTGGCAGAGGTGGGTACAATTAACATTTAAAAGGCATCTGGATGGGTATTTAAATAGGAAGGATTTAGAGGGATATGAGCTAAATGCTGGCAAATGGGACTTGGTCAGATTGGGATATGTGGTCAGCGTGGATGAGTTGGACTGAAGAGCCTGTTTCTGTGCTGTATGACTCTGACTCTATAGTGGAGAAACAAGCTAAATTAAGTTTCCTCTGGGTTACCCCTTGGATTTATTGGTGAATATGCTCCATTTACTGCTTCTAGTTTTAGATATTTCCATAAGTAAAAGCAATTTTTTCCACATCTACCCTATCAAACACATATTATCTTAAAACTATCCATCAGATCACCCCATAACTTGATCATAGACTATTACCAGATCTGAAAAAAAAATGAATAAATATAAGTCATCTCAACTGGTCAATCAAATCTAGCCTATTCAATGATACCATTTACTCACATGATTAAACCTCTCAGTCATCTAATATTCTGAGAAAATCAAAATCTGTGAGAAAAGTTGCCACTTCAGAAAGTAATTCTATGCAGGCAGAAGGAAATTAAAGAAGAAACCAAAGTGCATAGAAATCTGGGACAGACAAACAACATTATGATAAAGACTAATTCTAAAGGTTGAGGGATCAAAGAGGAGATAGACTAAACAGATGAAGATGGATTTGAATGTCTAGTTATGAACTGTAGAAACTATTGACACAACAAATGAGGACTTAATATTTCTGCTTCTAACATGTCTAGGAAACATAGGGAAGGATAATGTATCTGTGACTGCGTTGATCAAAGATCTCAGGCTGGATTTTCATTCATGAGAGAAAGACATCCCCTGAATGGTGTGATGTTCTTGGTTAAAGAATAGAGATAGGATCTACTGCCCCCAGATGCACAACAGAGGTGACCATAGGGCTGCAGATGTCAGTATAGTTAGGCCCACTTTGATTCTTTGTCACTTTGTTCCAGTTGTTTTGGTAAACATTGTGATCTCGTCCCCACTCTTTACAACTCATCACTTCTTCCTCTACTCCCTAGACACATATATGCAACCAATCCCACAACAATGTCGCTGACTCTTAACTACTGGACAATTAAGGATAGGCAAAGAATGCTGGCCTTGCTCACACCTCATGAATGAATTTAAATACCCTGTGACCCCATGCCCAGCTTCAATAGTCTCTTAAACTCTCCATGCCAATGCATATGCCCCATTCACATGGCCCCTTATAACCCTTAGTTATTTCCCATCCATCCCCATTAGTCCTTCTAGCCCCACTGCCAACTTAGTGCCATCTCTAGCCAGCCTATGCCCTATCACTCTTTGCTGCACAATCTCCATGCCAACTCATCAAGTACTCTCCATTGGTAGATGTTCGGAGCCTCTGTACCAAACATCTAGTGCAGGGTTCACTCTGAAAAGCTCCTATGCGTAAAAGCCCATTCAATAGATTTAAATCTCCTCAAGTACTGAATTCCTTATAAAGACACACATTTAAATTCATAATCCCATATCAAAGACTCCTAAATACTTTATCAATTAAATTGTGAGCTTGTTGTGGAAAGCAGCCACGTATTAATAATGCCATAATGAAGGCACTTAGAGTTAGGTCAACAGACACATCCTGAAGCTTTTTGCAACGTTTTTCAATTTTTAAAGGAATGGCCTCCTAAATAACTTTGCAAATTGATATTTCTATAGACATAATCTGTCATTCAAGAGCACTTACAGAGATTCTGTGAAAGAATCCCAGCTCTTTGAAGAGATTTTTAAAGATTTTTAAAGATTCCCAACTCACCCATCACAGGATAAGGCCCTGCCTTCATTGGGTTCAAATCTTACCATAACAGATGAAATTTGAATCCAGTAAAAAATCCATGTTGATTGTTGGGAAAACCCAACCTGTTTACTCCTGTCCTTGAGGGAAGGAAATCTGAGTTTCTTACCTGGTCTGGCCTACATGTGATTCCGGACCTACAGCAATGTGTTTTACCCTTAACTGCCTTCTGGGCAGTTAGGGGTGGGGAATAAATTTTGGCCTAGTTTGGGATGCCAATACCCTGTGAATGAATTTTAAACAAGGTTTTCGTTTAACATATGTTCTATGAACTGTCTCCAATGCACTTACATCTTTCCTTAAGTTAGGTGACCAATGCAGTGCATTGTATTACAGATGCAACCTCACCAGTGCCTTGTATAATTGAATCATAGTCTTTTTACATTGGTGTTTCTCAGGGTGGGATTTAGGACTCATGCTTTTCAATGTATGATCTGAGTCTTGGTGTTGAGGGGACAACTTAAAAAATTTGTGGCTGACATGAAACTTGAGAGCATTCAAAGCTGTGAAGAGGATAGTGTCAAACTCCAAAAGTATACAAGTCAGTGGAGAGGGCAGACAGGGCCTGGGTGAAGTTCAATGCAGAGAAATGTGAGGTGATACATTTTGGTACCACGAGCATGTAGAGACAGTATTTAATAAACAGTACTATTCTACACTTCTAAAGTTTGTGCAGAAGCAGAGAGACCTGGGTATTTATCAGCATTAAAGTTGGCAGGAGTACACAATGTCCAAAACTTCAATAAAAAGGCATATAGAGTAGAAGAATAAATACGGAATACTAAATACTAAACACTAAATACTAAATACAAATATTAAACTTACATAAAACATTATGTTAGACCTCAGCTGGAGTTTTGTGTACAGTTCTGGGCACTATACTATAGAAAAGATGTGAACTCATTAGGGAGAATGCTGAAGAGGTACAGAAGAACGGTTCTAGGGATGAGAAACTTCTTGAGTTGGGATCATTTGCCTTGAAGAGGAGAATGCTAAGAGAAGATTTGATGGAAATTTTCGAAGTCATGACAGGCCTGAACGGAATAAATGGTGCACAAAAGGATCAAAAACTAGAGCATAGATTAAGTATTTTGCAAAAGAAGCAAATATGAGGTGAGGAAGATCTTTTTCTCACAGTGAGTGGTTAGGATATGGAGTTGACAGCTTGGAAGTGTGGTGGAGACAGGTACATTTGGGGCATTCAAGAGAGCACTATGATTATTTAAGTTGAAACAATGTTCAAGGGTATGAAGAAAAGGCAGGAGTTTGGCACTAAGTCAAAATGCTTAGAGAGCCTGTGCAGACATGATGGGCTGAAATGGCCTCCTTCCGCACTGTAACAATTCTCTGACTCTGTGTTCAATTCCCTTGCAATAAATGATGACATTCTATAAACTTACATAATTACTTGCTGTATCTGCATGCTAACATTTTGTGATTCATGCACCAGGATACCTAGATTCCTCTGCATCTCAGAGCTCTGTTATCTCTTACCATTTAGATAATATGCTTCATTTTTATTCTTACTGCCAAACTGGACAATGTCATCTTTTTATACTCCGTTTGTCACATCTATATCCACTTAATTCATACTTTTTTTTTTGTAGCCTCCCCATGTCCTTTCATAACTTATTTTCCTATTTCGCTTTGTGTTGTCGGCAAATTTGGCGACCATACCTTCCGGCCCTTAGTTCAAGTCATTTATAACAGTTGTTAACAGTTGAGGTCCCAAGACCAGTTCCTGTGACACACCACCTATTACGTCTTTCCATTTGAAGAAGATCCATTTGTGCCAACTTTCTTCTTCCTGTTGGCCAGCCAATCTTCTATCCATGCCAATATGCAACCATTGACAAAATAAATTTTTATTTTCTGCCATAATTTATATTGTGGTACCTTATCAGATAGCTTCTGGAAATCTAAGTTCCTCATTCTCAAAAGTAGTTATCTCCAATGGGTTGGTCAAGCATAATTTCCCTTTCACAAAACCATGTTGACTCTGTCAATTACCATGAATTTGCGCAAAAGCTCTACTTATGTCTTATTATAATAGCTTTGAACATTTTCCCTATAATAATGATTAATTAACTGTCCTGGTTTCCTGATTTTTGTCGCCCTTGCTTTTTGAATAAAGGAGTTATATCAATATTCTCCACTCTCATAGCTATCTCACCAGCCACAAGTTTAAGACTCTAAGATGAAGTCCATCAGGACCTGGACACTTGTTAGCCTGCAGCTCCAATAATTGACTCAGTACCACTTTTCTGATGATTATAATTTTCCTGAATTCCTCCCTTCTATTTCTGGACTTATTGTTACTTCGAGGAAGTTAAGTTCATCTTGTATAGTGAATACTGATGCAAAATACCTGTTCAATTCATTTGCCATTCCCTTATCTTCCCTTATTAATTTTCCAGTCTCCCTTTCTTTAGGCCATCACTCACTCTGTTAACTCTTTAAGTATTTATAAAAACTCTTACTGTCTTTTCGGAATCTCTGGTTGGTTTTCACTTATATTCTAACTTTTCTCTATATAAATTTTTGGTCATTGTTTGGTTTTTTTTGTATAATCTTCTGACCTGCCATCTGTGTTTCCACAATTACATACTTTTTTTTGAACTTTGACACCATCTTTAACTGTTCTAGTTAACCACAAATAGTGGACTTGGAATTTTTTTACTTGGTACAATGTGACTATTCTGTGTACTTTGAAATATCCCCTCGAACATCTGCCACTGCATCTCTATTGACCTGTCCTTGTAACATAATAACCAGTTCTGATTGTATGTCTTCATAATTGCCCTTACTTAAAAGAAATCTCAGAGCCACTCCTTTCTCTGTTAAACTGAATATGAAAATCAGACTTACGCTTGCTGTTACTTAAGGGCGCCCTCACAATGGGAGCATTAATTAACCCTGTCTCATTGTGCAATACCATGTCTAGTACAGCATGCTTTTTGGTTGGTTCCAGAACATACTATTTGGACAAACTATCCTGAAAAATAATCTGTGAACTCCTTATCAAGGCTATGTTTGCCTATCTGATTTTTCCAGTTGTTACGTGCATTAGATTAAAATCTCCCATGACTGTTGTTTTGTCTTTCTGACAGGCACTTATTATTTATTCCTTTATGCATTACCCTACTCATAAATTATAGTTAAGGAGCCTGTACACCACTCCCATAAGTAACTTCTCGCCTTTATCGTTTCTCATCTCTACCAAAACTGTCGCCACATCTTGGTTTCCTGAACTTGGGTTTTCCTTCTCTATTGTGCTAATGCCATCACTGCCTGCCAGAATCACCTGTCCAGCTATTCCTAGCTTCCTGTCGCCTTAATGGACCGGTATCCCCCCCAAGATTTGGGTCCCTATCCATGCATCCTGCGGTTGTGCCTCTGGAATGGTAAATTGCACTTACTTATTTCCGTTTGTGCTGTGGGCTAATCTATTTTGTTCTGGCTGCTCCACGCATTCAAATTTAAAACAAAGCCTTTAGTATGATACTTTTACTTGCTTTGTACATCTAGCCTCAACTGTTGGTTGTCTGTTAGAATCATACTGTCCATCCCTTCTGTTTATCATTTACTATATTAATACATTTCTCTTTGGCCTTGACTCTCGTCTTTGATTTACCACATCTCTCCAAGCTTGATCCTGGCAATGCAGTCAGTATCCATATACCCATTTGCTATAGCTAACTAGCGATTGCAAAACAAAGTTCAGTATCTATCTGCCAGTCATTTTTTTTAACTGGTGCGTTCTCCATCTCAAGTCCTCCACCAATCAGAGTCCATTTGCTATCCAACCTGTACTCTCCTGTCAAACAGTATGTATGCTCTTTCTCTCTTGACTTGTTATTCTGATGAATTGTCCTGATGAGTGCAAGACGAAAAACTTAGACAAGATGTGACTTTTCTCGGCAATACTCAAGTTCTGTTTTAAGAAAATAACAATCTGATAATTCTTTGTGAAGCTGTAGTCGGGATAGGCACGTAAAACCAAATGGGCTTTTAAAACAAAAATCATTTTCTGATCTCTGCAGGCACACAAGTCCAGGAAAACAATGATAATCACTTTCCCAGACAATTCAGTTAACATTTGAATGTCAATCATGTTCAACCAGTTTCCTTCATAAAATAATTGAATCAAAAGTGAGACAGATCCAGTATTCAAATGTTAAGAGGCAGCATTGAATATTGTTATAATTGCTGCAGTCTGGAAAATCGGCTTCCATTTTCACTTCACTGTGCTGAAGAAATCCCTCTAAGCACTTTGTGTAATCCTTGATCGTAAACTTTGTTTAGGTCAAAGTTAGCAATTTGTGATTACCCAGACATTATCGTACATCCTTCTGAATAAGGGCATGTTTAAACACGGCTGAGATGTTTCCATAAGTTGTAACCAAAAATTGTTTTTAGTGCTGCTTGCTTATCCTTGAACTCCCTTTGTATCCTGCTGTTACTGTGTCAACACAGGCTTTGCAAATGAGCTTTTGTCTCACATCAGCTTACTTAACTGGGAAATATCAGTTCTCAACTCCGCAGCAAGTTATGTAGTTCACACAGCAGGGCAGAAGTTTGTAGATGGGTAAAGAGAAGTTTGAAATTGTCGCAATTGTACCATTATGATTACACTCCTGAGATCTGATTGTGGAGTGTCATCAGTGGTGAGCAGGAGTATTCCTACTTATTGGCCTGATTTTCTGTCATAGATCAAAGGTTTGTTGATGGGGATAATCAGTAACATACTGGGAAGTGTATAAATACATAATGTAATATGATAGTATGTACTTTCATTTGGACCTGTAAAAGTCTGTATTGTTAAGTGTGACAGATCCCTCCCGTAATAACAGTATGTAATATTTAGTTCATAAATAGTGGAGGTTGAATTTTAGACATTTGCTGACTGACGGTCTTTAATCTGGAATAATCAAGTTGCTATTGTGAACTTGTGAATAACATCATATATTTAAAATACTGGGAGCATTTTTATTCTCTGTACGTGAAGCGTTTACACAGTGCCATCTACTGGTTATTTCTTAGCTGTAAAGTTGAGCATATGCCCGTTTTTAAACAAGATTGAATTTTTTTTTCCACAATCAGTTGTCCCTTTGTGTTAACATTTTCTTGATTTTGTTTCCTGTGTTTTTTGTTCGGTTAAATGGTAACTCACAGTACCCTAATTTGGGGCACTTGCTGATGCAATTACTGCGCAAGTGAAGTAGCTATTTTAGGAGGTGCATGATTCTCTGGTGATTTTGTGATTTAATTGTATGCATTCATTCAGCTTTAGGACAATAGGAGGTCAGCAATTCCATCAAAACAATTCCCTAAATGATTGTGTGGAAAATGATAATCAGCAAAATGTGCAGTTAGAAAGGTAGCATAGGGGCTGTACTCAAATCCACCAGAACTGCATGGCTGCTCATCTAAGGTTGGGACTAGAGCACTTTATTAGATAGAGAAGAGGGAAAACTGTTAGCCCACAAGTGACCGATATAAAAGTAAAAGATTGCTAATGCAGGAAATATAGATATGAACAGAAAACACTGAAAGCACTCAGCAGATCTGGCAGGAGAGACAAAAGGAATAATCTCTTCAGATCAATGACCCTTCATCAAAATATCAGACGTTCTGATGATGCATCATGAACCTGAAACAAAAGCTCTGTTTCTCTTTTTTTGATGTAGGATTACAATATATTGTTACTATTTGAGAAACTGGATTGGTTAGTGGAGGAGAAGATTTTAGTTTCCAGTTCTGTGCAGGGGACTGGTTTCTTTTAACTAAGGTCAGAAAGGCCATTTTGAACAGTCAGTTCAAGAATCATTTCCAAGAAAGCATGTGACTTAAGTTAAATTACTTGATCAGCAACCTGGTGAGTTCATTGTTGAATTATTTACAAACTTGAACTTTAAAGATGTGCAGAAAGACAAGCTAAAGGCCCACATCAGGTATCAGTTGAGAAAAAGGACATTTATACCAGGAGAAGGGCAGTTTAGTTTATGGAAGTTCCCAGACTGTGAGAATTGGTAGAAATCTGCAGGCTGTCAGAATTGTAAAGAAGTATCCAGGCCATCAGAGCTGGAAAGAAGTCTTTGTTTACATCAGCAATCCAAAGAGAGAGGCTGGAAAGAGACATTAAAGTAATGATGAGATAACAAGGGGTAGAGCTGGATGAACACAGCAGGCCAAGCAGCATCAGAGGAGCAGGAAGGCTGACGTTTCGGTCCTAGACCCTTCTTAA
>JAHRHZ010000012.1:33346195-33358313 GCA_024137785.1 Ginglymostoma cirratum | reverse complement strand
GTTTGCTCCTATGATGCTGCTTGGCCTGCTGTGTTCATCCAGCCCCACACCTTGTTATCTCGGATTCTCCAGCATCTGCAGTACCTTTTATCAGTGAACCAGATGGGTTTTTCCTGACAATCAACAATGGATTCATGGTCATCGTTAAATTCATAATTCCAGATAATTATTTAATTCAAAGTCTACCATTGGCCATGGCAGGATTTGAACCCAGGTCCCCAGAACGTTGTTTGGGTCTCTGGATTAACAATCCAGCAATAATACCTCTAAGCCATTGCCCCTCACCTATTTGAAGAGATGGTAGATAGATTTATGAAATATCAAGGAGTTGAGGCCTGAGGCAGGTAACCCATGATCTTCCAGAAGGACAGGACAGGCTTGAGGGGCTGAATGGCTCAGTCCTGGTCCTGTTTTCTTTCATTCTTATTCCCTTGGGAAAAGAACATCGATAGTCTCATGTGAAATTGTTCAGTGACTGACCAACGTGATGATAAAACTGCTAAAGTAAAACTTAATTGTATCAGAGATAAAAGTTACTGCAGATGCTGGAGAATCCGAGATAACAAGCATGGGGCTGGATGAACACAGCAGGTCAAGCAGCATCATAGGAGCAGGAAAACTTGACGTTTCGGGCCTAAACCCTTCATCAGAAATGGGGGAGGGGAAGAGGGTTCTGAAACAAATAGGGAGAGAGGGGGAGGCATATAGAGGATGGATAGAGGAGAGGATAAGTGGAGAGGAGGCAGACAAGTCGAAGAGGCGGGGATGGAGCCAGTAAAGGTGAGTGTAGGTAGGGG
This sequence comes from Ginglymostoma cirratum, assembly GCA_024137785.1. NCBI lineage: Eukaryota > Metazoa > Chordata > Chondrichthyes > Orectolobiformes > Ginglymostomatidae > Ginglymostoma > Ginglymostoma cirratum. The sequence goes on along the minus strand of JAHRHZ010000012.1, from coordinate 33,357,516 downwards.
GGTAGGGAGGAGATAGGTCAGTCCAGGGAGGACGGACAGGTCAAGGGGGCGGGATGATGTTAGTAGATAGGAGATGGGGGTGTGGCTTGGGGTGAGAGGAAAAACACGTTAGTGAGGTGGAGATGAGCTGGGCTGGTTTTGGGATGCGGTTGGGGGAGGGGAGATTTTGAAGCTTGTGAAATCCACATTGATGCCATTGGGCTGCAGGGTTCCCAGGCTGAAGCCCTCTCAAGCCAGGTGTTAATCTGAGATCTGAGTTGTCCAATGGTGCCATCAACTGGGATTGTATCCTGAATATTTCCAGTGTGTTCCATTTTTATTATAGTGAGTATCTGATGCTAAAGTTAAAGTTGCCTTAATGCTTATGCCCCAACTCAGTAACTCTAAAATCATCAAATAACTTTTTTGGATAGACCTAGTAATGGTTTGATGGCTTTCAAACTTGATTTTAATTTCCATGTCTTATTGCATATAAAATGAATATTACGTCTTATCATATCTGAAGATAGTATTGTACCATATTTTTGAATTTTGTAGTGTTTGTTTCCAATTGGCTCCCTCCTATCGTTGAAGAACCATCAAGTTATAACAATCGAGGCGTTGGGGTCTGTGAAGAAGGGTTTACACCCCATACAACAGCGACTGGCTGATTATAATGGAAGTCAGTGTGGATTCTGCAGCCCAGGTTTTGTCATGCAGATGTTTGGGTAAGTACTGACAATTGCTTTCATTAGCTGTCCAGCTAAATATCTTTGTTTGTTTAAATGTGTTTTCACATACCACTCAGGGATCTGCAGGACATATAAAATCGTAGCTTTCCCTAGAAAATCTTTTTTTGTTTGTTATGCTAATTATAACACCAAAACCAAACTTGAGGTGGGATTTGTGGCTTTTAATTGCCAGCAGCAAGTTGTCTTCTTATTCGTATTAACTGCGTTAAAATGAAACTAAGAAATGCAATGACAAGTATTAACCTCTTGAGTCCTGGAAATCGGCAGTGTTTGCTGGTAATCTCTGCTACCTCTCTCACTCAGCCGTGGGGTGTGGAGGCCATCCTGTGATCAGTGTCTATGTTAATGTATGTGCAGCTATTATTCTCTTCATGTCCAGCTCACTACACATGCAGTGTAGATGTCTGGCTACAGGAGTTTCCTTGCAATCGTAGAGACGTCTCTTGCTGGGGTTCTCTCTTTGAGGACTAAGGAGGCCTTTAATTATTTTCATAAACAACAATTTTTTTTAAGGGTCCCGGCTTCGATCCCAACCTGCGCTGAAAGTGAATTCTGTAATTATACAATACAGTCATTCCATTTATAAGACAGAGGGAGGCTATTAGGCCCCTTGAAAGAGAACTGGCTCTTTTGAAGATCAATCCAGTTAGCCCATTCTCTGCTATTTCATCCAGTCTCTACAATTTTTCTCCTTCAAATATTTATCTAATTTTCTTTTTTATGGCTCCAATCAATTCTGTATCTACCATTTGTGCAGGCAGAATGTTCCAAAGCTGAGCCACTCGATGCATGGAAACAGGAATAGGCCATTCAGCCCATCGACCCACCTCGCCATTTAATACAAAATGGCTTATCGGGCAGTTCAGTGCTTTTTACCCATATTATTTCCATTGGAAATCAGAAATCTGTCAATCTCTCCTTGGAAAATACTCAAAGAATGAGCTTCTACAGCGCTCTAGGATAGAGAATTCCAAAGGTCCACAATTCTGAGTGAAAAAAAACAATTTCCCAGCCCTAAATGGTGTCCCACTTATTTTTAAATTGTGTCCCCTGGTTCCAGTTTCCCAAACCAGGGTAAACATATTACCTTCATCTACCTTGTCTATCCCTTTTAAATATACTGTTTCAATGAGATCCCCTTTCATTCATAGAATCCCTACCATGTGGAAACAGGCCCTTTAGCCTACCAAGTCCACGCCAACCCTTGGAGCATCCCAACCAGACACATCCCCCTATAACCCACCTAAGTTACACATCCCTGAACACTAGGGGCAATTTAGCATGACCAATCCACCTAACCTGCACAAGTTTGGACTGTGGGGGGAAACTGGAGCACCCGGAGGAAACCCATGCAGACATGCGGAGAGTGTGCAAACTCCACACAGATAGTTGCCTGAGGGTGGAATTGAACCTGGGTCCCTGGTGCTATGAGGCAGCAGTGCTAACCACTGAGCCACTGTGCCGCCACCTCAAAGCTCTAGAGAATACAGGCCCAGTTTATCCAATCTTTCCTCAAAGACCAATCCTGCCATCCCAGGAAGTGGCATGGAGAACTATTGTCACACTCCCTCTATGGCAATAATATCCTTCCTGAGATATGACATGGGGGTGCTGGTGTCGGACCGGGGGGGGGGGGGACAAAGTGAGAAGTCACACGACACCAGGTTATAGTGCAACAGGTTTATTTGAAATCACGTGCTTTCGAAGCACTGCTTCTTTGTCAGGTGAAGTGGAGGGAAGTGCACAGTTACTGTAAAACTGTACAAACTGATTAAGGTAGAGAGATCATAACAAGTTACCAAGGTGATGGTGTCAAAACAGAACAATAAGACAGATTTTACAAGCACAGAACAGCATGGTGGGCCAAATTAGTTTGCACAGCTTTGGATTACTTGTTACTTCGGCTAGACCCTTGTCATGCAGCTCTTTTACCTATCATGTTATTCCAGCCATTTCGTTTGTCTCTAGCACCATCTTATTTTTAATTTTTTGTAATTATCGCTCTGCCTCAATTAAGCGGATCACAGGTCATCCCTTCACTTGCTATTCAGTTGTTGACATTTTACTCACACCATCTGACACTTTTGATCACCTGCAGAGATTTGTTGCTCAGCCTGTCAACACTCCACTCACACTATTCGTACTATCCTTTGACACTCCTAATTAACTGGAATTATCCTGCAATGATCTTTCTGCCTGTAAATTCTCTGCTTGTGCGCTTCCCTCCACTTCACCTAACAAAGGAGCAGCGCTCTGAAAGCTTGTGAGACCAAATAAACCTGTTGGACTATAATCTGGTTTGTGTGACTTCTGACTTCCTGAGGTAGGGATACTGAAATCGCACGCAGTACTTCAGGTACAATCTAACGAAGCTCCTTTATAAGTGGAGCAAGAGTTCACTGCGCTTGTTCTCAAATCCTCTTGCATTAAAGGATGACATTCCATTAGCCTTCCTGATAGCTTACTTCACATCCATGTTAGCCTTCAGTGACTTCTCAACAAAGACACCTACATATGTCTATGCTTCCCAACCTCTTACCATTTAAGAGATGATCTGTGCGTCTTTTTCTCTTTCCAAAGTGAATAATCTCACATTTTTCAATACTATATTCTGTCTGCCATTTCTTGTCCACTCAATAAGCCAGTTAAAATCCTCCTGATACGATTTTACATCTTTCTCACAATGCATGTTCCCACTTAGTTTCATATAATTGCAAATTTGGAAATATTACATCCAACTCATTGATATATATTGTGACCGGCTGGTGCCAAGTACTGATCTTGCAGTACCCCACTAGTCTCAGCCTGTTAAGGAGAAGATGCACGATTCTTATTCCTACTCTCTGTTCTTTGCCTGTCTGTCAGTCCTTATTCCATGATGGTACATTACCTCCAATTTCTAAATAAAAACCAAAAGAACTGCGGATGCTGTAAATCAGGAACAAAAACAGAAGTTGCCGGAAGCTCAGCAGGTCTGGCAGCATCCATGAAGAAAAAGGCAGAGTTGACATTTCGGGTCCGATGAACCTTCCTCTGCGTCCTTTATGCTCTTAAGGAAGACATAGAGGAGTCATTGATGAGACATCTACAGTTTGTCATTATCTTAGTGTTCTGCATTCTGTTATGTCAATCCCCAATTTATCTTCAATTATTCTTTATCAACTCTTACAATTGGCCACTCAATTAGGCAGCCACCCAGTACCTGGTCTGACCGCACATGCATCTGTTCTAAAAGCCAAAATAATAGGAACTTCTCAATTTCTTTTCATGGGAACTTCAACTCAATCTCCCTGTTCCTTGCCTTATTCTTCTGCTTGTCAATCATACATTTGGTCTGGAAGTGGGATTCTTGTGGAGCTGGGAGTAGTTGTAAAAGATAAATAAACCTGCATTTCATTTCTGAAATGGTTAAAATAATCTCTGTTGCAATTTTCAAGGATCTAGTATTCAGACGTCTACTTGCCCATACCTTTAAGTAGGCAGGCCACCCTGAAGAAGGGTCTAGGCCCAAAACGTCAGCTTTCCTGCTCCTATGATGCTGCTTGGCCTGCTGTGTTCATCCAGCTCTACACCTTGTTATCTCTGCTTGCAACACAGTCTAGATTAAAATATATTCCTACCAGTCTTTTTTAATATTTTCAGGGCAAATACATGAAATTTATTTTTGATGGTCACAGTTATGAGCTGTTAGCCATGACATAGTTGCAAACAGTCTTGTCTGTGAGAAGACTGTTAATTCAAATTTACTTCAGGGACCTGAACAACCTAAGATGGTATTTCAGTGCTGTACTGTGGGAGTGGTAACAGATTAAATTGAGGTCCTATCTGCATTCTTCATCCCTTTTTAGGTGGATGTAAAACATACCACAGCACTATTCAAAGAAAAGAGCTTCTTCTGGTATCCTGGCCAATATTTATCCCTCAATTAACACTGAAAACTCATTATTTTGTTACTTATTTTGTTGCTATTTGAGAGCGTTATGTGAACACTTTGCAGCATTTCCTGGTTTAAAATGTTTGCTCCAGTTCAAGAGTACTAAATTAGCTGTGAAGCATTTGAGATATCATGAGTTTATTAAAAGTGCCATAGGAATGCTGGTCTGTCTTCTTTCTAGTGCTTCTTTATGGACACAAATACCTCTATTATTGTAACCTGTGGCTCTGAAATAACAGTATTGAAAGAAGCACTGCAAGTTGCAAAAATAAGGCATTGTGTGCCTTTTAGGCAAACTCAGCAACACCATCTTCATAGAATCCCTAGAGTGTGGAAACAAGCCCTTCAGCCCAACAAGTCCACACCAACCTCAGAGTATCCCACCCAGACCCATCCCCCTGTAACCCACCCAATCTATACATCCCTGAACACTGCGGGCAATTTAGTATGGCCAATTCACCTAACCAGCACATCTTTAGACTGTGGGAGGAATCCAGAGCACCTGGAGGAAACTCATGCAGACATAGAGAGAATGTGCAAACTCCACACAGACAATCACCTGAGGCTGGAATCGAACACGGGTTGCTGGTGCTGTTAGGCAGCAGTGCTAACCACTGAGCCACCGTGCTGCCCTCAAATAATCTTCTTTTATCACTTTATGCTTTGCAAAGCCAGAAGTCCTAAGTCAATTGCAAGCAGAACTGGTGCCACCTGCACCCACCATATTTGCAATTCAGCTGGTGTGACAGATGTAATCGTGAGCTGTCTGCAGCTGGCACTGCTCTACCATGTGCTGGTTTGGGAAATGGGGTCAGGCCGTAAGTGACATCATTTGATTATATTCTAATGTTTGACGGCTCAATGGTAAAATTAGAAATTCCATCAACACAAATATCAAAATTAAGCGATGCAGTTCCTTTAATAAATCAATAAATATAGCAAGGTTTTGTAAAAATTTTGTAGCTACTACTGTGTTTTGGAATTATGCCAATGAAATATATCTGTTAGGCAAAAAATACATTTTAATTATTTTCCAAAACCCATTAAAGCTTTTAGGAGTCATTGATTATATTAGACCATAATATTGTATAAAGAATTAAATATTGCCATGCAATAGATTGTTGGTGCAGCTTGTGTTTGGGTTTTGAAAACAAGCGATTTATTTGTTGAAAGGGGCTCACATTTCTGTTGTGGCTAACTTTATGATCTGAGGATTTTAGAGAGGATTCAACTACTCAACTGAAATGTCCCTAGATTCTTTCGTAACAATATTTAATATACTTTTGTAACCTTTCTGCCTTTTAGTATGCCTGGCTCAGAAAATGTTACCAATCTCAGATGTAACATTAGTTAAGCTAGCATCTCCACTTTTTTCAAGGACAGATGTCTACATTTCTACCACTCTTTGTATGTGCAACTACTCCTACATTGCTCCTGGATGATGTGAATCTGAATTTAATGTTTTGTCCTTTTGCCCCAGATTTTCCCACCATCGAGGCAACGGCAATCAGTTTGGGCTTGTGTGTGTAACTCAACAATTAGTGATTCACTTGTGCACATGGTTCAAATTCCCTATACACCAGCAAACCGCCTCTTCAGTTAAACTGAGTTTCCTAGAGTTTTAATCTTATTAATTTTAATGTGCCTACTTCCTGTGTTGTAATAGCCTTGTGAACCCAAGCCTTCACCTGATATTTGAACACAAATGATGATTGACCAAATATTGTGCTTGATGTGAAGAGGGTCAAGTTCAATTTAAAAACTAGAGGTGTTCTTTGGTGTAGCAGAAATTTAGCACTAAATTGTTCTTTCAAAAGTGTCATCATGAGCCTTGAGCTGACTGAATACTTAGTATCATTTGTTGTTACCTAAAGTCATGGTTGAATTGGTTCAGCTAAGTAGAAAGCCATGACATGTGTAGCCTGAAGACCAATGATTTCTCTGCTAAACCTGATAGATTTTGTTTAGCACAATTGCTTAATTTTTATTGTTTGCATTCAACTAAAGATAAATGGTTCTTATTGATAGAATTTCTATTACTGAGAACATTGCTGTACATCAAAGCAAAGCTATTTCTCCTCATTCTGCCTCGGAGTGAGAGGTGCTACCTTCTATTACTGCTGGGCTTGTTAAACTACTGATAGTAGTTTGACACAACTAACTGGATTTGCAGGTTACTTCAAGACAATAGTTACCAGCCACACAGAGGCAGACTGGGTAAAAACAGTGATTTCCTGTCATAAAATCATATCATTAAACCACTTGCCTTTTTACAATAATCTGGCAGCTTCATTGTCAGGTTTCTGACCCGGTGTTTTTGTTCCTAGAATTTTTTATTGCAAACAGTTCACATTTCCCAATGCCACAATGGGACTTGTGTGCTCTAAATTATTTGTCTATACCTCTGGGTTACTTGTCAAGCAACATAGCCATGCATGGTTGTATCTTAGGCTTTGCCTGTGGAACAAGTAGTAATCCTGATTGTTTCTGTTTGACACAAACCCAGAGGAATGTCCCTAGCCCTCGAATGCATGGGCAATAGTGAGAAATTTGGGAGAATACTGTCAGAATGAAAAAAAAATGTGAATTGCAACATCCAACAAAACAAGAGTCCGACAAGGTTTCAGTAGACGAGAGTCTCGCTGGTAAACGGTGAGGACCTTATCTCCATGCATTTGCCTTTCAGTATTAACTAATCCCACCTCATTTCCCTGCGGTTTATGATTCTGGAAGGCACTGACAAGAAATTAGGTCTCTCCAATTCCTGACTTGGAAGTCTGAGCAGTTACCTGGTGGATGAAGCTTGTTGGTTGCTTTTCCGAGCCTCTGCGCTCAGCTTTATTCGGCAACATCTTAACAACTTAACTACATCAACACTACATTACTACATTGAAGAGCTCACTGACACCTTATATTGCAATGCTGCGGCTGAGTTGCTGCACGTTCAGGAATGTGCACCCACCTCATGCATCTGCATAGGATGTATCTCAGCTCTGTTAGTTTGCTTTCTTTGCACTTACTCACTTTGCACTTAATCGGAGGTTCGCAGCATCTCTGTCTTACATTGCTTCTCAGCGCAGACAGAAAGCCAGCTTGTCATGGCTACTAGCACTGACCAGGCAAGGAGGAAGACATGTTGCTCGAAGGTGGTGTCACACAATGTCATACCTACAACATGCAGCAGCATTGTATACAGAAAAAGCATTGCATGTGTTTCAACCAAATGGCCAAGTCTGCAAGTCAAAGGGGAGAAGTCCATAATTGAGTGAAGGGGAACCATGTTTTCACAGGAGTGCTGCTACACTCAGTTGAGACATCTCAGTTCAGGGGGTTTGACCACAATTAGTCCTGAGGGTATGGGTACTAAATATTAAGGTCGGTCATCGGGGAGCAGTCAATTCTCCAGTCTGTGGGAAGGTGGGAAACTCAAGTGTGGAGGATGAAGCCATCAGGAAGTGAAGAAGGCAGGAAGGCTTTGTGGTTCGCAGAGATGAGTTGGGAGAGGCTTATTGAGTCAAAATGTTGCATGCAATAGCGAGAGTGGTAGTCCATTAGTATTGAAGGGAATTCTATGCAATGGCAGCGTTAAAGTGAGTGTGAGGCAGCATAAAGAGTGGCAGTTAGCACTGTGGAACGCAGAGGGTCATTGATCTTCTTTCTACATTACTGGGCATTATTCTCACTAGGATAATGCCCTGACTCTGGTGGCTATCTTGGTCCAGACTGGCAATGCCTGATGCCATAAGAACCTCCTCTCCACCACCCCATCAGTCACGATCTCAAGGTCCCCTGTTCATGAACAGAGATGCAACATCCATTTCTCAACCATCTCCTCAAAGCAGCGGGCAAGCCACAAACTTTGAATGTCAGTTGCCGACTTGCAGCCTGGTACCCGTAGACCATAAGACCATAAGTTAGAGGAGCAGAATTAGGCCATTCAGCCTATCGGGTCTGCTTCATCAACAATTCAGTCATGGCAGATCTGTTACTCAACCCCATTCTCCTGCCTTCTCCTAGTAACCCTTGATGCCCTTACCAATCAAGAACCTATCTATTCCTGCCTTAAATACAGTCAATGACTTGGCCTCCACACCCCTCTGTGGCAATGCATTCCACACATTAGCCACCCTTTGGCTGAAGAAACTCCCCCTCATCTCAGCTCTAAAGGGTTGACCCTTCACTCTGAGTCTGTGCCCTCGGCTCCTAGTATCTTCTGCTAGTAGAAACACCTTCTCCATGCCCTCTGTATCCAGGCCCCTCAGTATTCTGTAAGTTTCAATCAGATCACACCCCCCTCAGATCCCAGAGTCCTCAGCTGCTCCTCATACAAGCCCTTCATCCCCAGGATCATTCTTGAAAACCACCTTTGGACCCCCTCAAGGCCAGCACATCTTTCCTTATATCCGGGGCCCAAAACTGCTCACAATATTCCAAATGCAGTCTGACCAAAGTTTTATACAATCTTAGCAGTATGCTTGTGCTCTTGTATTCTAGCCCTCTTGAAAAGAATGCTAAATTGCATTTGCCTTCCTAACTGCCAACTGAACCTGCATGTTAACCTTATGAGAATCCTGAACTAGGTTTGAACTAGGACTCCTGAAGTTCCTTTGTGCTTCAGATTTCTGAAGCCTTTCCCTGCCTCCATTCTTCCTACCAAAGTGCATAACCTCACACTTTCCCACATTGTATTCCATCTGCTGCTTCTCTGCCCACTCTCCTCGTCTGCCCAAGTCCTTCTGCAGCCTCACCACTTCCTCAGCACTGTCTTGTGTCATCTGCAAGTCTCACAACAGTGTCCTCAGTTCCTTCATCCACATCATTAATGTATAACATGAACACTGACCCCTGCAGATCTCACTCCACTTGTCAGCAAGTGCCATTTTGAAAAAGACCCATTTATCCCCGCTCTCTGCTTTGTGCCTGTCAGTCAATCCTCTATCTATGCCACTACCTTGCCTCTAACACCATGAGCACTTATCTCATTTAGCAGCCTCCTGTCCAACACCTTGTCAAAAACCTTCTGGAAATCTAAGTAGATCACGTCCACTGGCTTTCCTTTGTTGAACTTGCTTGCTACCTCCGGAAAGAATTCTAATAGATTTATCAGACCTCCCCTTGATGAAGCCATACTGACTGTGCCCCATTTTATCATGCATTTCCATGTACTCCGCAATCCTATTATTAATAATGGGCTCAAAAATCTTATCAACAACTAAGGTCAGGCTAACCGGCCTATTTTCTGCGTCCCTCCCTTCTTAAACAGGGTTGTTACATTCGCCATTTTCCAGTCCTCTGGGACCCTCCCTGACTCCAGTGATTCCTGAAAGATCACCACTAACACCTCTATAATCTCCTCAGCTATTTCCTTCAGAACTTGGGGTATAGTTCATCTGGTCTGGTTGATCTATCCTCCTTCAGACCTTTCAGCTTCCCCAGCACCTTTTCCTTAATGAGGGCAACTAGACTCACCTCTGCCCACTGATTCTCTTGAAGTTCTGGTGTGCAGCTGGTGTCTTCCACTGTTTAAACTGATGCAAAGTATCTATTCAGTTCAGCCACTATTTCCTTCTTCTTGTTGTCTGCTTCTCCAGCCTCATTTTCCTGTGGTCTAATGTCCACTCTTGCCTTTTTCATAGAATCCCTAAAGCATGGAAACAGGCTGTTTGGCCCACACCGACCCACAGAACATTCCACTCAGCCCCATTAACCCAACTAATCTTCACATCCCTGAACAATTTAGCATGGCCAGTACACCTAGTCTGCACATCTTTGGACTGTAGGAGGAAACCGGAGCATCCGGAGAAAACCCACACAGGCACAGAGAGGATGTACAAATTCCACACAGACAGTCACCCAAAGGTGGAATCGAACCGGGGTCCCTGGCGTCGTGAGGCAGCAGTGCTAACCACTGAGCCACCGTACTGCCGAGATTAGTTTAGAAGTGTAAAGAAATTGCAAGCTATGCTTGAGCCAGGTAGGAGTCAAACCTACAATCTCCTGATCCGTAGTCAGGCAGGTTATCCATTGTGCCACTGGCTCTTTCTCCTCACCTTTTTATGGGTGTGCCTCACTTTGGATGGGATCTCTCCTTCCTGACCATACACACCGTACTGATCCCATGTTGCCAACACTGGAAGGAGCTGGCAGTGGTCAGCATCTCCACCTCTGAGACTGTATGATTCAATAAGAAAGGTGCAAAGAGACTGGGTGAATGAAGTAAGGAGCAGAAGATGGCCAAGGCACATGGAGCAAAACACTATGAAACTCTCCAAACGTCACACAGCCAAAAATGGGAAGATTCAGCCTAACAATTTCCCTGTGATCCTACACAATATAACACTTCAATAAGCATACCCTCTCAGCTTGTTAATTTTAGCAGGTATAAAGCAGCATATCTTGCAACTGCTAAGTTTAGACTCCATTAAAATATGGCACGACAAATTTGTGTCCTAGTGAGATATGCAATTAGCCGGAATCAGATCTTATTAGCATAATTAATGTCAGCAGCAAGACAAGGTAGAATTTATGTTTTTAAATGATTGAACTTTAGTTGTGGTTAAATACTTTTCAACAGGCCAAGTGAAGAGAGCTGACCAGGGGAGTGGGAGTGGGATCAGGAGGGGGAGCTGACTAGGGGAGTGGGATCAGCAGGGGGA
>JAHRHZ010000012.1:33321166-33336195 GCA_024137785.1 Ginglymostoma cirratum | reverse complement strand
AATTTCTGAAGAAAGGTCTCGACCCGAAACGTCAGCTTTCCTGCTCCTCTGATGCTGCTTGGCCTGCTGTGTTCATCCAGCTCTACACGGTGTTATCTAAGATTCTCCAGCATCGGCAGCTCCTACTGTCTGTATGGTTTCCTGTCTTCTGCCTCCCTCCCTTCTTAGACAAGGGTGTTACATTCACCATTTTCCAGTCCTTTCTGACCCTTCTTGACTCTAGTGATTCCTGACAGATCACCACTAATGCCTCTACATTCTCAACAGCTACCTCATACAGAGCTATTGGAAGGATATTGTTAAATTTCGTTCAGAAAAGATTTACCAGGATGTTGCTGGGAATGGAGAGTGTGAGTTATAAAAATAGGTTGGATAGGCTGGGACTTTTTCACTGGAGTGTAGTAGATTGAGGGGTGACCTTACAGACGTTTACAAAATCATGAGGGGCATAGATAAGGTAAATAGATAAGGTGTTTTCCCTAGGGCGGGAGAATTAAAAGCTAGGGGACATATTTTGAAGGTGAGATGAGAAAGTTTTAAAAAGGACATGAGGGCAACATTTTTACTCACAGAGTGGGTTTGTGTGTAGAATGAACTGCCAGAGGAAATGATGGATGCAGGTTCGGTTACAACATTTAAAAGACATTTGGATAAGTACATGAATAGGCAAGGTTTGGAGGGATATGGGCCAAATGCAAGCAAGTGGGACTAGTTTAGTTTGGGAATATGGTCAGCATAGACTAGTTGGACTAAAGGATCTATTTCCATGCTGTATGACTCTATGATTATAACTCTGGGGTGTAGTCCATCTGGTCTAGGTGATTTATTCATCTTTGGACCTTTCAGCTTCCTCAGTACCGCCTTCTTTGTGAAGACCACTACACTCACCTCTGCCCTCTGATTCTCTTGAAGTTCTTATATGCAGTGTCTTATACTGTGAAGACACGTGTAAGGTACCTCTTCAATTCATCTGCCATATCTTTGCTCCCCATTACTATTTCTCCAGCCTTATTTTCCAGCAGTCCAATGCCCACCCTTGCCTCATCTTTCAGATATTTAAAAAAGACTCCTGCAAACTTCTTTAATATTACTAGCTAACTCAGTCTCATATTTCATCTTCTCCCCCCACCCTTTCCCCCATTGCTTTTTAAATTATCCCTACTTGTTTATAAAGTCTTCCCAATCCTCTGGCTTCCCACTAACCCTCATTGCATTGTACGCTTTTTTGCTGTCCTTGACTTCTGTCTTCAGTCATAGTTGCCTTGCCCTCACGTTAGTATGCTTCTTATTCTTTAGGTTAATTCTGCTGTACCTTCCAAATTATCCCGAGATATTCCTGTCATTGCTGCTCCACCATCTTCCCTGCTAGGCTTCACTTCCAATCAAATTTGGCCAGCTCCTCCCTCATTATCTTTTCTGAATTGAAATACTGTTACATCTGATTCAGTCTTCTCCCTCTCAAATTGCAGGTGAATTCTATCACATTATGGGCACTGCCTCCTAGGCGTTCCTTCCCTAATCAAGTCAGCCTCATGACACATCACCAAATCCAGAATCACCTGTTCTTGAGTGGGCTCTACTGCAAGCTGTTCCAAAAGATCATGTCATAGACATTCCACATATTCCTTTTTTTGAGATCCACTGCCAGCCTGATTTTCCCAGCTCACTTTCAAATTGAAGTTCCCCATTATTATTGTAAGGGTATCTTTCTGACATGCCTTTTCTATCTCCTGATTTATTTTCTACCCACCCCCCGACATTCCGACTACTGCTGGAAGGCCTGTACATAACTCCCATCAGGGTCTTTGTCTCCACTGTCATTCCTCATACAGATTCTACACCTTCCAACACTGTATCTCTTTTGGATAAAGCTTCAGGTTTTTCCATGGCAGACACATTACTTTTTAAAGAAAACCATTCTTTGAATGTGGGAACTGCTGGAAATGCCACCCTTGTTGCCACAATATAATGTTGGCGATATAGGTTTTGCTGCCCTACTGGAGAACTGGCGGGAGCATTGAGTCAATCAGTTGGGGTGGCTCTGCAGGAATGAAATACTGTCTGACACTAACACTACTCCAGGAATTGGGAACCCAGAGGTGGAAATCTTGCCTGGTGAGAGGTGTTGGACAGTCAGAGTCAAGTGACTTTCTTGATCCATTAGCGACACCAGGAGGAATGGCTGCTGCCAACAGTGTACCTATCACTGAACTCGGATCAATAAGGGTCCCAGCCTAAAGGCTGAATGAGGACAGGATGAGGTTGTGAGGAGGGGATGTAGGCTGGCTTGAAGAAGAGACCTGAAGAAAGGACGGAGGAGGGTTTGGTTCCTCAGTCAGGCACTGAGTGCCCTTCAGACAGTGTGTGGTTGCCCATTTGGGACACCACCACCCACTGCAGGTTATGTACTGGCAGTGACAGGATGAGGCCTTTAGGTGGGCGTTAATTGTTGGCCTCAATTAGTATTTGTTGTGGAAGGCTGTCCTTGTGGCTTCTACCCTCCTGACATAATTGGGTGGAGATGGGAAGGCAGCAGGGTACTTGCGCTGCACACTCTCATCCAATTAAAATGACCTGACTTCAAACTTTCTGGGGTGGGGTAATACATTTTCTCATAGTTGTCTCTTTGGGAGAGTGTTAGTAAACTGCCTTTTTCATCTGCAGTGGATTGTATGATAATCTTGCTCCTAATATGCTGTCAGGTAAGGCATTCCAAGATTTTGATCTATGGAAGACTATTAAAACGTGTCAGAATGACCTGTCCTTTCAAAAAAATGTGTAAAACCTGCATCAATTTATTTTTCCATTGATAGCTTACATCTCACCTGTTTCTGCTCCCTCTGACCCCAAATCACTTACTTATTGATTGATTCAAGCACACTCAATGCTCTGCATTGGCATCACCGAGTATGGCTTATTTCTCCTTTTCTTGTATGACATTGAAGAAAATGCATTTCTTTAGATTTACTTTCCCCTTCACACTTTGGTGATAGGGCCACTAAATTGAATGTTGATCTGATATTTATGATTCAGTGCCATGTAACTACAGGTTAGAAAATGACTGCAGTGCTACCATTTCAACTAATGCAGGGGGACCAAACAGGCAACTGTTCATCTCATTGTTCCTATGGTGGCTCGTTAAACTTCGAAACTGTATGTCCTATATCAAAAACCAAGTCATGAATACATAAAATAAGAAGAGCAATGGTTGTAATCGAGTCATAGAGTCATACAACATGGAAACAGACCCTTTGCTCCAACTAGGACATGCCGACCATGTTCCCAAACTAACCTAGTCCCACCAGTCTGCATTTGGCCCACATCCCTCCAAACCTTTCCTATTCATGTACTTATCCAAATGTCTTTTAAATGTTGTACCTGTACCTGCAACCACCACTCCCTCGGGCAGTTCCATCCACACATGCCACCCCCTTTAGTAGTTATTTCCTCATTGACATTCTGATGACAGGCAGGTAATTGGCTGGGTGTTTTTCATTTGGTAGTGGGATTGGATGCCACTGGCAATACACTTAGTACCAATCCCATTATCCTGGAAATGATGGGGGAAAGCCCGCTCTTGAACAGCTGGAAACCCCCACACTACTGTTAGAGAAGGCACTCCAGGATAATGACCTAGTGGTAATGAAGGAAGAACTATATAGTTCAAGTCAGTGTGTGTATGACTTGAAGAGGAACTTGCAGTTCGTGGTGTTCCTATGAGTCTGCTGCCCTGTCCTTAGGCGATAGAACAGACAGGCTTGGCAGATGCTGCTCTAGGAATCTTGAGCAGTGCGTCTTACAGGTAGAACAAGCTGCGGCTGTGTGTTGTTGGTGGAGGGAGTGAATGTTTAAAGGTTGAGATGCCAATCAAGCAAATTAGTTTGCTCTGGATGTTGCTGAGCTTCTAGATATTGTTGTAACCGTAGTCATCCAAGCAGTGGAGATTCATCCATCATACATCTGACTTTAAACTAAATAATTCAATTGAATGGAAAATTATGAAAAAAGTTAAAGGGCGAGGCCTCTGCAGGGGTTATTAAAGTTTCCAGCACAAGGACAACAGCGGATGCAGATGCAGTTGTAAACTGGGATGAAAAGCAGCACAGCTAATATCCCTGATGGTACATGATCTGTCACCTTTGAAGATGATGGGCTTTTGCTCACATGGAGACTCCCATTGGACTCATCCAGGGGATTTAAGAAGAAACAGAATTCCTTTGCTTGATAAGGTCTGAAATCAGGAATGTAACAATCATAACTATCTTCAAGAGGGAGATAGCTCATGCTATCAAAATAATTGAGTTATTTCCCTTTTGTCTGCCATAGGGAAAATGGTGGCATGTATTCCCCAGAATCACTTAATCCCTGTGGCTGAGGAAATATTGCCAGAGACACAGTATGACAACAGTTCGTGGAGAGGAACTGCTGATTTAGGCAGGCAAATCAAACTGAAATATTGAGGAAAAAACCAAAAGCTGTTAACTGTATTCATCAAACAGATCAAAGCATCCAAGGCCAGGATTCCTGTAGCGAGTAACCCACTACCTGGGTCCACAAAACCTCTCCACATCTACAAGGCACAAGTCAGGAATGTGATGGAACACTGCCCTCTTGCCCGGATGGCTGCAGCTCCAACAACACTCAGGAAGTTTGAAACCCTCCACCACTGATGCTGAGCCAAAGATACCCACATCCTATGAATGAATTTACAAAAAATGTAAGACACAAGTCCCTGTGGTGCTCCCCTGAGATTTGGATGGCCAAAAAACAGTATCACAATCTCTACAGTGTTGTGATTGTATGAATGAAATCAGTTTGTGTGGGAGATTTAAAATAGATGCCTTGCAGGTATTAAATATTATCTAGATAGAAAACTCTTTAACCTCAAAACTGAAGGGACCACCAAAGACATATTTAACCTACAATATATGGATAACTGTAGTGTTGTTGTCCACTCTGCATTATATTGCTTAGCCACGTTTGATCTCTTCAATTCTGCATATCTGCCTGTCCTTGAAAGCTGCCAAAGCAAAGTTCATATCTATCCAGAACGAGTCAGTCAAATATTCCATCTCTCATCTTCAGAATTGAGGACAGCCTCTGTCATGTTGTGTGGCATTGCCTCATGCTAAATGGGCATGATTTTAAACAGAGATAACAAGCATGGGGCTGGATGAACACAGCAGGTCAAGCAGCATCATAGGAGCAGGAAAACTTGACGTTTCGGGCCTAGACCCTTCATCAGAAATGGGGGAGGGGAAGAGGGTTCTGAAATAAATAGGGAGAGAGAGGGAGGCGGATAGAGGATGGATGGAGGAGAGGATCGGTGGAGAGGAGGCAGACAAGTCGAAGAGGCGGGGATGGAGCCGGTAAAGGTGAGTGTAGGTAGGGGGATAGGGAGGAGATAGGTCAGTCCAGGGGGGACGGACAGGTCAAGGGGGCGGGATGATGTTAGTAGATAGGAGATTTCTGATGAAGGGTCTAGGCCCAAAACGTCAAGATTTCCTGCTCCTATGATGCTGCTTGACCTGCTGTGTTCATCCAGTCCCATGCTTGTTATCTCGGATTCTCCAGCATCTGCAGTACCTTTTATCTCTGATATGATTTTAAACAGATCTAGCAGCTCAAAAATTGGGCAGCAGGCCATCAGTAGCAGCAGAATTGTATTCAACCGTAATCTATAACCCCATGATTTCTCACTCTACCATCATTAACAAGCCAAAGGTCAATTCTGTTTCAGTGAAGAGTGCAGGAGAGCATGTTAAGAGCAGCGCTAGGCATATCTACAAATGAACAGCAACATGTACTGCTGTGCCAAACAGCTAATGTAACATGTAATTGTAGGCAGGAGTAGGTAATGACACAAGCAGTGGACAGGTCTGAGATCTGCAGCTCTACCATATCCAACTATGAATAGCAATAGACAATTAAACAACTAACAGGCGGAAGAGGGTCCACAAATATCTCCATCCTCGATGATGAGGAGGCCAGCACATCCATGCAGAAGACAAGGCTGAGCATTTGCATCCACCTTCAGCCAGAAGTGCTGAGTGAACGATTCATTTTGGCCTCCTCCAGCATTGCATTGCAGTTTTCAGTTTTTAGCCAATTTGCTTCATTCCCTGGGATATCAAGAAATGGTAGAATGGATGCTGCAAGGATTTTGATCCCTGACCACATTCTGGCAACAGTAATGAAGATTTTTGCTCCAGGGCTCACCGCACCCCCAGCCAACCTGCTCCAGTACAGTGTCAATGTGAAGACACCCCTAGTAGCAGTGGTCTATAATTTGTTTGAATTTTACATTCAATTGGAGATAGAGGGTCTGAGACTATTATTTTACATGTAAATAAGGAGAATTCTGAGAGCATAAAAGCAGTGTTGGCTAAAGTGAACTGGCAAATTAGGTAAAAAATCAATGCAGATATCGTGGCAAATGTTTAAGGGGATATTTCAGAATACACAGAATAGATACATTAAAACAGCAAGGAAAAATGTTAATGGATGGACTTACCATCTGTCTTTGGCTAGTATCAGGATAAAAGAAAAAGACAAGTGGCAGGTCAAAAGATCTGACAGAATATAAAAAACAGCTAAGAATGAAAAGAAAGGAATTAAAGAAACCTAGTCAGAAATATAGAAACAGATTGTAGGAGTCTATATAAATATTTCAAGAGGAGTGAAAAAAATGTCCTTTGTTTCTATAGAAAGATACTGGAGAATCATTAATAGAAAATTGAATTGAACAGATATCTTGCATTGGTCTTCACTATAACGGACACAAACAACATCCTAGAAGCAGCAATGAAGCAGGAAGTGGAAGGGAGGGAGGAACTTCATTAAACATAATCACCAGAGAAGTACTCATTAAATTATTGGAGCTGTGGACTAACAAGTGACTGAGCCTTGATGGGGTTCATCCTGGGCTCTTAAAAGAAGTGGCTAGTAAGATAGTTGATATTTTGGATTTAATTTTTCTAAGCTCCCTTGATTCACAGACAGTCTCATTAGATTAGAAGACAGCAAATGTAACTCCTTCATTAAAAAAGGGAAGGAGACAGAGAGTAGGAAACTACAGGTCAGTTAACTTAACATTTTCCCTATAACAGATGTTGGAAGTTCCAATTAAAGAAAATATAATAGGGCACTTGGATAAATTCATGATAATCAGGCAGAGTCAAAGTGGCTTTGCAACAGTGATTAATCTATTGGAATTCTTTGAGGAGGTAGCACGCATGCTCTTGATAAAGGGGAATCGGTTGACTTAGATTTCCAGAATGCTTTTGATAAGATGCTCTATCAGAGGCTGTTGTGGAAAATAAGACCTCTTTGTGTAAGGGATTGCGTATTGGCATGATAAATATTCGCTGGCTAACAGAAAGCAGAGAGCAGGCATGAATGGGTCTTTTCCAGATTGGCAGGATGCAAAGAGTGGTAGGCCACAAAGTTCGATGCTCGGACCTCCACTTTTCACAGTTGATATAAATGACTTAGATGAAGGGATGAACAATATAGTTCCTTAATTTGCTGATGGTACAAAGAAAGGTAGGAAAGTAAGTTGTGAAGAGGACACAGAGGCTAAAAAAAGGCACATCAGTTATGTGAATGAATAAAGATGCGGCAAATGGAATATAATAGGTGTATGTGGAATTATACATCCTAGTAGGAAGAATAAAAAGAAAGCATATTGTCTAACTGGTGAGAAATTGCAGAGCTCTGGGATGCAGATGGATCTGAGTGTCTAAGTTAATGAGTTGCAAAAAGTTTGTGTGCAAGTGCAGCAAGTAATTAGTGAAGCTTATAGAATTTTATATATTACAAAGCTAACTGAATATAACAATATGGAGGTAATATTTCAGCTGTACAGTATTTGACAGATCTTGCCATCAAAGCATGATTCGGCTGACTGTGGACTCAAGGAGCCTCAACAAAACTATTGAGAATGGGGGAAAACCATCCACAATTAGAATCATGCGCAATGGAAGGTGCTTGTTGTTGGAGATCATTTCCTTCAGTTGCAGGACAGCAATGCAGGAGTTCCACAGAATAATATCCCAGACCTGACCACTTTTAGTTGCTTCATCATGAATGTTTGCTTCATCCTAAGGTCAGATGTTTGCTGATAATTGCGCAATGTTCAGCACTATTCGCACCTCCTCAGATACTGAAGCAGCCCATGTCCAAATGGAGTAAGACCTGAGCAATATCTAGGCTTGGTTGAGAAGAGGCAAGTAACTTGCATGTAACATGGACCAGATCAAACCCCTTCAAATATATTAAGAAGACAGCTTAAACCCCAACTTTTCTTATTTTTCAAGGCAAGTATAAGGCGTTATGTTCTGGATGCAATATGCTTGGTCAAACTACCAGGCTCAAAGCAAAACGTACTTGATTCTTTGACGACAGTTAAAATACAAACAAAAGAAAGAAGTATTGGAATAACTTAATTCTATTGGGAAAATACTAACCAGCATTTGTTTCAATATAGTAACATCCCATACATACACCCTTGGCAAAGGTAAATTCTGTAAAAGAGATTGTCTATGTGCATTTCTATAGTCCAGGAGGAAAGAACATCAAGAGAAAACTCTGGGATAGCAAGAAGTGCAGATGCGGGAGTCCGAGTCAATGCAGTATGGAGCTGGAGGAACACATCAGGTCACACAGCATCAGAGGAGCAGGAAAGAAGATGTTTCAGGTTTACACCCTTCATTAGGACACAGAGAAGACTCTGTCTGTGTGAAAGAGAGAGAGAGAACTCAAACACTTTGCTGTAGCCGGGAGACATGTATAGCAGCTTCCAAGCCCCAACAACAATTGAAAGTTAAAACTAAAATCTTAGTTCTGTGGGAGCTTGACACCACTCATTCAGGCTGCTTTTGTTGTTCCAACTTTTTAAAAAAACAAGGCCTCACAAACTGTTTATTTTATTGGCTCGGCACTCTGTCTCAACTCTTCATAAAAAAACTAGGACAAAATACACCTCTTAAAGCCATGGTATCAGCCCATGTGCCACACAAGTACAAATAATAGCCATTTCCACTAAGAGGGAATCTAACCAACTGCTGTTAATGTTTGACGGCATTAACATCTCTGAATCTCTCATTATCAATATCCTGGGGGTTGCAATCAAGTAAAAACTGAACTGGACCAACCATATAAATACTGTGGTTACAAGAGCCAGTTAGGGGCTAGAAATTCTGCACTAAGTAACTCACCTCCTGTATCTTTAATTCCTATCCATCATCTACAAGGCAGAAATCAGGAGTGTGATTGAATATTGTCCACTTCCCAGAATGAATGCAGCTCCAAAAATGCTCAAAAGCTCGATGCCAAACAGAACAAAGCAACTTGCGGGATTGGTACTATACCCATCATCTTCAAACTTCACACCCTACACCACCGACACACATCAGCAGCAGTGTGCATCATCTACATGATGCACAGCACTAAGTCACTAGCACTCCTTTAATAGAACTGTCGAAACTCACAATCTCTACCACCTAGTAGATGCATGAAAGCACCACAACCTACAAGTTTTTTTCCAAACCGTGCACTATCGTCACTTGGAAATGTACTGCCTTTCTTTCGCTGTGAGTATAAACCTCCTCATCGTAAGTATAGCTAAAACTCAAGGGCTTCAGCAGTTCAAGAAAGCAATTCATCACCATCTTCTCAGGGTGAATTGTGTTGGACTGGCCTACAATCCATGAAGAAATAAACATAGTGTTAAAAAGTGGTAAAAATTACATGACAAGTTAATCTGTTTTAATGGGTTCTGGTTGATTAACAATAACATTGCTAGCAAATCCTGTTCTCAAATTGTATTGTGACACCGTAAAAAGTAATAGGAGAGGAAGTGGGCATATTTTTTGCTCTAATGAACTGTAGCAATTTGAATAGCGTGATCCATATTTTATTGGACTTATTTGCAGTTTTTAACATTTTTAGGTGTTGATCAGCTTATTATATTCAGAGGTGTTTCTGATTTATGTTCAATTCTTGCCCAAAGGATTTGATGGGCTGTCCCAAGGTAAAGAGACCTTGTATTCAGAGCTCCTTGGGTGAAATTGCATCTTCCACTCGTCCAGCAGAGGGCACCACCAGCATGCTTTTCTCAAAGGATAGTCGAAAATGGTACCAGCCCACTGAACTACGTCAGCTCTATCTATTAATGCAGGAGCACTCACATGAAGCTGTCAAAGTTGTAAATGGAGACACTGCAAAAGGTACTGAAAATGAAGGAAATTGTACAAATTGTGAAATTGATTGCAAAGTTCTGTCTTTTTTCAGAAACTTGATACTGTTTTCCATATAAGCAGAGAGCCATGTGAATAATGCATTTCAGGACCTTTTATCTCTAATATCAGCAAGTGCTTTTTTTTTTATCAACTGTACAAATATTTTTCACAAAATGGTTAACATTTTCTCTGCTGACTAGGAAATGGCGATTCAGCCCTACTAAGTACAATGGTTGCTGTCAGAGACTTTATCCAACTTGTTCATAACCTGAGATGGTAGGAACTGCAGATGCTGGAGAATATGAGACAACAAGGTGTTGAGCTGGATGAACACAGCAGGCCAAGCAGCAGCAGAGGAGCAGGAAAGCTGACGTTTTGGGCCTAAACCCTTCTCCATCCCAGGTGCCAAGAAGACCTTCCACATCAAGCAGATGTTCACCTGCACATCTGCTAATATATACTGTAGGTATACTGTATCCACTGTTCCAGATGTGGCCTCCTCTACATCGGGGAAACCAAGCGGAGGCTTGGGGACCACTTTGCAGAACACCTACGCTCGGTTTGCACTAAACAACTGCACCGCCGAGTCGCAAACTATTTCAACTCCCCCTCCCATTCCTCAGACGACATGTCCATCCTGGGCCTCCTGCAGTGCCACAACGATGCCACCCGAAGGTTGCAGGAACAGCACCTCATTATTTCACTTGGGAACCCTGCAGCCCAATGGTATCAATGTGGATTTCACAAGCTTCAAAATCTCCCCACCCTCAACCACATCCCAAAACCAGCCCAGCTTGTCCCCGTCTCCCTAACCTGTCCTTCCTCTCACCTATCCCATCTCCTACCTACCAACCTCATCCCGCCCCCTTGACCTGTCTGTCCTCCCTGGACTGACCTATCCATTCCCTAACTCCCCTCCTACACTCACCTTTACTGGCTCCACCCCCCGCCTCTGTCTGTTGAGAAACAGATTGTTTTCATTGCACCACCTCACCAAGCCCTCTATCTCCCTTCCGTATTTTGACTCATCGTCGTTAGATATCTGCCCCAGTACGGTGTTGTCGTTAGCTTGTAGAAGGTGTTCATTCGGAATTTGGCAACACAGCCGTGGGTGGGAGTACAGTAGGGGGCTGAGGACACATCTTTGGGGGGCTCCAGTGTTAAGTGTTATTGTGGGGGAGGTGCAGTTACCCATCCTCACTGATTGTGGCCTGTGGGTCAGAAAGCTAAGGATCCATTTGCAGAGGGTGGAGCCGAGACCAAGGTCTCAGAGTCTCCTGTCTCCTGTCTCCTGTCTGTCTCCTCTCCACCTGTCTTCTCCTTTATCCATCTTCTATCTGCCTCCCCCTCTCACCCTATTTATTTCAGAATCCCCTTCCCCTCCCTCATTTCTGGAGAAGGGTCTACACCCGAAACATCAGCTTTCCTGCTCCTCTGATGCTGCTTGGCCTGCTGTGTTCATCCTGCTCTACATCTTGTTATCTCTTGTTCATAACCTGAGGGGGTTTTGCCATTTATGCCACTACTGCTCCCTGATTCTCTAGGATAATTTGACAAAGCTTCAGGATATGAATTCAGCGCCATTATCACCACTGTATAAATTTCACTAGTAGATTTATCTTGTGAGAGTGAGAGATGCTTAGCCTGTGAGTTAACTTATGGCAGTTTGTTTAACCAGTTTTCTTTGTAAAACTATGGAAGGTTTAATTGGAAAAGCATACCAGTCTTTTTATATCACAGCTGTCCTTCTTGATGCCTTCCTGACACAGTGGGCATAATTTAGATCCGAGAATGGGAGCTCCCTCCAAAGTGGTTGAAGAAGCATTAGGACTCTCGCGTCACTTCTGCCCAGCACAACATTTTTTTTTGTGTGCAGTTGGGTGTTTATCAGCCCAGCATCAAAAGCGTAGGAGAGTGGAAATCCGAAACCTGAGATCTGTTGCTGTCTATGGCCAGCACCGTGACTGTTTTCTTACTGTCAGTAAGGCTTGGAGACCTTCAACAGGAATTATCGCAGCATGACTGAATACAATTGAGGCAGGTCAGATGGGGAGGTTGACAGGAGCGAGGAGGAGATTGGAGGGACTAAATGTAAGGACATGTGTTGGGGGGAGGTGGTGACATCCAGTGGCAAATTGCCTACCCCTTACCATATCCTGGCACACAGCGTCCAAGAGGGACACCCCCCTCGCTCCACAGGTAAGCACAGTGGACCTCTCCAAAACCTGTTAAATCCCAGATTCATTCTTAATTCCCACTGGCTTCCAAGATAATTGCCTCAGAGTGGCTCTTTCAACTTTATTGACATCTTGCTGCCAGCAGGTAGTGAGAGTATCGGACCCTTCCTGGGTCCCCACCCCCAGTAAGTTAGAATCAGTTTTCTCAAGGCCAGGTAACTGTCACGAGTATGACACTCAGTTTTCCTCACCCTTTCATCATAATGCTCAATCAACCCACTGAATTAAATCTCAGCCATTGTGGGTGAAATAGAGCAAAGTACGCTCAGTTCATCTGATCTCAAAACTCTGAGACCTTGGTCTCGGCTCCACCCTCTGCAACTGGATCCTTAGCTTTCTGACCCACAGGCCACAATCAGTGAGGATGGGTAACTGCACCTCCCCCACAATAACACTTAACACTGGAGCCCCCCAAAGATGTGTCCTCAGCCCCCTACTGTACTCCCACCCACGGCTGTGTTGCCAAATTCCAAATGAGCACCTTCTACAAGCTAACGACAACACCGTACTGGGGTAGATATTTAACGACGACGAGTCAAAATACGGAAGGGAGATAGAGGGCTTGGTGAGGTGGTGCAATGAAAACAATCTGTTTCTCAACGTCGGTAAAACTGAGGAACTGATCATCGACTTCAGAAAGAAAGGAGGAGAACATGCCCACATCAACATCAACGGAACTGAGGTTGAGACGGTGAAAAGCATCAAGTTCCTTGGAGTGATGATAACCAATGACCTGTCCTGGGCTTCCCACATAAATGCAACAGTCATGAAGGCACAACAACGCCTCTTCTTCCTCAGGCAGCTCAGGAAATTTGGCATGTCCGTAAAGCCCCTCACCAACTTCTACAGATGCACGACTGAAAGTGTACTGTCCGGATGCACAATGGTATGTCAACTGCTCTGCCCAGGACCATAAGAAACTACAGAAGGTGGTGTGCACAGCCCAGACCCATCACGGAAGCCAACCTTCCATCCGTGGACTGTATTTACATGGCTCGCTGCTGCTGAAAAGTGGCCAATTTCATCAAACACCCATCACACCCTGGTAATGACCTCCTACAACCTCCTCTGTCAGGCAGAAGGTACAGAAGCCTGAACACATGCACAAGCAGGTTCAGGAACAGCTTCTTTTCAGTCATTATCAGACTGTTGAATGGACTGTAGCCTCAAATAATGTAACCTGTGGTGTAACCTGTACGCCTCTAAATCTTTTTGATCTGTACATCCTTTGCTTGCTGTGATCTGCCTGTGTTGCTTGTAAACAAATCTTTTCGCTGTATTTCGGTGCACGTCACAACAAAAGCAATCAATCAATATTTTCCCAATGTCATTTACTTTCTACCAGTTCTGAATTATTTTGTTTCCTTTGACTACTTTCAGCAAATATCTTCTACTATGGTTTTTCTATGACATGGCTTTAGGAATACAAGGAATTGTAGGCACTGTTGTCACTATATTGATTGGTACAAATTGTTTGGAAACACAAACCGTTTGTATGAGACGCAGGCAGTGGAGATGAAATAAACAGGAAAGAAACTCGCGTAACTTAGCAAATTTTAAGGTCAAGAAGTGGAAGCAAAGCAACATTATCAGATATCAATTTCAGTGCCAACAATGTGGATTTTTTTTTGCTGGATGTGAGATGGAAGTCAGGCATAGACAAAGCGAAAGTTGAAACAAACAAATTTGTTCAGGAGTTTGTAACTGGCTTGTGGCTCTTATCACAAGAGACAAATAATGTAAACACTTCCTGTCTTCATTTAACAATAGAATCGTTGGCATGTATTGTCTAAAATAAGGCTCATTTTTGAGCCTGATGTTTGTAAAAGGTAAACTTTTATTCTGACCTTGCTAATGTACCCACAATCAAGGTGAAGGTGTCTTTGAGATTTTGACATATTAGTGGCAGGTCGTCATGAGGATACATCTTAGAGCTGGAAGCAAGTGTGGTATGTGATCGAATTCACTAGATTGGAGAGGGCACAAAGTGCTGAAGGGAAAGGTATCTCCCTGGCCATGTCCCACTTTGATATCAGCTACATCAACAGTGTTCCATGGAAACCGACATGGAAGGCTTTAACTGACCTAATTCAGAGATTTGTCAGTGTCTGTAGTCCCATTCTGTTCGGTAGAGGGGAGGATGGTGGTGATGTACAAGAAGACGGAAAGGTTTTTAGTCCTTCTGTGATGATGCTACGGCTTCAAGAGACGTCCTTTATCCTGGTTTCTTTCAGAGAGAGATTGGAGGATAGGTACGGAGCAGTCTATGAGAAGGTAAACAACTTATGAAGCAATGAGTGGTTTTTTCGAAAGTTAAAACGATAGAAGCAGCCTGAATGGGTGTGGTCAAGCTCCAACACACAGAATTAGGGATTTTAGGTTTTTCAGCAGCAGTTGCTGTTGGGGCCTTGAAGAGGTAGAAGATTCTTTTTTCTCTCTCGATTACGGCCAAAGACGGGGGTTGACTTCTTAGCTGCTGGATTGTATGTGAGACAAAATCTGTTTTCTGAATTTGTCTTTCTGCCAAGGGTGTATTAATTGGGAATGTTAC
>JAHRHZ010000012.1:33273231-33320766 GCA_024137785.1 Ginglymostoma cirratum | reverse complement strand
GCAGCCTGCTCCTATGATGCTGCCTGACCTGCTGTGTTCATCCAGCCCCATGCTTGTTATCTATAGTTAATTAGTAATAGTTACTGTATCTATTATTCTGTTACATTTTCCAATAGAGTTAAGTTATTCCAAGTTATCTTTTACTCCCTACCTGCACTCACCTATCACCATCCCACCTACCTTCCCCAGCCCCACCCCTCCTTTCTCTATTTATTTCCAAGCTCCCTTCCCCCTCCCCATTTCTGAAAAACAATCCAGAAACATCAGCTTTCCTGCTCCTCTGATCCTTCCTGGCCTGCTGTGTTCATCCAGCTCCACACTGTGTTATCTCTGACTCCAGCATCAGCAGTTCTTGATACCTCTGATAGTATTTGAGTAGTGTTTTGCTTAACATTGAGTAGTTTGACCAATCGAATTGCATCCGAAACACAGCACCTGACATTTACCTTTAAAAAAGAAAAAATTAGGGCCTAGGCTACCTTTGTAATATATTTTGAGGGTGCCTAGTCTGGTCCATAACACTTCTGTATTTTAAAGATTTCTCACCTTCGAAAGTACAAACAATTCCAAAGAGTTAAAAACAAATAAATCCTTTGATTAATAATCTTCCCACAGGAGTTTACAAGAAAGATGGACCTTATCAAATTCTCATTGATGTGAAAGGAATCCCTGATCTTTACGAGGTTACTATGGGACCTAATGGCTTAAAGGTGTTTTCCAATGTTACCCTGAGTTCGCTCATCAACTGCCTGAAACAATATTCTGACCAATCACCATCCTACAACGTTATAGCTCGTCATTTGCTCAAGGTTGCAAACGGGCCTGTGCGAAATGTAAGTTTATTGCTGCTTTAGTTTTGTGAAAACATCTGTAGTTTCTGCAAGACATGTTGTTGGTTTATTAGTTGTCACTAATAAACTACAGCTGTCACAGACAATCCATTATTAGACAATTCGCTAACCTTTTATTCTACTTTCAGGTGAGAAATGGGGACAAAGACAACTTGATTTTTCTGACCTATCGAACTGACCTTCATGGCCCGTACTACATGTTGTCTCTGCCTGGGCTATTACAGCTATTTCTCTGTAGTGTTTTCTTTGTGCCTTTGTTTGCTGTTACCTCATCTTCCTCATGTCGCCCAGTCGTGCTGTTTTGTATTTCTCCCCTCCCTGATGTCATGAACCCTCAATTCTAATCTCCTGCTCACATCTCAGACTTGACTCTAGCCATATCAATTAATTACCCTGTGTGCTACTCTCTGTATTCTTTGAAGGGCTCAATGAGGCGTCAGTTGTTGCATTGTAATGAGAAACAATGCTAATTGCTCAGCCTCCATTCTCACTGGCTTTCCTGATTTAGGGGCTTAATTTCAGCAACTTCCTCTCACAACTTCTGACACCTTGATGCTTCCAGTTATCAATAATGACTGGCCCCACCAGACTTTAATACAGAATGACTGTTCACTCATAAATCTGCCATCTATCGTGCATGACCTAATTGTGCCTGGATTGTACTTCTATCAAAGTTGACTCAGCTGCGGTTATGCATTGCTTTTTACTGAGCCCATTCAGCCTGGCTATACTACCCTAACTGCCTTACCCAAACCATTGTCATAGTTGTGCATCCCCTGTTTTCTACTCCCACATCTTCTCCTCCTGTAAACACACCAGTTCTTTTTTTTATTGGGCCAACATCCCTCCTTTCCTCCCAGATTCTCTGTGCTCCCAATATTCAGTGATTTCAATTTTTATCTCCAGTCATGTTGCTGTGTCTTTGCTTTACACAATAAACAATATCTTTTTAATGTCATGTTTACTCTGTTGTAGGAGTACAGTGAAAAACCTTTACAATATCTGCCTTCTTATGGAGACATCTCAGGTACAAGTACCTAGGTACAGTTCTCGAATACAGCGGAGGAATAGAAACAGTTGCTTAATTACAGAGTTGAAATTAAGTTAAAAAAAGGAAAACATTAAGGTGTTAACATTACAGTGTTCTAAGTTAAGTTCTAAGGTGAGGATTGTCCCCTCACACTGGGGTCCAGCCTTGGCTTGCTGCCTGCACTCTGCTGCGGGGCTGCTTCCCTGTGCTGCTGTGGGGCTTCTTCCCTGCACTGCTCCGGGCTCACAGCCCGCGCGCTGCTCCAGGCTCTCTGCCCACACGCTGCTCCGGGCTCACTGCTCACGGTATCTGGGGCTCACAGTGTCTGGGGCTCACAGCGTCTGGGGCTCACAGCCCACGCGCTGCTCCGGACTCACTGCTCATGGTGTCTGGGGCTCACAGGGTGTGCCTGCACAACCCAGAGCACAAGGCCACACTCCCTGTGTTGGTTCCATTGTGGGACTCGACCCGTTCTCTCTCCGCACCGCTGCAGGACTTGGCCCACTCGCTCCGGTCCATTGTGGGGACTTGACCCGTTCGCTCCACAACTCCACTCTCTGGCAGTTGGAGTGGCTCGGGGTGGGGGGTGGGGGAAAGGGAAAGCCACAAAGAGGAGAGAAAGAAAACAGGGGAAAATGATAAAGGAACTGGCATGCAGAGGAGCTCTGACCGGAGCATCCTACTCTGCTGCCACCTTGACCACAAGTCACTGACCTCATGTCCTTCCCGTGTTGTGAGGTGCCTCCCCTTGACTCTGCCTTCTCACCGACTCCCTAGTGTTATGATATGGATTACCAAAATAACCATTTTCAACACTGCCTCCCCCCCATCCCCTTTAATTGTACTCACTTCGACGTCTAATCTGGTCAGAATTATTCCCCAAACCACTGGCATTTGCAGTCTGATTTTTATCTCCTTTTGCCAAGATACTGCTACATCAACCTTTCTGCTCAACCACTTCCTTATCTCCATCTTTGATGGTCTTGACCCAGTTAAACCCTTACATTCTGCTCAGGCCCCTTATATGGCAACAATCCTCACTTTGCCATGTCCAAAGAGTACATACTTGATGCGCATCCATCCATTGCCAGTTAAATTCCGCCCTTTCATTGGAAAAGCCTTAATAAATTGCAGTCTCTGGGAGTGCATTGTATTTTTTTCTCTTTATCCTCTGTGTGGTCTTTGGCATGATTGAATACAATCTTCTCTTGTTAATGTTGCTACTCTCCTGGCAGTAGCTCGTGCAGGAGAGTATTGATCATACAGGAGGTATGTGTGGGCTCTTCCAGTGGGGCACGTACAGTTACATCTGAAAGCACATTGGGTTCATGTGTCATCAGTCAAAGCAGTGGAGTGATTCATCAATTCTTTTATACATCCTTCTTGCTATTCCCTGTTTCTTTGGTCATTCTTCACCAATGCTGCACCTTCACTTCTCCTTTAGATATTTATTGCAGAGAATTTTATTCTCTGCTCCCTGATTTCCATTCAGCCTAGTTGCTGAATTCAATTCAGCAATTAACATTCTGTTCTAATATCTAACCTTCAGCCAAGTGTTGTGTTCAGTGATGTTCTGTTCAGGCACTGATTTACACCCATTTAACCTCTATCATTACTGTTTCCCAGCCATGTGCGTAACACTGGTTATTTCACCTTTCTTATTAACCTGCGCAATTTATATGCAGATTTCACAATCCATAAACTTCAGCTCATCGTCTCGTACATCATTTCGTGCCCATCCATTCCCCTGGACCATGTTTGAACCTGCCATCCTTAAAAGTTCATGGCTGTCTTCCTGAAAAATCTAAACCCTACACGCTCCCCTACGCCTATCCCAGAGTTTTAATTCATCTCACTATAGCCTGGAGTTTCCTAAGCAGTCAGTGGATTTTTATAGAATAGAATCACAAGGTTGTACTGAGGGAGCAAATTCAACACGTTGTGCTCCTATGGCTCTCTGAAGGGCTGCTTAGCTACTTCCACTCTCCTGCTTCATACCTTTTTGTTATATTTGTTTATTTTTAATTTCAGGTGAGTATCCAATTCCCATTCGGAAATAACTGTTGAATTGACTAGCGTTGCGTACTTAGTCACTGCACTCCGGATCCTAAACATTTACTGCATAATAAAAAAAATGATTTCCTCATGTTGGTTCTTTTGCTGATCTTAAATTGATGTGTTTTGGTTCCAGACCTTCCCACCTTTGGGAAGAGTCTCCCTCTTTCTGCTCTGTCTAGACCCTCACATTTTGAACAACTCTGTCAAATCTTTTTAATTTTCTCTACTTTAAGAAGACCAGCATCTTCAATCTATCCACATAACCGAAGTCTCTCAACCTTAGGACCATTATTCAAAATCTTCTCTGAACCATCTCCAAAGTTTGTGAGTTTTCTGCTCCCCTGAGCAACATGGGCAATGGTGAAAAGGTTGGTCAAATACAGGAAAATTGAAAAAACAGTCAGAATTTCAACATTGAGGTTAAATAATTCTGATTTTCTGCTTAAGGTTTAAACAGCGAGATCAGAATCTTGTTAAGAAGGGTCCTGACCTGAAACGTCAGCTTTCCTGCTCCTCTGATGCTGCCTGGGCCTGCAGTGTTCCTCCAGCTCCACACTGTGTTATCTCTGACTCCAGCATCGGCAGTTCTTACTGTCTCAGAATCTTGTTAATGATTGGCGACTACCTTATTTCATGCATTTGCACTTCATTATTAGTCCACTTCTCATTATTAGTCTGCTCACCTCATTTTTAAGCAGTGTCTAATTCTTCTTTACTTTCTTGAGAAATTAAACAGTACCAGTTCACGGTGTGCAAGTCGAAGCAGTTACCAAGCAATGGCAACAACCGGTTGGTTGCAATTCAGGAACAGGAAAAGTGATAAGGTCTCCCCAGTGAATGAGTAAAAAGTGCAGAGGGCAGGCAGAGTTAGTAGTTTGAGAGGATGAAATGAGTGGGAACTGTTGACTGAGTGTGATTTATACAATATTGAGTGTTGTAATCCATTGTAAGATGAGTGTTTAATGGCAGAGTTAATGTGAACGCTGACCCTGAAAGTGTCTTACAGAACACAGAAGATCATTCACCTTTTCCCTTCAATGCTGTGCATTTCACTAGGACTCTGCACTGACCTGTATTGCTATCTGTACTCAGGCTGGTTGAGTCTGGTAGAATGGCCTCTTTTGCTGGTCAGTAGGAAGAAGCACTGATCTTTCCTCCACCACCCCATCCATTCCAGTCCCTGTTGGCAAAGCAAGGACCTTTGTGCCTCTCTGGGCCATTTCCTTTGGATAACCGTGCAGGATCTCAGTGTGACGGGCTTTAATGGGTGCAACTGGGTTTTGAATACGGCACCAATAGCATAAATATCGTGACGTCCTGCCAGTAGTGAACACTTCTTTTTCTCCAGCTGCCTGATTCTATGAGAAGGACCCTGAAGGGAACAATTGCGAATTTAATGAGATGAAGAGTGGAAGGTTGCTCAGAAAAGCCGTCATGGACAATGGCAGACTAGATACTTTGAATCTCACACAAGTAAACACAGGAAAATTCAGCCTACTGTTCCTAAAATTGTTGCCTAGAATTCATGGTTCATGGTCAATAAGCTGTTGACAAAAATTCATCCTGGAAAGTTTAAGAAATCAATTTGATCTAGCCTTGCAACTTTGAGTCAGGCACTGAGTGGCAAGTATTGTTGGTAACACATATGGCCCAGGACAGTTACTGTTATTTGAGATTTATGTGTGCATCTTTTATATTTTCTTAAATAGGCTGGTGGATGGGCTGGAAATTTGATGATGAAGTGGAAACACCGTGAATTTGAGTCTGATGTATTTGTGGCCTTTGAAGTTGCTGGTGCTAAAGTGACTGTTGCAGATATTACAGAATTGAACACTTACACCCCAGTGCAGTTTCTCGATGTCAACATGAAAGGAAAGGTATGTTTTTTGTGACCTGATTAAGGATTTTTGTAAGTTATAACTTCGGTTACTTTCCCAGTCAATTCTTAACCAAACATTTTAAAAGTTATGGATCAAGATCCTTAAATTTTGAAGTAGGTTTAAAATCTGAAGCAAATAATTATTGAAATTTAGAGCCAAAACGTTAACTCTGTTTTCTGTCCACAGATACTGCCAAATCTGCTGAGTTTCTCCAGCAATTTCATTTTCTGATTTTTTTCAGCTGTCCAGCATTTGCAGTTTGTTGCTGTGTTTTAGGTTTACAGTCTGCCTTGACATGCGCTAATTTCGGCAGCTCATTGTAAGAGCATAGGAGTAGATTTTTGGAGTCGTTGAAATGAAGGTCTTGCATAAGGCAGCTGCAATAGGAATTTGCAAGCACACTGCCTGTGATTTTACTTTAGATGCTTACAGTGAATTTTTGCCAAGGGATGGAAACAGGAGCTGGATTAATTATCAGGTTAGAAAGCCACTTCTGGAGTGAAGCTGATTAAAATTTAGAGTTTCATGTGGGTAAGCCTTTAAATGGTATTCACACAGGTTTCGTTGGAGTCACTAATTCCAGTCCAGTGGACTGGAATGGAGATGGCTGGGATGACATTTGGGATTGCTTTAAATTCCCACAGCAGCCATCACATATTGTACTGAGGGAGAAAGCTATAGTTTGTGCTGAAGCCTTCCACTGCACCACAGGGAAGCAAGAGATCATGAAGTGGACTTATCAGCAAACTCAGAACCCATTGAACCAGAGTCGGCAGCAAGTAATCCTCGTTTCAGAGGGACTGCCTAAGAACGAGAAGGCACCATCTGTCTAAAACGTCAGAGTCTCCCAAGGCCCTAGTCATTCAATTCCAGGTAGGCCTGCATTGAGGGTTTGATTTCCATTGCCCACCTACCTGCCTGTCTTCTCCAGTGACCTCCTAATGCCTGTCGCTACTTTTTGGGCTTGGAAACTAACAGCCAGGATCCATTTAAAAGGTGGAGTCTTCCTTCTGTGCAGCTAACCTCTGAATTGTCCTCGGAAGGCTTGCCCTTAATCTTCTGACTCTGCTATGTGTATGGGATGCCAACCCCACTCAAGGCCAGAAACACTCAGTGTCTAGTTTTCTTGCCATTAGTGACGTCCTGCAGCAGCCATGACCGGCTCTGCACACCCACCTTCCTTCAGTCAATCTGTTTCTGAAGCCATGGATAATCTATCTGCTCCTTTAAGTTCAAATAGAGCCGTAGAGTGATACAGCGTGCAAACAGGCCCTTCGGCCCAATCTGGTCTATGCTGACCATAATGCCCACTCAGCTAGTTCTAATTGCCCACATTTGGTCCGTATCCCTCTAAACCCTTCTCATCCATGTACCTATCCAAATGTTTTTTAAATGTTGCTATTGTACCTGTCTCAACCACTTTCTCCGACAGCCCATTCCATATACGCACCACTCTCTGCGTGAAGAAGTTGCCCCTCGATTCCTTCATAAATCTTACCCCTCTCATCTTAAACAACACTCCTCAGGACCTTACCATTTACTGTATAAGTCCTACCTTGGTTTGACTTTCTAAAGTGCGACACCTCTCACTTATTGCATTAGCCAGTCCTCAGCCCACTTCCCCATCTGATCATGATCCCTTTGTAATTTTTGATAACCTTCTTCGCTATCAATGGTACCTCCTAATTTTGTGTCATCCACAAACTTACTAATCATGCCTTGTACATTCATATTCAGTTCATTTATGTAAGTAACAAATAACAAAGGTCCCAGCACCGACCCCTGTGGCACACCACTTGTCACAGCCCTCCAGTCTAAGAAACAACCTTCAACCTTCACCTACTGCTTCCTACCGGGGAGCCAATTTTGAATCCAATTAGCTAGCTCTCCCTGGATCCCATGTGACCTAACTTTCATGACTAGCCTCCCATATGGGACCTAGTCAAAGGCCTTACTATAGTCCATATAGACAACATCGACTGCCCTCATCCATCCTCTTGGCTACCACTTTGAAAAACTCAAGATTTGTCAGACCTGACTTCCCGTGCACAAATCCATGCTGACTATCCCTAATCAGACCTGACTATCCAGATGTTGGTTGATCCTGTCCCTCGGTATCCTCTCCAATAATTGCCTACCACTGATGTCAGGCTCACTGGCCTATAGTTCCCTGGCTTGTCTTTGCTATGTTTCTTAAACAATGGAACAACATTGTTGGTGCTGTCTTATTGACCATGTTAATTGAGTAGATTCAGACAAGAGCAGATTCCTCTTCTGTCCTCCCCCTGTCCTGGTATTTATTACTACCAGGACCAGCATTCTGAATCTGATGTGCTCTCCAGTGCCACATTTTTGTGGGTCCCTCACATTCATTCCAGACTTTGTTGTGGGGAGGGAATTCTGTCCCTGGGATGCATTGATTTCCCTTTAAAGAAAAATCTTAGCCTGTGTTCCTTAGAGTTCAGAACAATTAGTGGTGATCTGTAGGAAATATGAAATTCTGAAA
This sequence comes from Ginglymostoma cirratum, assembly GCA_024137785.1. Lineage (NCBI taxonomy): Eukaryota > Metazoa > Chordata > Chondrichthyes > Orectolobiformes > Ginglymostomatidae > Ginglymostoma > Ginglymostoma cirratum. The sequence goes on along the minus strand of JAHRHZ010000012.1, from coordinate 33,312,441 downwards.
CTTTTTGAATGGGTAGATGCAGACAAGCTGTTGCAGTCTACAACCACCAATCTCAAGGCATTGGCCATTAGCACTCAGATGAGAAAATATTTGTTCACTCATGGGAGTTGTGAATCTTTGGAGTTATCCACCCAGAGAGCCCTGTCTGCTCAATTGTAAGACTGATTCAACCCAGATAGACGGATTTTTGTACACTGCAAACAGATTGGATAAATAGGTTGGGACTCTACTCATTGGAATTTAGAGGAATAAAGGGTAAATTCTGAGAGGATGTTTCCCCTCATGGGAGAGTCTAGGATCAGAGGACATAGTCTCAGAATTAAGGGGTGCCAGTTTAAGACTGAAATGAGTAGGAATTTCTTCTCCCAGAGGGTTGTGAGTCTTACACATCCCTTGCCACAGAAAGCTGCAGAAAGGAGACAGAGTCCTTATGTATATTTAAGGCTGAGATATATTGATTCTTGATCAGTAGCAGAAACAAGGCTTACAGGAAAACATAGGAAAGTGGACATAAGGAATGTCAGATCAGCCATGATCCTATTGAATGGTGGAACAGTCTCAAACAGCTGATTGGCCAACTCGTGTACCTATTTCTTATGACCTGTATCGCCTTTAAGTCACTCAGTGGATATGAGGAGAGTATGGGAAGGAGTAGCTGAAGTAGAAAATGAACCCTTTTGCTTTTGTTTTCATTGAATGGTAGAGCAGGTTCAAAGGATCAGATGACCTACTGCTGTTCTTGGGTACACCTCCAGAAGGAGGTACACAGGAGATCTATCCATGAGAAAATGGGCTGAGAAATGTTGGTATTTTTCTATGCTTTTCTTATTCTCACTTTAATGAATTTAATTCTGTTTAGCTGAGTCGGCTGGACAGCTGGTGTATGAGGCAGAATGAGGCCAACAGTGTGAGTTCAATTCGCACAGCAACTGAGGTCACTATGAAGGTCCTGCATTGTCAACCTCTCCCCTTGGCTGAGGCCTGGTGACTCTCAGGTTAAACCACTACCAGTATTTCTCTAATGAGAGAATAGCCCTATGGTTCCTATGGTCCATCGAAACTTTACTTTTACAATTAATTTACATATCATTGATTCACATTCCAATCAGTTAGTTGTTATAACTATAATGTAAAGCCAGGGACAGAGATTCTACCTAAAAAAATTAAGAACATAATTTGTGAACTTCTGCTCATTCTGTAAAGGTTCTTTTATGTGTGGAAATTCCAAAGCTGGAAGAGTTTGAAAAGATGAACAGCTTTAAGATTATGCCCCGAATGCAGGTAAGTAGAATTTTTCTAGCTAATTGGTTCTAACTACAGAATAACTAAGTAGCGTTGGACAGGGATGAATTCAAGGGAGATATATTTGAATGAAATTCTGGCCTCCCTGCTATAGGAAGGATGTTGTTAAATTTGAAAGGGTACAGAAAAGATTTACAAGCCTGTTGCTGGGGTTGGAGGGTTTGAGCTATAGGCAGAGGCTGAATAAGCTGAGGCTGTTTTCCTTGGAGAGGCTGAGCAGTGACTTTATAGAGGTTTGTAAAATCATGAGGGGCATAGATGGAGTGAATATTCAAGGTTTTTTTCTGAGGGTAGGGAGTCCAAAACCAAAGGGCATAGGTTTAAGTTGAAAAGGGAAAGATATAAAAAGGACTTAAGGCGCACTTTTTTCACTCAGAGGGTGGTGTGTGTATGGAGTGAGCTGCCAGAGGAAGTGGTGGAGGCTGGTACAATTACAACATTTAAAAGGCATCTGGGTCGGTATATGAATGGGAAGGGTTTAGAGGGATATGGGCCAACTGCTGGCAAATGGGACTACATTAATTTAGGATATCTGATCGGCATGGGCGAATTGGACTGAAGGGTCTGCTTCCATGCTGTACAACACTATGACTCTATGAGCCACAGTATGCCAGAAACTGAGTCTTCTTCCAGCTTTAAAATCTTACTCCATTTTCTTGGGCTGAATTTTCTCAGGTCCTGAAAGAGAGAGGGAAAAGAAAATCTGATTCTGAAACGAAAATTTGGATGGCATGATGAGAATCTCACTAGTGAGCAATGAAAGACCTATTTCATGTCTTTAGGATACACCTTCATCTTACTTCATTTGTTTATATGCAATTTCCCACTTTGCTATGCACCAAAGAAAAACTTGATAGCAACAGGAAAATCGGAGCAGGTACCTGACACTTTCAGCTCATTGTTTGCTCCTTTGGACCTCCAGTTTGGTCAGCATTCCCCTACATCTCAAGTTAAGCTCCATGGGCAGCGACCCTGACCATGTGAGGGGACCAACGCCAGCATAATGGTTGGCATATCCAATCTGTAGGGCCAGGGCTCAGGGGGTAATAATGGGAGATGAAGATGTTAAAGAGAGTTGAGTTGGAACATGTGGAAGCCCAGCACTGCTGGGGCTGACAGGAAATACAAGAGAAAGGAACATGACGGTTTAGAGTGTGTCCCTTAGAGTGGGCTCAGCCTGTTAATATGCTAAGGGTAATCATCCTAATTCAAATCAAAGATGCACAATGGATATGGAAAATGGCTGTCACCACATCCAGAGTGGGCAGATTAAGTGTTTTACCCATCTTGATCAAGATGGCTGTACTTGTGAATGATGTGAGGAACTTCAAGGGGAAATTACATTAATATTCAATAATCGGATATTCAAACAGTACCGATTAAAGACATGAATATCCGAAGATTGCAGCACGCTGCTGTGCAGAGAGACTTGGGTGTCCTTGTGCATGAATCGCTGAAGGTGGGATTGCAGGTGCAGCAGGTGATTAAAAAGGCAGATGGAATTTTGTCTGCCATTGCTCAAGGGATGGAGTTTAAAAACAGGGAGGCTATGCTGCAGCTGTATAGGGTCCTGGTGAGGCCACACCTGGAGTACTGTGTGCAGTTTTTGGTCTCCTTACTTGAGAAGGGATATACTAGCACTGGAGGGGGTGCAGTGGAGATTCACTCGGTTGATTCCAGAGTTGAGAGGGTTGGATTATAAGGAGAGACTGAGTAGACTGGGATTATACTCATTGGAATTCAGGAGAATGAGGGGAGATCTTATGGAAACATATAAGATTATGAAGGGAATAGATAAGGTGGAGGCAGGGAGGTTGTTTCCGCTAGCAGGTGAAACTAGGACTAGAGGGCATCACCTCAAAATAAAGGGAAGCAGATGTAGGACTGAGGTCAGGAGGAACTTCTTCACCCAAAGGGTTGTGAATCTGTGGAATTCCCTGCCCAGTGAAGCGGTTGAAGCTACCTCACTAAATATTTTTAAGGCAAGGCTAGATAACTTTTTGAACAGTAAAGGAATTAAGGGTTATGGTAAGTGGGCGGGTAAGTGGAGCTGAGTCTCAAAAAGATCAGCCATGATCTTATTAAATAGCGGGGCAGGCTCGAGGAGCCAGATGGTCTACTCCTGCTCCTAGTTCTTATGTTCTTATATTGCGCCAGGTAATCTGGTGGCTGCCACCGTGCCATAGCCTTGATAGCCCACAGATACCAGCTTCATTTTAAGGGCTGAATGATTTACAAGAATGGCTGGAGGAGACAAGGGCTTTCCTTATGTAATGTTCCCGCATTGAATAATGCAAAGATGTTAAACTGCACAGGGCATTAGGAGAAAAGTAACACTCCCTGAGGCAGGATTCTAAAACCATATTGCCCTAGAGACAGGGAGCCTGTATGGCATGATTGTTGTAGGTGCAGTTACAATGACAGGCGAACAAGCATGATGATGATGTTAATAATGTGAGGTTGTATTTGCAGTGAAGTGTTACAAGTACCACTTATGTGTCCTGAGAAGCTTTTCTTATTTATCCCCTCCCACTATGTGCCCTGGAGATGGGGAGCAGAGTTTGACCTGGTATGTGGCTGGGCCTTTGAAGGCACTGGGAATCCCAGATGGTCCCAGCAGCATAGATACATCTGCCATTGATTAGTGTGCAACAGCGTGAGTAGGGTGCCATGAAGAGGTTCTATATACATAATATGGTGAGCTGCAGAGAATTGCGGGAGACAGCTTGTTTGAGCTCATGGAGAGAAACCTACCATGCAACTCCCTGGAATTGACACTTAGCTGATAGTTAGTAAAATTTGTTAGAAACTGATTACAATGGTTTTACCTTTTCCAAATAGCATTATATGGATACTTGGTGTTGAAGATAAAGGATCTTGAAAATTCAAACAGATTCAGATTGTTTCCTTCCTGTAAAATTGATAATGAGATTAATGATAGGTTATTAATTGGAGGATAGATCTGGATTTCCTTTAGGACCAGGCTGACTTGACATTGTCAAGTTTGACAATTATGTAATAGAAAGTTCATTCCCATTGAATGCTCCTGGAGATTGTGAGGGAAATTTCTCTGCAGTCTACAGAAATAAAGAAGAAATTATGCTTGTTGGGAATTTGGATTTGTACTGTTATGGACCAGACCAAACCCCACTCAAAATATAGTAAGGAGATAACCTAGACTCTAACTTTTTCTTATTTTAAAGGCAAGTGCCAGGCATCATTCAATTGGTCAAACTAGCTGTCTTGAAACAAAACACACTTTATTCATACACTACTGTTAACATGCTACAAAGGAAAGAATTGGAATAACTTAACTTTATTGCAAAACTTAACAGAATAATAGATGATTTAACTATTAAACAGTAATTGTTCCAACATAGTAACATCCCATAAACACACCCTTGGCAAAGGCAAATTCAGTGAAATAGATTGTCTCACATGCAATTCTAGGAGCAGGAAGAGAACCCCCAGCTTTTAGCTATAACAGAGAGAGAAGAAAACAGCTTCCACATCCAGCTTCAAGACTTCAGCAGTTGCTACTGAAAACTAAAACTACAAAATCCTGACTCTGTGGGAGCTTGACTCTTCCCATTCAGGCTGCTTCTATTGTTCCAACCTGAGAAAAAAAGCGCAAGGCCTCACAAGCAGCTTACTTTATGGGCTTTGGAGCAGACTGATTGTCACCTCTGTTTCAACCTTTGTTCACAAAAAAAATCCAGGACCAAATACATCTCTTAAAGCCATAGTGTTGTCACAGTACATAGTTTGTATATTGTTCAAGATCACCCATCACCTGTCTCCTCTGCATTGGAAAGACATGTAAAATTTAGTCAAGCATGTGTTTAATTCAAAACAGAATTCCTGTTGCTTATGACTGATCCCTTAACCAGTCTACACAAGGGATTTTTGACCCGTAAGGCAACACTAAGACTTCCTCCTGTAAGTAACCCCTTTTATGAAAAGAATCCCATATCACGTTAAAATGGTCATTTTCATGACAGGATCTAGTCCAGTATCCAGTCCTCCCCTCATACATGGACATATCTAATACATTATACACCCTGACAATGCAACACTTTTTAATATTGTATTGGAAGTTCAGACACGATTATGTCCTTAAGCTCACAATCATCTTTATTTCATGTACATTGTATTGTGATGCAGTATTGTTTATTGCTATCTACTGATTCTAACTAGTTACATTTAAGTTCAAATAGCTACAGTGTGTCACTACTGTTTAACTTTTCTTTTATTGTTTAATAAATTTGGTTGGCAGCTGGAGCCTAAGTCTCAATCTTTGGTAGTATAGTCTTATTCTGCTACTTGTGAAGTCCTAGAAGATCAGAGGATAAAATTAGCCATTAGAGTTGTGCTTGGGTGACATTCTGCATTACCTTGTGAGTGCGGCTGATGAATCTGGCATTAGTGCATGTTCAGACAACATGAGCATACATGTCAGGCTGGGGCAGCAACCTTCTGGAGTGGTCCAATTCAACTCTTTCTTCTTTGGTTGCTACACTGCGGATCTCTTGATTGTTCCAATTTGTTGGATGTCTCATTGGGCTTGCTGCTGACATTTTGGGGTTTGGGGAAGAAACCTCACCTTCAATCAATTGCTGAACCTTAAACAGACCATCGTTCGCAGCAAACTGTGCAAGCTTCAGCAGGAACATCGACCGCAACACCACACAACCCTGCCACGGCAACCTCTGCAGGACATGTCAGATCATCGACATGGATCCTCCCATCACACGTGGGAACACCACCCACCACGTAAGCAACAGATACTCATGAGATTCGGCTAATACACTGCAGGCAAGGATGCCCCTACACATGGTATATTGGCGAGACCACGGATGAATGGACATCGCACAATAATCACCAAACAGGAATGTTCCCTCCCAGTTGGGGAACACTTTAGCGGTCAAGGACCTTCAGCCTCCGATCTTCGGGTAAGTGTCCTCCAAGGCAGCCTTTAAGAACGACACAGAATCACTGAGCAGAGACTGATAACAGAGTTCCATACCCATGAAGACGGCCTCAACTGTGATCTTGGGTTCACGTCACGCTACATGTGACTCCGCCACAGTGTTCTGTATCTGTAAAGTCTTCCTTACTGTCCTGTTTTGACACCATCACCTTGAAAAACTGTAATTATCTCTCTGTCTTAATTAGGTTGTACAGTTTTGAATTACTTATTACATTGGTTAGACCCTCGGCATGCGGCTCTTATAACTATCATGTTATTCTAGTCATTTATCTCCAGCAACATCTTATTTTTAATTTTTTGTAATTATCTCTCTGCCTTATTTAATGGAATTATAGGTTATCCCTTTGCTTGTTATTCAGCTGATGATACTTTACTCACACCATCTGACACTTCGGATCACCTGCAGAGACTTATTATTCGACATTCCACTCACACCGTGTGTATGATCTTTTGATCTCTCTGCCCTTGATCTCTCTCTGCCCATAAATTCTGTGTTCTGTGTGCTCCTCTCTCACTTCACCTGACGAAGGGGTTACGCTCTGAAAGCTTGTGATTTCAATTAAACCTATTGGACTATAACCCAGTGTCGTGTGGCTTCTGATTTTGTCCATCTCAATCCAACAGCAGCACCTCCATCTCATCTCCATGGTGAAGGATGAGGACATTGTGACAAAGCGAGCTTTCCTTGTGGAGGATAGAGTTCAGCTGCATTTGTACCTACAAGTCAGACAGGATCTCATTGACGCTCGGTTTCCGTAGATCTGAACTGGGTGCAGAAGATCATCATGGACTGTTAAGGACAAGATGCCAGCATTTGGTTCATATCATAGATGTGAACTGCAGCCTGTATTAGTTTTCTTTGTGGTCCCTTTTCCTAGCTGTCAATAAAAACTCATGTTTGGTCTTGCTGGAATGCTGTCCTGTATGTGATGTTCCCCTGTTGGACAATGACAAGATGTGACCACTGGATGTTGGGGAAACAGTTACAGGGACTTGGAGAGGGTGTCCATCCAGGATGTATCTAGGGCCAGATAAACTGCAGTGAATGAAGTGATACATGCGATGGAATGTCATTCATGTCAGTATGTGCTGCTGTCCACATAGCTTTGTGGCTGCTGTGCTACAACGTTGGTGAGGTGCCAGATTGCCACTATTTGTCTAAGTGCACAGATGCCTCTCTAAGATGGCACAGAAGCAAGGGACACCCATCTTTCAGCATATGTCTGCTGAGTAGTGGGTTGTTCTGGGAAGGGCAGGTAGTCAGATGGGACTGGAATTGGACATCATGGGTATGATAGAGTGGGATAGGGAGTTAATGACGTGCATTTGGTAAGATACAAAGAGAAAACACACTGGGCAATGTAGTAAAAACACCTCCAAAAAGCTCAAGTTAACTTGCACCCAGCCAAAAAAGTATACGATTCAGCCCTATAAACCCAAAACTGAGCCTTAACCTTACAATCCTTCTCAAGACAGTGTCATTTGTTCATAATGACTGATGTAATGGATTTGTGTTAGCCTCAAGAAGCAGTGGATTGCGGATCTTTTTCTTTTGCTTTGAAAATTAAGTTAACTTCCAGCCACCCTGGTTTAGGTACATTATCTGCGTATCGCTTTTGTTGAAAGGAGATAGTCTGTTTTATCAGCTGTGCACAACTCTGATGGTTTATATGTAAAAATCCAAAACTATCTCTATGTAAGCAACTTGTTACATTCCCGTTACTGTCTCCCTGTTTCTCTTCTATAGAATGCCCATACATATGTGAGTGCTGGGTTCCGGGTTCGGTTAAAAGCTTTGGATAATAAACGGTTGGTAGAATCCATCTCAATGGTGTACACTGGAATCAACAGAACATTTGTTCATGCTCTTGCCACAGAAAAATACCTCGAAGGCAAAGACATTACTTCCAATGTAACTTTGCAAGGTAAGTGCATGAGTTAGCTATGGTATGTACAGCAATTGAGAAACCAAAGATGCATCATATTATGTTTGGGTAGACATTGACGTACACCTCAAAAACACTGGAAAAACAATGGGTTTCCTTTTTGATTTGTGCAGGAAATCATGTTTTCATAACCTTCTAGTAAAAATTACAACAAATTTATACGCATGCCCAGAGATAGTAGGAACTGCAGATCCTGGAGAATCTGAGATAACAAGGTGAAGAGCTGGATGAACACAGCAGGCCAAGCAGCATCAGAGGAGCAGGAAAGCTGACGTTTCAGGTCTAGACCCTTCTTCAGAAGTGGGGGAGGGGATTGGGATTCTGAAATAAATAGGGAGAGAGGGGGAGGCGGATAGAACATGGATAACGGAGACGATAGGTGGAGAGGAGACAGACAGGTCAAAGTGGCTGGGGTGGAGCCAGTAAAGATGAGTGTTGGGGGGGGGATAGGTCAGTCCAGGGAGGATGGACAGGTCAAGGAGAGGGAATGAGGTTAGTGTGTCGGAGATGGGGGTGGGGCTTGAGGTGGGAGGAAGGACAGGTTAGGGAGGCGTGGACAAGGGGGAGGGGAGATTTTGAAGCTTGTCTGGACTGACCTATCCCCTCCCTAACTCCCCACCTACACTCACCTTTACTGGCTCCACCCCCGCCTCTTTGACCTGTCTGTCTCCTCTCTACCTATCGTCTCCTTTATCCATGTTCTATCCGCCTCCTCCTCTCTCCCTATTTATTTCAGAATCCCTTTTGCCCCCCATTTCTGAAGAAGGGTCTAGACCCAAAACGTCAGCCTTCCTGCTCCTCTGATGCTGCTTGGCCTGCTGTGTTCATCCAGCTCTACACCTTGTTATCTCTTTATACCCATGCACAGATGTTTGATACTGAGATAGTTCATGACCAGAAAAGTTCCTGCCAATGTAAACACCTTTATTTGCAAAGGGAGTGAGATGAAAAAGGAATCAGGTAACGAGAAGCCACTTAACACCTGTTACTGGGAAAATGTTAATTGATTATAAAGTACGTAAGACTATTTAGAGACATAATATAATCAAGCAGAGTTAGAATGGCTTCATGAAGGGTGATTTGTGCCTGACAACTTTATTACAGTTATTTGAGGAAGTAACAAGCACATGGATAAAGGGGAAACAGTAGATATAATATATTTGGATTTTCAGAGGAATTTGAAAAGGTACCACAAGTTAGGTTACCTGTTTGAGGTTGTGTATAGAATAGAACAGAATAGAATCCCTACAGTGTGGAAACCGGCCCTTTGGCCCAACAAGTCCACACTGAACCTCAGAGCATCCCACCTAGACTCATCCCCCTATAACCCACCTAATCTACACATCCCTATGGGCAATTTATATAAGCATGGATAGAGGATTTTATAACTAATGAAAGACAGAGAGTTGCAACAAAAGGGAGCATTATTGGGGTGCCACAGGGATCACTGCAGTGGGCACAATTATTTGCAATATATGTGAAAGTGAATGTACTACCTTAGTTTACAGATGACACAAAAATAGGTGGGATGGCACATGGTGAGGCTGACACCAAAAGTCTATACAGGGATATAGGCAGGTTGAGGGAATGGCAAAATTTGGCTAATAGAGTGTAATGTGAGAAAATGTGACTTATATAGTTTGGCAAGAAGAACTGAGGAATTGAATATTAGTTAAATAGAGAAGGACTGCAGAAAGCACGGATCAAAGGGATTAGTAATCCTCGTGCATGAATCACAAAAGCTAGCATCCAAATTCAGCAGGTGGTGGAGAAGGCATGAGAAATGTCAGTGTTTGTTTCAATGAAAATGGAGTATGAAAGAAAGAAGATTTTATTAAAACTGTACAAAGCACTAGTCAGACCACAGCTCTTCAGAGGTTCAGTGCAATCTCAATGGGCCAAATGGCCTCTATCTGTGCTGTAGTGATTTTATGATCTCAGAATGGGGGTTGCTCATTTAAGTCAGAGATGAGAAAGAATTTATTCTGTCAGAGAGTAGTGAGAATTATTTACCACAGAGGGCTGATGAAGCTGAGTCATTGGGTATATTCAAGGCTGAGATTGACATCATTCTGCATGCTGACATCTCCTCTTCGCCTATTTTGGCTTTACTCTCTTTTCCTTCTCCTTCTCTCACTTTAGATGACAAGAAGTTGATTAGTATGGTTTCTCAATTTATAGTTTGTGTTTTGATATGGTATTATTAATTTATAGCATTTAAGATAAAGACAGAATACAAGTCTTTTTATATTGGGAACACATTTGTCTGGGCATTAATTATTAAAAGTGATGGTTGCAGGTGCCCTGACAGCACTTGACAAGGAGATAATTCCTGATGAAGATAATCCACTGCTTGCAAGTGCAGAATACAGGAAATCACTGGCACTCGGACTTTTCTATAAGGTGGGCAACTCTTAAAAGCATTTTAAGATGAATTTCATCCCTAAATGCTATGCAATGAGACCTGGTAAAATGTTTCTTTCAGTAGTGGATAAATCTCCTCCACTCATCTATCCAGGTTCAAGTTGAATGGTATTCAACTCAAGTTGTAGGGGTGAAAGGCCAATGTAGTCATCCACTATGGTGTCCAGTTCCCAATGGTTTGTTGATTATGTTCTTATTTATTCCAGATTACTGGTCAGTTTTTAGCAGCTTAATTTCAAATGTTATATTGGTGAAATTGGTCTGCATCAGCCACAAGAAATGAGTGCATAGCAAGCCGGAGCTGATCTTTCATTGATTTGGAAAATATTGTGAAGAATTTTTATTTGCAAACTAAACAAAAGTAACAGAGAGACTAAGAAAGAGGAGTCTCCAAAGAGAACCTAATTAATTCTGTGACCTTTAGTCCTGCTGGCATAGACCAATTTTATCCCTAAGAATCTAAAAGTGTTACTGCACTGTGAACTTCTTATTTTCGTTGACTGACTAATAAATCCACTTTAAACTTTCTTCAGTTTTTCCTGTCTCTGTTGAGTGAAGGTGTAATTTCACCTTGCAATCGGAGTGCCATATGTACTTTGGAACGTCCTATATCCACAGGAAAACAAACGTTCAGCAGCAGACCAGAGGAATATCTTTTGACAAAGCCTATGCCAAAATTAAATGCCCACAAGCAGGTAGAATTTCAATTTGTTCTCTGTTTGATGTATGCATGTTGTACATTGGCATGTAGATTTATTGTCCAATAAAAATAGATTGATTTGTACACTGGAGTAAACCCAAGTGATCTGAATAAAATATCCTGATCTTGCTCCTGGTGATTTTCAAACTCCCAAAAGATTGCATTGTAATTCCATTATCCATTTTTCAAAAGAAAAGTGACAGTTTCTGTCAACTACATGTGTAAAGGTCCCAAATGTTGCATAACCACACTGCTGCTGTTCTACCTGAAACAAGTGGCAAATTCTTGCAAAGTGCCAATGGTACTGATTGGTTTTTGAAATAAAATACATCTGACTGTGTTACAACAGTTGTCAAGATAAGCAGAATACTTTGTTATCACTATGATTTTAGGATGAGACAATGCAGCATTGAATTATTATGCAACTCCTGGGGCTTTAGGGGGCAGAACAAAAAGTCACTTTGAGCTTTCTGTTTTGCTGAAAAGAAATACCAGAGAGTGCATCAGGGATGGACATGTTGCTATGAAATGCAAAGGATTCAAATTGTAAGGACCTTCCAAAGTAGCTCATTTGGAATTTCTTGCCTTTTTTTAAAGCTATGGCATTATTCAACTAAGATTATTTTCTCAAGCCACCATAGTTTAATGTGGAGAATTCTTTTTAAATAGCTTGGAACATGTTGAGAAGCAGGTCCAAAGATTGGTGCCTTTTTGTGAATTAGGTGCACACATACGGATCCATTATACATCGGATACGATCACACAGCATTTACTTTAAAAAAAAGGTCCAGTAACTGAGGGTTCTGCAACATTTGATTTAATTTATACCAAAATTACTCCAATACATTAAATTGACAAAGGTTCAGCTTTGCTTGTGTTTGCTGTAGTTAGGCAGCTATATTTAGTCATATTAGAGTGTAAAAACCAAAAGAAGTGCAGATGCTATAAATCAGAAATAAAAAAGGGAGGTTCCTGGAAAAGCAAAGCAGGTCTGGCAGCATGTGTGAAGAGAAATCAGAATTAACATTTTTGGTCTGGTGACCCCTCCTCAGAATTGATGGCAGCTAGGAAGATGTTGGTTTATATGCAGAAGATAGGGGACAGTTGGGGGTTGGAGCACAGAGAGAAAGAAGAGCAGTTGGAAAGACAAAAGAATAAATAACAACTTTGCTAGGAGGGTGAATAGTTGTTATTGGGTAATGGCAGACTATGTGATAACAAGGCCCGGTGTGTCAGGTAGGGGGCTAAGACATGGGAGAGTTCATGCCCTAAAATTATTCAACTCGAAATTGAGTCCGAAGGGCTGCAGGGTCCCTGAGCGGAAAATGAGGTGACGTTCTTCCAGCTTGCATTGAGCTTTGCTGGAACACTGCAGCAAGCCAGAGACAGAGATGTTGGCCAGAGAACAGGGTGGTGCATTAAAGTGGCAGGCAACTGGAAGCTCAGGGTCTTTTTTGCGGGCAGAACGTAGATGTTCTGCGAAGCGGTTACCCAGTCTACGCTTCATTTCCCCAATGTAGAGGAGACCACATTGTGTGCAGCGAATGCAGTAGACTAGGTTGTGTGAAATGCTACATCACCTGCAAGGTATGCTTGGGCCCCTTGGATACGGAGGAGGGAGGAGGTAAACGAGCAGGTGTTACACCCTTGTCAGCTTCAGGGGAAGATGCCGTGGGGCTGTTGGGGTGTGTTGGAGGAGAAGGAAGAGTGGACCAGGGTGTCCTGGAGGGAACGGTCCCTGCGGAATGCGGACAAGGGAGGGGAGGGGAATATGTGTCTGGTGGTGGCATCTAGCTGGAAGTGGCGGAAATGGCGTCTGATGATCTTCTGGATGTAGATGCTAGTGGGATGGTAGGTAAGGTCAGAGGGAACCCTATCACTGTTGTGGGAAGGATGACAGGAGGTGATGGTCCTGTCGATATCAGTGCTGGGGAATGTCCCTGTTGAACTGGGTTGGATCCTTCTCCCGCACTTGCCCCCTCACCCCTTCTCTTCCCTCCTGCAACAGTGACAGGGTTCCCCTTATCCTTACCTGATCCTCATCCACTGCTTCCTCTGGGACATCTTGGTCCACTCCTCTTACACTCCCAACAACCACCGCACGTTCCTCCGCCCCAACTCCCAAGCCCCACGCCCCATGGCACTTTCCTGTGCAACCGCTATAAGTGTAACACCTGCCCATTTACGTCCTCCCTCTTCAGTATCCAAAAGCCCAAACATACCTTCCAGGTGATGTGGCACTTTACCTGTGCTTCCCAGAATCTAGTCTACTGCATTCGCTGCTCACAGTGTCGTCTCATTTACATTGGGGAAATGAAGCAAGGACTGGGTGACAGCTTTGTGGAACAGCTACGTTCTGCTTGCAAAGAAGACTCCGAGCTTCCAATTGCCTGCCACTTTAATACACCACCCTGTTCCCTGGCCAACATCTCTGTCTCAGGCTTGCTGCAGTGTTCCAATGAAGCTCAGTACAAGCTGGAAAACAACACCACATTTTCCGCTTGGGGACCCTGCAGCCCTTTGGACTCAATATTGAGTTCAATAATTTTAGGGCCTGAACTCTCCCATGTCCTAGCCCCCTACCCAACACACCAGGCCTTGTTATTACATAGCCTGCCATTACACACTATCTATTGTTAGCTGCTAACAGTCTCCATTAACAGCTATTCACCCTCCTAGCAAGGTTGTTATCTACTCCTTTGTCTGTCCAACTGTTGTTCTCCTCTCTTTGGGCTCTATCCCTGCCTTAACCCCTCCCCCCACTCTATCTTCTGCATATAAACTGACATTTTCCTAGCTATCATCAGTTCTGAGGAAGGGTCACTGGACCCGAAACGTTAACTCTGATTTCTCTTCACAGATGCTGCCAGACCTGCTGAGCTTTTCAAGCAACCTCTGTTTTTGTGTTGTATATTAGAGTACAAACCTGAGGTAGGATGTGTTGCAGAAATTTCATCCCACTATTTTACTAATATGTTTTACTCCATAATTTTGTATGCAGTAATCTCTACTATTATCTTACGTAAGGGGTTAGAATACATGGGATACCATGGCTTGCTAGTGGAAGCATAACACATCAATTACCTTAAAATGCTAAAATTAGTCATCACTGGCCAGAACATCAATAATATCTGTACTTCATGCTTCCTACCCCTTTAAGCTGTTGGAGGACTCTAACTCCTGTAGCATCAGCCTGTCCTGGACGCCACCTCATAAGCAAGCCTTTAGAAACGTTTTTGTATTTTTTTATATTAATTCACAGGATGTGGGTTTTGCTGGCCATTGTTTATTGCCCATTCCCGTTTCCCTTGAGAAGGTGGCGGTGAGCTGCCTTTTGTAATGTGTATGCCACAATGATGTTAGGAATGGAGTTCCAGGATCTTGACCCAGCAACATTGAAGGAATAGTGATATGTTAATTACACAGAGTGATGAGTGGCTTGGAGGGGAACTTTCAGATGGTGGTGTTCCCATATCATCTATTGTAAGTGTGAAAAGAGCTGTCTAAGAAACCTTAGCAAATTTCTGCAGAGCAACTTATAAATGTTGCTGCTTCTGTATATCATAGAATCACTTCAGTGTGGAAACAGGCCCTTCAGCCTAACAAGTGCACATTGCCGCACAGGGCATCCCACCCAGACCCATTCTCCTATAAGTCACCTAATCTACACATCTCTGAACACTATGGGGTACTTTAGCATGGCCAATCCACCTAGCCTGCACATCTTTGGACTGTGAGAGGAAACCAGAGCACCTGGAGGAAACCCACGCAGACATGGGGAGAATGTGCAAACTCCACACAGCCAGTTGCCTGAGGTTGGAATCGAACCCAGGTCCCTGATGCTATGAGGCAGCAGTGCTAACCACTGAGCCACCATGCCACCCTGGCAGTGAGAATGGGATCAGTGGTGGAGGAAGTGGATATTTGTGGATGTAGTGACAATCAAGTGGCTTTGTCCTGGATGGTGTCAAGCTTATTGAGTGTATTTGGAGGTGCATCCACCCGGGCAACTCTGTGCCTTGCAGATGGTGGGGAGGCTTTGGGGAGCCAGGGGGTAAGTTACTCACTGCAGTATTCCTAGCCTCTGACCTGTTCGGGTAGCTACTCCGTTTATGTAGAGAGCCCATTAGAGTTTTCGGTCAATGACAGTCCCAAGGATTTTGATAATGGATAATTCAACAATGTTAATTCCATTGAATGTCAAAGGCTGATGCTTAGATTCTCTCTTGTTGGAAATCTAGACCTTGTGTGGTGTATTTGTTGCTTGCCACTTACCAGCTCAAGCCTGGGTATTATTCAGGTTTTGCTGCATTTGGACAAAGACTACTTCACGATTTTTTTTAAAAAAATGACAAATGATGCAGATCCTGGGATTTCTTTTGTGTTCATTGCCAGATCAATCTGGTAAATTGTCCAAGTCCTTTGAATACTGGAGCAATTTTAATTTTGTATTTCCTTTGTTTTGCATCCAGGCTTCTGGTGAAGCTGAGTTTATCAACGACTTGCTGCCTCTTCCAAATGAGTTATTTGCAATGTTTGTGCTGAGCACAGAAGGAAATGCAACTATCAATCACATTGACAGTATGGCAGCTATGAATGTGCCTGGTGCTGCTGCAGTAAGTAATTAAAACTATCCGTGAAGCACATCGTTTAACTCATCTCCAGTACAGTCAGCTTAAATATAATGTGTTAACTTGTTAAAACAAAAAATAAGGAAAACTGCAAATGCTGTAAACCTGAAATCAAGCAACAATTGCTGAATTGACACAGAAGGGCAGCCAGCACCTCTAAGGTGAAATAGTTTTTGTTGCTTTGATCATGATTTTTTAGGAGTTTTAAAAATCTTTATCAAATCTGTAAAACTAAGATTCATGTGCGAGTAAGGAGGTTTCTTTTTCCAAGTTGTTCTCAGGGAGTGAGTGAAACTGGCAAGGTTGGATTTATTGCCCACTCCTGGTTGCCCTGTGAGATGATGGTCAACCGTCTCCTTAAGCTAATACAATGCCGGAGCTGCTGATGCACTCACAGCCATGCTAGGTGTGGAATTTCAACCAAGGACTTTGGAGGAATGATGATATAAATCCAAATTAGGAACTTGTGAGATGTGAAAGGAAACTTGTGGCTGCCTTTGTTCTTTTTGGAGGTTCAGGTTGCACTGGGAGGGACTGTCAAATTGTGAACCGTTGCAGTTCTTCCTGTAAATGACACATATTGCAGCTCTCTTTTTCTGGTGGCCCACTGGCTAGGCTGCCAGTTTATTATACATTAGTGCCCTGAATATCGGTGGGCTTCAGATATTACTAAATCCAAATGAATGTTCCATATTCTTTTGGACTTTGAAGTTCAGTATTGAGGATGATGAAGAGACTTTCTGGTGCCAGGAATTGAGCCGCACTTTGCAGAGTACTCAGACTGTGTCCTAGTGCACTCTGGCTAATCCATTTCAATTTCTGATCATCAGTGATTTCTGACTGTCGGTGGTATACTCTTTGGTATTGATATTGTTATGGATGGTCAGGGAGCGATGCACATTTTCTTATCAGAGATTGTCATTGCTTAGCACTTTTGCGAGGCAGATGTTAACTGATAAGATTGGAATGGTCTGCTGTACATTTGAAAATTTTGTAGTTGGAACTGAGCATTGTAGAGGAACCAACCCCACTCTTGACCTTAAATTAGAAGGAATTCAGTCGTTAAAGTACATGAAGATGATTGGACCAAAGATGTCTCTCTGATAAACCTCTACAATGACGACCTGGGGTTTAAACAGAAGGCTCCATTTTTTTTTTCTGTGTTCATCACAGCAGAGGTTGCTTCTGTGATGCTAATTAACTTCAGTTTTCTGTGCCCATAGCAATTTTTCAACCGCTCCAGTCTAAAGAGTTGTCAAGTGGAAATTTAGGCAACTGTAGAGTTTCTTGGTACAATGTTTGGACAAATACTGCAGTTCTTTTCTAGCATTCAGTTCATATCAAGATGAAAGTTGCGATGAAGTCCGAAACAGTGTGGTTCTGTGAGAGCCTGAATTGAACATCAACGAGCAAGTGCTGCTTGATGTCACTATTGCAACCTACTCCCCAGATGATCCCTACCATTTAAGCTTGAGCAAGACATTCATGCACATTCAGGAATGGGCGTAAAGGTCTAACTCTCCCTGAAGAAAAGGGACCAACTGAGAATATTATTGTCCTTTAGATAGTCATTTTAACAAATTTCAGCTAGATTGTAGTGACCAGAATGTTATAAGTGGAGAGAAATCAGAGTTAACATTTTGGGTCCAGTGACTCTTCTTGCTCTGAAGAAAAGTCACTGGATTGAAACATTAACTCTGATATCTCTCTACAGATACTGCCAGACCTGCTGTGTTTTTTCCAGCAACTTCTGTTTCTGTTTCTATTTTCCAGAATCCAGAGTTCTCTTGTCTTTTTGTTTAAGATGTTATAAGTGTTTTCAATAACGTGCCTCATCAGTGATGATTGTGTGGAGATGCGTTCCTGAGTTTGGATGTAGAAGATTATATGAGACAATATGTTTTCTAAATTATACAAAAGTTCATTAAAGAACTGAAAATGTTATTGACATTTGATGGGAAGTCAATTACAACGTTGATAGTTCTGGCAAAATAAAGTATAACCTTGTTTCTAATAGAGAATCCAAATTTTACTTGAGGTTACAAGGAACTGTTTAAGATATCCATCAACACTTAAAACACTTAAATTCTGTGTAGAGAGTTCCAGAGTTTGGCAAGATATTTCTCTTCCAGTTAAGGGGAAAACTTGTCACTACACTACAGCAGCTCTCCTTCCACTGTTAGAGGCACTGGAGTAAATCCAATGTTTAAAAATCCACTTGGTTTTTCCAATGTTTATCCCATAAAAAGAGCTGAACTAGCAGGAAACTTACGAACACGTCCATCAGAAAGTGGTAAACATCGACTATCAAT
Organism: Ginglymostoma cirratum; assembly: GCA_024137785.1. Classification (NCBI taxonomy): domain Eukaryota; kingdom Metazoa; phylum Chordata; class Chondrichthyes; order Orectolobiformes; family Ginglymostomatidae; genus Ginglymostoma; species Ginglymostoma cirratum. The sequence goes on along the minus strand of JAHRHZ010000012.1, from coordinate 33,294,136 downwards.
GTTCAGCATTGTTCATCTGATTGTCAGAACCAAGTCTTTTTGTGACTTAGAGATAAAAGGTACTGCAGATGCTGGAGAATCCGAGATAACAAGCATGGGGCTGGATGAACACAGCAGGTCCAGCAGCATCATAGGAGCAGGAAAACTTGACGTTTCGGGCCTAAACCCTTCATCAGAAATGGGGGAGGGGAAGAGGGTTCTGAAATAAATAGGGAGAGAGGGGGAGGCGGATAGAGGATGGATAGAGGAGAGGATAGGTGGAGAGGAGGCAGACAAGTCGAAGAGGCGAGGATGGAGCCAGTAAAGGTGAGTGTAGGTAGGGGGGTAGGGAGGAGATAGGTCAGTCCAGGGAGGACGGACAGGTCAAGGGGGCGGGATGATGTTAGTAGATAGGAGATGGGGGTGTGGCTTGGGGTGAGAGGAAAAACAGGATAGGGAGGTGGAGATGAGCTGGGCTGGTTTTGGGATGCGGTTGGGGGCGGGGAGATTTTGAAGCTTGTGAAATCCACATTGATACCATTGGGCTGCAGGGTTCCCAGGCTGAATATGATTTGCTGTTCCTGCAGCCTTCGGGTGGCATCACTGTGGCATTGCAGGAGGCCAAGGATGGACATGTCATCTGAGGAATGGGAGGGGGAGTTGAAATGGTTCGCGACTGGGAGGTGCAGTTGTTTGTTGCGAACTGAGCGCAGGTGTTCTGCAAAGCGGTCCCCAAGCCTCCGCTTGGTTTCCCCGATGTAGAGGAAGCCACAACGGGTACAGCGGATGCAGTATACCCTCCTATCTACTAACATCATCCCGCCCCCTTGACCTGTCCGTCCTCCCTGGACTGACCTATCTCCTCCCTACCCCCCTACCTACACTCACCTTTACTGGCTCCATCCTCGCCTCTTCGACTTGTCTGCCTCCTCTCCACCTATCCTCTCCTCTATCCATCCTCTATCCGCCTCCCCCTCTCTCCCTATTTATTTCAGAACCCTCTTCCCCTCCCCCCATTTCTGATGAAGGGTTTAGGCCCGAAACGTCAAGTTTTCCTGCTCCTATGATGCTGCTTGACCTGCTGTGTTCATCCAGCCCCATGCTTATTATCTCTTTTTGTGACTTAAATGACTTCTAAAAATAACAGACACTGACCTAAAATGGCTACTGTGATCACCTGACCAAGTTTCGCCAAGGTCATGAAACCATCAGTAAACAAGGACCAGACTGGGCTGAAATTAATATTATTATGAAACTCAAATCTGCTTTTTGGAAGCTACGTTTTGGGCTGAAGATTGCCTGTAGATTATCCGGTTTGAAAATAATGACATCAGATACCAGAATTCGTAAAGGAACTATATTTTCAGGCAACGGTTTTTGAGCAGTAAGACAGAGAACTAAAAAGAAATTTGATAGCAACAAGGAACTGAAAGTCTCTCTTTCCATCCCCTTCAAAGTCGAAGTCAATGCATGGCATAAGATTTATGTCATAATAATGAGAGTGCTGGGCAATTTAGAGGGCACTTTGTCTTTCAGTAACTGATGTAAAATCAAGCATGAGAATCTATGATTGCAATAAAGGGCAGGAAAAATATTCCATTCACAGGCATTACCCTCATCAGCAAAAGATCACCAAAAGTCTTTGAATTAATTAATCTCTTCTCTCACTTTTATAGGTGCTTCAAGCAAGCGATATACCTGGATCCAATACATTTATGCCTCCACCCTATATGGTTGAAGAGATTTTGAGTAGTGGTCCCGTTCTGTATGCTGGACAGCCAATCGCACTGTGTCTTGCAGGTAATGCAATTTTCTTTCATGGCAAGTGGGTATTTTTTGCCCGTCACAAATTGACCTTGATTTGAGTGGCTCTCTAGGCCAGGGGAGGCGATGGCCTCGTGGTATTATCGTTGGACTGTTGACTCAGATAACATTCTGGGGAGCCAGGTTTGAATCCTGCCACGGCAGATGGTGGAATTTGAGTTCAATAAATATCTGGGATTAAGAATCTAACAATGACCATGAATCCATTGTCAGAGGAAAAACCCATCCGGTTCACTAATGTCCTTTTGGGAAGGAAACTGCCATCCCTACCTGGCCTAGTCTACTTGTGACTCTAAACCCTGAGCAATGTGGTTGACTCTTAACTGCCCTCTGAGCAATTAGGGATGGGCAGTAAATGTTGCCCAGCCAGTGATGCCCTCATCCTGTAAATGAATAAAGAAAATTTCAGAAGGCGGTTAAGAGCCAATCTCATTGTTGTGGATCTGGAGTCATGTGTAGACCAGACCCAGTGAGGATGGCAGTTTACTCTGTCAAGAACATTAATGAGCCAGATGGGATTTTACAACAATATAGGATTGTCATGGTCACCATTACTGAAACTCACTTCCTACTTTTTTTGCAAGTATATAAAATAAACTTGATTAAATTATAATCACAGAAGATGAATAGTGTCTTAAAATGGGCTTTGGGAGAGTAGGGGGTGCGGAATATTACGCATACCTGTTAATGTGATCATAGATCACTTAAGATTGGTGCTGACAGCTTCTTCATATGAGTTAAGTGTGTAACCTGCCCTGCTTATTGTCCTTCTGTCTGTTTGTGGAGAGGAGAAATGAGGTATGATTGATTCTACTTAAAGACAAAAACCAAAGAGAACAAACAATAGTAGTGCACAGGAATGGCCCTTTGGCCCACCAAGACTATGCTGACTGATGATGCCTTTCTAAACTGAAAACCTTTTGTCTCTATGTGATCTGTATCCATCTATTCCCTGCCTATTCATATATCTGTCAAGATGCCTCTTAAACAAAGCTATTATATCTGCCTCCACCATCTCTTCTGGCAGCATATTCCAGGCACTTACCACCCATTTGTAAACAAATTGCCTCTTATATCTCCTTTAAACTTGGCCCCCTTTTACCTTAAACCTATGTCCCCTCGTAATTGACATTTTCACCTTGGGAAAAAGATATTGACTATCCATTCAATCCATGCTTCTCACAATTTTGTAAACTTCAGTCAGGTCACCCTTAATCTGTGCTATTCAAGTGAAAATGACCCGAGTTTGTTCAATCTCTCCCATAGCTAATACCCTTCAAACCAGACAACATCTTGGTAAACCTTTTCTGCGCCCTCTCCAAAGCCTCCACATCCTTCTGGCAGTGTGGCAACCAAAACTGTACACAATATTCCAACGTGGTCTAACTAAAGTTCTGTAGAGCTGCGACTTGACTTGGCAATTTTTATACTTTATGCCCTGTGTGATGAAGTCGAGCATGCCATATGCCTCCTTGACCGCCTTATCCATTGTGTTGCCATTTTCAGGGAACTGTGGACCTGTATACCGAAATTCCTCCGTATGTTAGTGATGCTAAGGGTTCTGCCATTTACTGTATATTTCCCTCCTGTGTGAGATCTCCCAAAATGCATCATTCTGACTTTTCTGGATAAACTCCGACCACCATTTTTCTGCCCATTTGTCCAGCCTGTCTACATCCTGCTGTAATCTCTGGCAATCCTTCTCACTATCTGCAGCTCCCCCAATTTTATATCATCTGCAAGCTTACTAATCAAACCACCTACATTCTCCTCCAAATCATTTCTGTATATTGTAACACTGGGGAACAACAGTGGAACACAACTGGTCACAGATCTCCAGTCAGAAAAACACTTTTCCAACACCACTGTCTTCCTTCTATGACCAATCCAGTTCACCTTAGGAGCTCACCGCTAATCCCATGTGATTTCACCTTTTGTATCACCCTGCCACGTGGAACCTTGTCAAAGGCCTTGCTAAGGTCCACATGGACAACATCTACCACATAACCTTTATCCATCATCTGCGTCACTTCCTCAAAAAAACCAGACAAAGCTACGCTGCCTCTCACTAATAAGTCCATATTTTTCTAAATGTGTGTAAGTTCATATACCTCCAAATGTTCTCCAGCAATTTTGCCTACAACTGAAGTAAGGCTGACTGGCCTGTAATTTCCTGGATTACCCCTGTTGCCCTTCTCAAACAAAGTAACAATGTTGGCTATTCCCGAGTCCTCCAGGAACTCTCCTGTGACTATACAAAGGTTTTGTACAAGGCCCCAGAAATTTCCTCACCTGCTTCCCTCAATCTTCTGGGATAGATCCTTTCATGTCCTGGGGCCTAACTCAACGCTTTTTAAAACACCCAACACGTTCTGTTTTTTTTTGATATGTCCAATAGTATCAACATGCTCTCCCGAGACTCACCATCCACCATGTCCTTTTCCTTTGTGAATACCATGGGAAGTATTCGTTAAGGACCTCACCTACTACCTCTGGCTCCACACATAAATTCCTTCCTGTGTCCTTACTGGACTTACACTTTCCCTAGCTACCCTCTTGCTCCTAATATATATCTAAAGAAAGCTTTGGGATTTCTTCAATCCTGTTGGGTAAAGACATTTCATGGCCCCTTTTAGTCCTCTTAATTCCTCATTTGAGTTCTTTCCTGTTATCGTTGTATTCTTCAAGGGGTCTTTCAGTCTTCAGTTTCCTCCTTCTTCTTTTTGACTATGCTCTCGATTTCTCCTGTCATCCACGGTTCCTGAGTCTTGCCATCCTTATCATTCATTTTCATAAGAACATGCTGTTCCTAAACTCAAATCAACTGGGCCTGTAAAAGATTCCCATCTGCCAAATGTGGCATCACCCTCAAACAGCTGCCTCCAATCTACATTCCCCACTTCCTGTCTAAAGATTGTATCAGAGATAAAAGGTACTGCAGATGCTGAAGGGTTTAGGCCCGAAACGTCAAGTTTTCCTGCTCCTATGATGCTGCTTGACCTGCTGTGTTCATCCAGCCCCATGCTTGTTATCCTGTCTAAAGATTGTCGTGTTTAGACTTCCCTTAATTTAGTACTTTCACCTGAAGAATACTTTTATCCTTATCCACGAGTAACCCAAAACTTAGAGAAATATAGTCATTGTTCCCAAAATACACCCTCAATGAAATTTTGATCACCTGGCCAGCTGAGTCCCCCATACCAGGTCTAGTATGGCCCCTTCCTCAGTTGGACTATTAGCATTTCAAAAAACTGTCTTAGCCACCTGACAAGTTCATCCCCATGCAAGCCCCAGGCACTAAGCAAGTCCCAGTTAATACAAGGAAAGTTAAAATCACGCACCACAACAACCCTGTTGTTTTTATATTTTTCCATAATCTATCCACATATCTGTTCCTCTATCTCCCGTTGGCTGTTGGGAGGCCTGTAGTGCAATCCCATCAAAGTGGTTGCACTCTTCCTATTCCTGACCTCTATCCATAAGGTCTTGCTGGATGAGCCCTTCAAGGTGTCCTCCCTCAGTACAGCCATGATATTCTCCCTTACCAGTTACACAACTCCCCCGCCTCTTTAACATCCTCCTCGATCTCGCCTGAAACAGCTAAATCACGGAACATTAAGCTGACAGTCATGTCCGTCTCTCAACCAAGTCTCTGTAATAGCTACATCTTAGTTATATGTAATAACCCAAGTCCTAAGTTCACCTGCCTTCCCTGTCATACTCCTCACATTAAAACAAATACACCTCAGACCGCCAGTCCTCGCCCGTTCTTCCTCTTAGTCTTAGTGGTCTTTGTTGCAGACTCCTCAGTCAGTTTACTTGAGGACCTATTGGCCTGATTCCCACTCCCCTGACACATTAGTTCAAACCCTCCCAAGTGACTCTCGCAAACCTTCCTGCCAGGATGTTGGTTCCCCCTCCAGTTTAAGTACAACCTGTTCTTCTTGTGCAGGGGTCCCACTTGCCCTGGAATATATCTCAATGATCCACACACCAGAAGCCCTCCCTCCTACACCAGCCCTTAGCGACATGCTTAATTGTCCTGTCTTCCTGTTCCTAGCCTCACTGGCAGATGGCACAGGAAATAATCCCAAGACTACACCCTAATCTTCTTGCTTTTCAGCTTCCTACTTAACTCTCCTGAACTTTCTTTGCAGGATTTCTTCTCTGTTTCTGCCTATGTCATTGGTACCAATATGGACCACAGTATCTGGCTGCTCACCCTCCCTCTTGAGAATATCCTATGCCAGCTCAGACCCTGCTACCAGAGAGGCAACGCACCACTCTGAAGTCTTGCTAACAGCCACAGTAACTCCTGTCTGTGCCCCTGACTATGACAACTGCTCACTTATACTTCAATCCTCCCTCCTGTTCAGTAGAGCCAGTCTCGGTGCTGCTGCTGCTTTCCCCTGAGAGGCCATCCCTCCCCAGCTTACTCCCAACAGTATCCAAAACGGTGAACCTGTTTGAGAGGGGAATGATCACAGGTTACTCGTGTACAGCCTGCCCACGCTTACTCATCTTCCTGATGGTCACCCAACTCTTCTCAGTCTGTGTAGCCTTTACTGGTGGGTGACCAGCTCACTGAATGTGTTATCAACGACATTCTTAGCCTCAGATGCTCCACAGTGAGTCCATTTGCAGCTTCAGCCACTCCATGCACCAAATCAGGAGCTGCAGCTGAACACACTTCCAGCCTACGCAGCCAGAAAGGACACTGGGAATGTCCTTCATTTCCCACATATTGCAGGAAGAGCATTCCATGGGACTGAGTTCTTCTGCCATTGTGAACCTTATCAACTAAATCAGCCTTATCAACTACAGACAATAATCTAGAAACTGATTACACAACCTAATCCACTAGTCTCCAAACTCAGGTCTCTCACTCCCACTCTCAGTTCCTACCAGACTGCACCTACAAAAAGGAAGTACGTTATCTCTCTCTAGGCACTCCTCACGCAGTCTCTGGTTCCTGAGCAGCCAAGCCTATGTTACTTTTTGAGTCATGATGTCAGCTCCAGAGCTCCGACCCTAGATTCAGCTCCACGCTGCTGCTGTTGACCTCAGATTCACTCTGTTGTTACTACTCTGACTGATCTCAACCAGGCTTCTTTCAAAGGCAAATTATTCTGTGACTGTATACAGCAGCGAATCACTGTGAACGGTTTAAAATGCCAAAATACATTTGTCAATCTCTTTCTAAAGACTGAAAATGAGCCCGAAGAATTTGATCAGTGAGCTTTCGTAGAATCCCTACAGTGTGGAAACAGGCCCTTCGGCCTAACAATCCATGCCAACCTTCAGACCCATCCCCTAATCTACACATCCCTGAACACTACAGGCAATTTAGCAGGGCCAATTCACCTAGCCTGCACATCTTTGGACTGTGGGAGGAAACCAGAGCCCCTGGAGGAAACCCATGCAGACACAGGGAGAATGGGCAAACTCCACACAGACAGTTGCTTGAGGGTGGAATCAAACCTGGGTCTCTGGTGCTGTGAGGCAGCAGTGCTAACCACTGAGCCACCGTGCCGCCCCCAAAAAGCTTGTGCAGTCTTAACTAAGTTCTATTGCGGTTCTGAACTGGAGCTTTCCGAAAGGATAATTCACAACCAGTGAAGTTCAGAAAAAGCTTTTAGCTGTGTAAGTTTTATTCTCTAGAACGCTTTCCCTCAACTTCTCTACATTTCTAGGTTTTCAAATGTTTCCTCAAAACCAGTCTGTCGAACAATTCCTTAAATCTCTCATCATTTACTGCTTCGCACCAGAAGTATTTTGGGACTTCACTATTTTAACGATGTTATATGAATCTGTAATGCCTTGAATGGTCAAAAGGAGACCTCAGTTGGATGAATTTTTCAAATGATAAACATTATCACTTCCTGATTTCCTTTTTCAACGTCAATGATTGATAGCAGACCATAATTGTATTTCAAAGTTATGTCTCACTCAAGAAGTTAATAAAAACACAGCTACAATAATTATTTTAACGTTGCTATTCAAAGTATGAATTTGAAGTTTGAGAATATTTTTTAACTACATAAAAAGGGTGTTGATCTGCAGTACTGCTTCACCGGCTACCGCGATACATATGTGTTAATCATATCCATTTTCGTATTAAGATTCACAGCGTCGTGCTCTGGAGATGGTGGAATTAGTGAAGGTCACCTACCAAGATCAAAAACCACCAATAGTGACCCTTGATGAAGCTATTGAGAAAGAATCCTTTTATCCATCACCTGGAAAGGGGTTACTCGTTGGAGATCCTGCAGGTGCTATTTCCGAATCTCCTTGCAAAATTGAAGGGGAAGTTAGAGCAGGTGAACAGTACCATTTCCACATGGAAACACAGGTAAAAAAGAAAGCTATTTATTGACAGAGAAATAATTGTTTAAATATTTAATGACAGTAAAAATTTTACCTATAGGTGAAATGTTTTTCCTCATACCTCCTAAATGATCTGCCCCCTTATCTTAAATCTATCCCCCAGTCATTCATCCCTCCATCAAGGGGAGATGTTTCTTCCTGTCTACCCTGTCTATGCCCCTCATAATTTTATACATCTCAGTCACACCCCTCTTAATCTCCTCTGCTCTATTGGAAAACAACCCCAGTCTGTCCAGTCTTTCTTCATAACTGAAACTCTGCAGCTCAGGCACCAGACTATTAAATCTCTTCTGCACCCTCTTCAGTGCTATTACTTCCCTTCAAAATCCACTCACGACTCATGCTAAATTTGCTGATGACATAGTGGTTTGGATCTCAAACAATGACGAGACAGAGTACTGGAAAGAGAAAGAGAGAAAGCTTGGTAGCATGGTGTAAAGACAACTCTCTCCCTCAACGTCAGCAAAACAAAGGAGCTGGTCATCGACTTCAGGAAGCAGGGTGGAGGACACGCCCCTGTCTGTATCAATGGTGCTGAGGTGGAGATGGTCAAGAGTGTCAAGTTCCTAGGAGTAAGTATCGCCAACAATCTGTCCTGCTGCAGCCACATTGACACTACAGTCATGAAAGCACACCAACACCTTTAGTTCCTCAGAAGGCTTAGGCAATTCAGCATGTCCACAATGACTTTTGCCAATTTTTATGGATGCACCATGGAAAGCGTCCCATCTGGACACACCACAACTTGTGTGGAAACTGCTGTTCCCAAGACTGCAAGAAAATACAGAGAGTTTTGAACACAGGCCAGTTCATCACAAAAGCTAGCCTTCCATCCACTGACTCCATCTACACTTCCAGCTGCCTCAGAAAAGCAGCCAACATAATCAAAGAACCCTCCCATCCTGGTTATATCCTCTTCCACCCTCTTCCATTGGGCAGAAAATACAGGCATTTGAAAACACTTACCAATAGATTCAAGGGTAGCTTCTTCCTTTCTATTATCAGACTTCTGGATGGGTCTTTTATTTATTAGAGTTTATCTTTCTCTACATCTTCTCTGTAGCTGTAGCACTATATTCTACAATCTGTTCTATTACCCTGATGTACTTGCGTAAGGTATGATTTGTCTCGTTAGCATACAAAACAATATTTTTCAACGTATCTTGATACATGTGACAATAATAAATCAAATCGAATCAAATCAATAATGTGAATTCGAGAACCACACACAGTACTCCAGCTGTAGCCTAATCGATGTTTTATACAGTTCTAGTATAGCCTCCCTGCTCTTGAACTCAGTGCTTCAACTAATAAAGGCAAGTATACCATATGCATTCTTTATCCATCTGTTCTGATACATTAAAGAACTGGTGTACGTACGCACCAAGGTCCCTCTGATCCTCGGTGCCTCTCAGGTTCCTATCTTTCAACATGTATTCCCTCACCTTGTTTGCCTGCCCATTACATCCACTGGTAATCTAAGGCTACCCTACTCACTGTTTACCATCCCACCAATTTTTATATCATTTGCAACCTTGCCGATCAATCCTTCTACATTCGAGTCTAAATCATTGCTATAAACCACAAACAGCAAGGGCCCCCAACAATGACCCCTGTGGGACCCCTTGGACCCCTTGTCCAGTCAATAAAACGTCTCAACTATCTGCTCCCTGTCACTCAGCCATTGTGAATCCAATTTTCCAAATTTCCTTGAATCCCATAGTTCTTACTTTTGCTACGTTGCCCGTTTGGGGCCTTATTAAAAAGCTTGGTGAAGTCCAAGTAGACTACATCAAAAGCCGTGTCTTGAAAAATTCAGTCAAGTTGGTCAGACATGATTCCCCCTTGACAAAACCATGCTGACTGTCCATGACTAATCCCTGCCTCTCCAAATGCAGATTTTTTTTTTTCCCTCAGAATTGCTTCTAGTTTTATGCCCACCACTGATTTTGGATTGACTGGTCTGTAGTTTCCTGGTTTGCCCCTTGCTCAGTTCTTGAATGACAATACCACAATGGCTGTCCTGCAGTCCATTTTCAGTTTTAATCTACCCTTCATGAGATCCCTTTCAATGCTGAGGCTTGACAAGTCAGATGTCAGTTGTGATCATGTGCACCCATTCTAATTGGTCAGGAAAGCCAGGAACAGGAACTGCCACAGAAAAGAAAAGCCCACTCCATGATCTTTTGGGTTCATAACTTCTGCTGGCCTCTCCATTTGTGAGCAGGTCCATATGTTAAAATTCAACCTCATTAATTCTATTGAATATGGAGGTAAAATAAGCTATTAGCAAATAGTGAAGACAATTTTTTAAAAAAGGTACAGTTTTGAGAGCAAACAAAATCTAACTAATTTAGTAATATCATAATTTACGTGTATATTAAGACATTTTGTCTTTGGCACTGATATACCAAACATATTTCCAAAAATAAGAAATTGTTATGAGACACACATCTCCAACATGTCTGGTGTGCTCCCTGGGCACCTTTTCCATGGTGTAAAGTGCTGGTGGGACAGATCCTTGCATACTTTCCATCAGCAACTTTGTAACTTGCACAATTACAGTTTTCTGGCAACTGAGAATTCATATCCCAATGTAATCCATTATACTGAAGGTCATTGAAAATAATTTATAGGCAAACTGTAGAAAGAAAACTTTTGGTTAGCAAATACTGTGCTTATGAAGGGGTTATCACCGTAGTTTTGTTTGTTATTTAATCATTTTTCAAATAATTGTTTTGCCAATTAGATGATTTATGTGCATCTGTAGATGGGATTATTTTTGTGCTTCGTGTCATTAAGTAAAGGGATATTCTATTTCCTTGGTGGCCTTGCAAAGCAAGGTTCATTTGTTCTACCCATCATCTACAAGATGGATTTACAAATAATTCAGGACAGAATTAAATAACTTGGGCAAATGAGGGTTAATTGGGTAAAACTAGTAAGGATTTGTTAAAGGAAAATCATGTTTAAGTAACTTGGCATTTTGATAATGTAATGGGGAAAGTTAATGAGTGCAATACAACTGATGTGGTGTGCATGGACTTCCAAAAGGCATCTGAAAAAGTGATGTACAACTGACCTGTGGACAGCGTGAGAGTCCATTGAATAAAAGATATAGTAGCAGCATGGTTATGGAATTGACTGAGTGATTGCAGAGACCAGTAGTAAACGGTTGTTTTTCAGTGAGGAAGAAGGTATACAAAAGTGAGATTTTTCAGTGTCGGTGTTAGGATTTCTGTTCATCTTGATGTGTTTTAATATTCTAGACTTTCGTGTACATGGCACGATTTCAAAATCTGCTGGTATCATTGTGGACTGTGAGGATGATAGTTTTAAACTTCAGAAAGATAAAGTCAGCTCAATAGAATGAAAGGACAAGTGGTAGATGAAATTTAAACCGGAAAAGAATGAGGGTAAAAGCAAAGGGTACAGTTCCAAATTGGGGCACAGCATAAGGAATGAAACAAGTGGAATTAAATAATTCTTTGTGTACTTAATGCCCTAATGGAACATTTTGGGCAATTCATACGGTTCCTATGATAAAGGTAAAGCCAACATAGTCCTAAACGGCTACTCTCTCATTAGAGACAGATGAAAGGTTGAGAAGTTGGCACCTTCATGATAACCTCATCTGGTGCAGGAATTGAACCCAGGCTGTTGGTGTCACTCTACAGCTCAAACCAGTCATCCAGCTGACTGAAAGAACTGACCTGATAGCTATTTCTTAAATTAAGATTGAATAATCTCAGAGATTTAGTTAGAAATAACTGTCAATGATTATATTTTGAACTGTTTGTTTTTGGATAGATTTGTCGGTGCGTGCCTACTGAAGATGGTTTGGATGTGCAGGCAGCTAGCCAGTGGTTGGACTTAGCACAACAAGCCATTGCCGGTGCATGTGGAATACCTGCCATGGAGTAAATAGACTTTTCTTTCTTATCACAATTGTGACTAACTTGCTGTGATAACTTTACAAACTGCATTAATGGTATTATTGAAATTGCAGAAGGGAAATTTCAATGTAAAACTGAGTTAGCTGTGGTATACTGTACTTAATGTTCCACGTCATAAGTTAAACTGACAAAAACACTTCAAAGCAGAAAATAAATAAAGAGATTGCGACCTGACCATCTCAGTTACCAGACTATCTTTGTCTTAAACCCACACTTCTATTACCATAAAGACATTCCAATGAAAATGGTAAAAATGCCCACCAAAAATATCTATAACAATAAGCCGTTTTATTTATTTTTGTATTTCTTTCACAAGTAACTTACTCCCCCCGCCAAAGGCTGTGATAACCGACCACAACCTCTGAAAGACCTGAAATTCACAGTAGTTAAGAGAATGTTGCAGATGAACATTTATGCATACATAGCAGCATACATAAATGTTTACATACATGAGGATTTGCAAACTTGTACATGACCGTGCTTACAGAACTTATGAAACAGGAGCACAAGTAGACAGTTGGGCATTGATCTTGATCTTGAACCTTGATTTATTTAGTTAATCACCGATGACAGGTGTATTTCACCAAAATCATGCTGTAAGGTGGGAGAATACTTGAACCTTGCTTGATTTTCATTAACCTCAAACAAGAATGTATAGAAATGTGTGAATTGAATTGGAGCTTTGCTCAGGTTTGTGGCAATGTGACTTTGTATGTATGACTGAAGGAAAAATATTACTGCTAATCAACAGTTAACTATGCCAGCAAGAGGCAGTGTTGTAACATCAGTAGAAAGTGGTGAACATACATAGCAGTTTTGCAGTTTGTGAGTACAAAAGACAAGTGAACATTTTGATATTTATTAGGCTGTGGCAAAGGACGCCAACCTGAAACATTAGCCTGTCTTGTGTCTTCACAGAATTGATGGACTGCTGTGTATTTGTTGTATTTTTTGTGATAGTTATATCAGATATCAAGCATTTGCAATTTTAACCTTTTAATGTATAACTTTGTATGTTAGTAGTTACCTTGCACTCTGGTATTATCTCGGAATAATGATGCAGTTTAATATCATGTAAAAATGTTTTTGTTTTCACAGTATTAACATCTCAGCTAAGCGTTTGGGAGGAGCTTATGGTGGTAAAGCTACACGGGCTAATTTAATAGCTTGTGGTGCAGCAGTGGCTGCATCAGTACTACGCAGGTAGGATTCAGCTGAATACTGTACACTGTTGACTTTTTCTGAATGTTGTCACTTAAAACTTAACAGTATCAGAAACACCACATCCCATTCTCTTTATTCCATGTTTGTGTGCATAAATGAACAAATTGTATTAAAAGCAATGATCGATCAACTTAATCCAAAGAAAAAGGATAAGCAGAACATTAATAGGTGCATTCAAATATAGATTGGGGTTTTCATCTACAAAGTGAGGACAAATTGTTTCTGCTAACATATGGTTTGGCCACCAGATGGCGAAAGAACCAGAGGGGAGATCAGATATTTTTAATGCAGCAAGTTATTGTGATCTGTGTTGCTTGAAAGGGTAAGGGTACAAGATTTAATAGTAACTTTCGAAGATATGTGCTTTAAAAATAAACATTTGCAAGGTAAGAGTGAAATTAATTGGATAAAAAATAGGTCTTGAGAATCACTTTGTGGAGGCAACACAGCCAAGATGGTAGTTTTGGCAGCATTGTCATGGGGTGGGTCTTTGTCTCTTTGTACCTTCCTCATTGCGCCATGATCATTCTGAGGGCAGAATTGGCTGAAGTCCCAAAAATATCCAAACAGATTGGATATAGTTACCTATTCTACTGTCTTCACAACCTCCAGAAAGAAAAGATAAACAAAGCATCAGACCCTTCCTTCACAGTCCACCAGTGGAATAATTATCGGTCTAATTACAGAAACTCCATTCTCAAACATCTTAAATATTACATGTGGCTCAACTGATAGTTTGTCAAGCACTTAGAACAGCACAATTTGCATTTATTTGGCACATTTCAAAAACCAAGTCAAAAGCCTCGTCTGCATAGACTTAGTGCTGGCTTTTTTGGTCCCCATTGGGCAGGTTTTGGTAGAAGATCAGGTAAGATAATGACAGGTGGCTAGTCCACTTCCCTGAAGTATAATGTGTGAGTAAGGTGCCCACTACCTTGCCCATTCTCAGACCAATTCCATTGGCCAGCAATGCACAAGGGTGGGACTCTGAGGGGCAGGAATCCCACACTGAACTTGGTAAAGTTTGTCAGTGGATTAGTGCTGTGGACAGACTTTTCTACATGGAGGGTAAGCAATGCACTACCTCCTCCTATCTGTCGATTACCCAAACCCAACAGGAAGTGACAACTGGTTGGTAGAGAGGGCAGGATATTTTGGCAGCCGGGACAGTGGTTGAGAGGAGGTTTTGGAAGGGCAGTGGAACCAAGTCTGGGGCAGGAATGTCATTAACTTTAATGACTTTCCTCGTGAGGCACAGAATAGTGTTCCTGCTCTGACAAGCAATTGTGTGATGAACTCTTTGTAACCAGTGAGGTAATAATGATAAACTTCACAACTGTGCAAGGATGTTGCCTTACAATTTTTTGAACTTGATGTATTGTACTTTAAAGGACTGTTATAAGGCCAGATTGAAAATGAGTTGCATCATATTGATAACAAGAGTGCCTCACTCTCCAAAGACTAAATTACTGACAGCACCAAGATGATCCTGGAGGGCATGGACACCCAATGTTCCTTTTCAGTGCCAATGATTGTTTTCTTAATCTCCTTTACCTATCACACCCACATTTGACAAAAAGAGCAAAGCTATCATGGATTTGTGTGCCTTCCTGTTATCTCAAACTCTATCCTTGACAAACTGCAGCTTGTCAAAGTTTTGGTGATTGTATTTTGTCTTGCGTAATGCTTCTCCTTCCTTTTGTTCTTGATCGGGTAATCTGCTTTGTCTTACTGACTACCAACATTTTTAAACTCATCATCTTTCTCTTCAAATGTAGCATTAGCTTTACTTCATTTTATCTTGACAACCTCTTCTAATCTTATACACCCCCTCACACCTTTGCTCCACTCATTTTTATGTGATCACCCTTCCTTTTGCCCAAACTTTGAAATGTTCAGCTGCTTCTACCCCACTGTCTGAAATTCCATCCTGACTTTATATTTCTGATCCCTATTAAAAATATAACCCTCCGTTTCAATCAAGCTTACAGTCACCACCTAATGATAACTAATGTTCAACATCTAGGGAAGTTGGGTGACATTGTGGTAATGGCAGTAGATTAGTAATCCAGAACCCCAGGCTAATGTTCTGAGAACGTGTAAAAACCGAAAGAACTGTGGATGCTGTTAATCAGGAACAAAAACAGAAGCTGCTGGAAAAGCTCAGCAGGACTGCGAAGATGAAGTTTAGAAAAAATTTAATTTTTTAAATTTTGTCTTCACTGATGATACTCATCCTGCTGACTTTTTCCAGCAACTTCTGTTTTTGTTTCTGAGAACGTGTTCGAATTTCACCAAACTCCTCCAAAAGGACCTCACAAGCCCATGACCTTTATCACCTAGTAAAGGAAGGGCAGCAAGTGCATGGGAAAACTTCTTCCTGCAAGTTTCTTTCCGAGCTGAACACCGTCTGGACTTGGAATTTATATTGCCACTTAATCCTGGCCATTGCCCCTCCATATACTATCCAAACATGTGGCTATATTGCCAGTTGTTCACTGTCACTGGGTCAAAATTCTGGAGCCCCTTTCCTCACAGCACTATCAGTGTACCTATGCCTGAAGGCCTGCTGCAGATTGAGAAAGCAGATCATCAGCATCTCCTCCAGGGCAATTTGAGATGACCCCAAAAGGCTAGCCTAGCCAGCCATAAGCACATTCCATGAACAAGTTTAAAAAAAACCCTCAGGAAAATGTAACTTGGCTGGCAATTGGCCTTAATGAAAGATGAACCCAGCTTTTTGTTGAAATAATTTCTGATAAACATGACCAATTGGGAAATATCTAGGAAAGAACATGGAAGTGTAGATTTTAACAATAACATAGCATGAAGGTA
Source organism: Ginglymostoma cirratum (assembly GCA_024137785.1). Lineage (NCBI taxonomy): Eukaryota > Metazoa > Chordata > Chondrichthyes > Orectolobiformes > Ginglymostomatidae > Ginglymostoma > Ginglymostoma cirratum. The sequence goes on along the minus strand of JAHRHZ010000012.1, from coordinate 33,277,931 downwards.
ATAGAATCATTTGAGTAAAGCCAATAGAAAAAGAGGTGACCATGGGAAGTGATGTTTTCTTTACTGATGAGATCAATGATTCATTACCAATGCAAAACAGCTAGCAAGGAATGGATCGTGGAATTGGATAATTAGTCCAAAGTTGCCTTTTATTAGCTTCGGGAATAGGGGAAATATTTTTGTCGTGTAAACAGGAATTGTAGCTGTGCTTTTGGTTATTGATGGCTGCCTCATACTATTGATCCAGCCAAGTGAGCTAACCAGTCCGTCTCTAAGGTATACTGAAGTGTTAGTTTTCATTATTCGGACTTCCTTTTTCATGTTTTTTCAATGTGATCTTATTGTTCCTTACAGACCTGTTCGATGCATAATGGACCTCAGTACCAACATGAAAGCAGTTGGCAAACGTCATAGTTACATTTTCAAATACAAGGTCAGAGTTCAAAAATCATAGAAAGCTTTTCCTTGTACCAAATTTGCTATCAACCAGATTAACCTAATGATGTGTACAAACAGCTGATGAAAAGAGGAGGCGATGGCCTAGTTGTAGACTATCAATCCAGAGAATGAGGTACTGTTCAAGGGAGCTGGGTTCGAATCCTGCCATGGCAGATGATGGAATTTGAATTCCATAAACAAATAAATTTGGAATTAAGAGTTGAATAATGACCATGAAACATTGTTCATTGTTAGGAAAAATCTACCTGGTTCACTAATGTTCTTTAGGGAAGGAAATCTGCCATCCTTACTTGATCGGGCCTACATGTAACTCCATACCCACAGCAATTTGGTTGATGCCTAAGAATTAAGGATGGGCAATAAATGCTGGCCTAGCCAGCAATGCCCACATCCCGTGAATGATTTTTTCAATAAAAGTATGTGTTGAAGTGTTACATCAGTGTTGGAGGGAATCATGTTTAACTTTTTCAAATATGTATTTCTCCAAAGAAATAGTTGAGACAAATAACAACATTGCAGTTTAGTTAAGAGAAGAGAAGTCACTCGCAGCGTGGAAAGTAAGACTATAAATGGAGTGGAGGTGCAGAGGAACTGAGAGCACAAATTACAACAAAAGCTATAACAAAAGTAAGCCAAGCTTATCAGTTTATTTCTAGAGTTGAAAAGGAGACAGTTTGTAACAAAAACAAAAACCTGGAAAAGCTCAGCAGATCAGGCAGCATCAGTGGAGAGAGAAATAGAGTTAACATTTTGGGTCCAAAGGCCCTTTTTCAGAACCCTTAGAAGAGTTGTGCTCAGCTTGTAACTAGCCTATGTTCAACCTTACTTAAAGTACACTTAGGTCACCATGTTATAATATAGATATAAAGGCACTGGAGTAGATGGACAAAGATAAGAGCAGATGCAAAGGTTGATGGAACTTTGCCAGTCTAACCTTGAAACCCCTTCTCAAGATCCAATTCATCATGGGCCACCTCAACAACTGTTACCTTTCTGGCTGATCAAAACCGCCCCCACCCTTCCTGGATAGAGGGATAGACTCCCAAAACTGCCCCCTAGTCTTACAGCTTCACCAAGTTGGAACTGCCTTTTGTTTTAATCCTTAGCTCTTGCTCAGTTGCATATTTGGCATACGGCATTGTGTCCCACACTTTCCAGGAATCCTGACACCAGCACTTACAAATTTGAAGTTTTAGGAGTTGGTAGGCATTTACCAGCACAGAGTTGTCTAACAGTTCTTCACTTCTCATTGAGTCTCATTCATAGTACTCATGTAATTCAATTGCCTTCCCAGTAGCACAAACTAAAAGCAAATCTATAACATGGAGTCTGCTTCTCTCTTTCTCTGTCTCTGTTTCACTCTCTCTCTCTCTCTATCTCTCTCACACACACACACACCTGCAGAGTTTGCAAATTGCCTATAATCTTTGAACTTCTCGTTGAACTGTATTGAGGAGCCTATTGAAAACTTTGCAATTAGCTCCACCCTTATTTCTAGATAGAACTGCATGCAACTAATATGTTTTCGAACAGCCAAATGTAACATCCCATTGGAATGGAGTGTACCCTGAATGTTACGTTCTTACAGAATGCTGGCTTCTAATGGCCTAATTTTTCTATTTTCTTTGGCATTCCTACCTTTAAATACCACCCCATAATCTTAACCTTTGAATTGTAAGGGTTAACAGAAAGATTCTTGGTAGTGTGGAAGAGCAGAGGGATCTTGGGGTTCATGTCCACAGTTCCCTGAGAGCTGCCACCCCGGTGGATAGAGTTGTTAAGAAGGCATGTGGTATGTTAGCTTTCATTAATAGAGGGATTGAGTTCAAGAGCCGTGAAGTTATGCTCTAGCTATACAAAACCCTGGTTCGGCCACATCTGGAGTATTGTATCCAGTTCTGGTCGCCTCATTACAGGAAAGATGTGGAAGTGTTGGAAAAGGTGCAGAGGAGATTTACCAGGATGTTGCCTGGAATGGAGGGAAGGTCTCACGAGGAAAGGTTAAGAGAGCTAAGGCTTTTCTTTTTAGAACGATGAAGGATGAGAGGTGACTTGATAGAGGTGTACAAAATGATCAGATAGAATGGACAGCCAGAGACTTTTTCCTAGGGTGGAGGTAGCTATTAATAGGGGGCATAGTTTTAAAGTGAGCGGAGGTGGATATAGGGGAGACGTCAGAGGTGGGTTCTTTACTGAGAGAGTGGTAGGGGCATGGAATGCATTGCCGGAGAGGGTGGTGGAGTTGGCCTCATTAGGGGCATTTAAGCGGCTATTAGATAGGCAAATGGATGATCGTATAAGGTAGGGGTGGAGGTTAGATAGACCTTAGGATTAGGGTAAAGGTTCGGCACAACATCGTGGGCTTAAGGGCCTGTACTGTGCTGTACTGTTCTATGTTCTATGTTCTGTATGCAGGATGGGACTACCTTTTGGAAATTACAAATCTCAATCTTGGTAATAATATTAAAGAATATTGAGTTCCCCTCTCATTCTTCTTTTATCAGGTTTCTTTTTGCATTAGTTATCCATGCCTCCAAATGCAGCATCACTAAAAGTATATGTCACATAGGAACTGGAGTCTGCTATTCAGCCCATCAACCCTGTTTTGCCATTTAATATGATCCTGGCTGATTCAACACTTCAATGCCTTTTATCCACTGTATCCTCATAACCTTGTATGCCTTTAGTAATTACCTTAAATATACTCAAAGACTGAGCTTCCACAACCCTCTGTCCACAGCCCTAATGTTCACAATCCTCTGAGTGGAAAAAAAGGACTCCTTCTCTCAGATTTAAGTGGCATCCCCCTTATTTTTAAATTGTGCTGTTTCTAGACACTTCGACCAGGGGTAACATCTTACATGCATCTACCCTGTCTCTTCTTTTAAACATTTTGTAAGTTTCAATGAGATCACCTCCCATTCTTCAAAATTCCAGGGAAAACAGAACCAGTTTGCCCAATGTCTTTTCATAAAAAAGTCCCTCCATCCTGGGAACAAGTGTAGTATACCTTTGTTGCACTCCGTCTACGGCAATAATATCTTTCCTGAGGTAAGGAAACAAACCACACACAGTACTCCAGGTCTGATCTTATCAAGTTCCCATACAAAAGAAGCAAGTGTTCTCTACTCCAATACTTAAATCTTGTTGCAATAAAGGCGAACATTTCATCTTGGAAAAGAAGACCTGTGGATATTGGAAATCAGAAATTGCTGATAAAATTTGTGGGGAGATGTTCTGAAGATGGGTCACTAAACCTGAAACGTTCACTCTGCTTTCTCTCCACAGATGCCACCAGACATGTTGTGTTTTTCCAATAATTTCTGTTTTAACACTTCATCAGACTTCCTAATAGCTTGCTGCACCTGTATATTAGCCTTCAGTGACTTATTGACAAGGACACCATGTCCCTTTGCACATCTCAGTTTCTAACCTCTTAATATTTAAGAAATGCTCTGCAGATTTGTTTCTGTTACCAAAGTGGATAACCCCACATTGTTTCACATATTCCATCGGCCATGTTCTTGCCTATTCATGAAGCCTGTCCAAATCCTCCTGAAGTCATTCTACACCGTCGCACTAAGCCATGTACCATCTGCAAGTTTGGAAATATTACATTTGATCCCCACCTCTAAATTATTGATATATATTGTGAGCAGCTGGGACCAACTTTTGATCCTTGTGATACCCCACTAGTCACAGCTTTTATTTGTACTGTCTGTTTTCTGCCTGTTAGCAATTCTTATTCTGTGCCAGTACATTACCTCTGATCCCAAGTGTTTTAATTTTACCAAACAACCTTCTGTGGGGGACTTTATCAATGGCTTCTGAAAATTGAAATATTCTACATCTATCGGCTTGTTTTTAACAGCTTTGTTAGTCAGATGTTCAAAAAAAACTCCAACAAGTAAGACCTTCAAAAAACTCCAACAAGTTTATCAAATATGATTAAGAGATAGTAAGAACTGCCAATGCTGGAGTCAGAAATAACACAGTGTGGAGCAGGAGGAACTCAGCAGGCCAGGCAGCATCAGAGGAGTGGGAAAGTTAACGTTTCGGGTCGGGACCCTTCTTCAGAAATTTCTACTCCTCTGATGCTGCCTGACCTGCTGTGTTCCTCCTGCTCCACACAGTGTGTTTCCTCATCAAATATGATTTCCCATTTGCAGATCCATGCTCAGTGTGCCCAATCAGATTATTATCATTCAAATATGTTTTGTCTCATCGTTTATTAAAGATTC
>JAHRHZ010000012.1:33247087-33273221 GCA_024137785.1 Ginglymostoma cirratum | reverse complement strand
TATTGCAATTCGGTGTATTTTACTTTGGCTCAGAAGCTCCACCTACTATAGGCATCAACACAATACTACTAGTTTGGAATAGTCCAAAAAACAAGCACAAGCCTTCAGAGTATTGAAATCTTGGTGAACCGTTTTTAAGAATTATTATTTCTTTAGTATTTAATTCAATGTTTACCCTTTTGACACTCAATTCCATTGTTATTTTGTGGTGGTTTTTTTAAAATTATAGATAACATTTTGAGTTATTGCTCTATTTTTGCAACTTGCGTTAATTCTCGTACACACATAAGCTGAAAGAAAAGGGCACCAAAATACAAAAGGCTCTCCCTAAGGCTGGTCCTGCAATCAGAATTGCTGCCTGTTTTAGGTTTTGGTGAAGTTAAGATATTGGCATCACCCAGTTGGCACAGTGGCGAGTACTGCTGCTTCACAGCATCAAAGACCACAGTTCAATTCCAGCCTAACTTTGATAGGGTGGGATGCTCTTTGGAAATTTGGTTCAGACTGAATGTCCTGCAGGGTTTCTATGATTCCAGGTTAAAATTACATACTCATTTGTTCAATAGTCTCAATTGAAGTTTTTCCATTTTGTTGTGAATAAAGAAAAGTCCTTTGGTCTTCTGCTTCCTTAGTGCACTGGGATTCATTAACTCATTTGCACTGACTTTGAACAGGCTGTGGTATTAAGTGCAACAAACTGGTCTAGGGTTAGTAGCAGAAGAGTTCGCCTCCTGCTAATTTTAGAACAGGGGTATTTATGTGAAGTATCATGCTAGATCTTTCACTGTAAGGTGTGATAATGTTCTGAACTTGTGTTGCTGTGGCTACTGGGACTCTTCACTGGAAGTCTTTACATGCACAAAGACACTGCAATTGCTCCGAAAGTTTAAATTACAATGGCATGATATGCTGCCTGGGACACTGTGCCTGTGTCCCTTTCAGCAATCCTAGTATCACAAATTGTGGCTGGAAATATGCTACTTTACCAGGTACTTCAGAATTGTTACATACTTCAGTTTTTATTGCAAACCAATGATTAACAGCATAACACAAGGGCAACCAAACACCCCATACACAATCTCAATTACAGCTCCCTCTTATCTGACCTGACTACATCCAATCAGACAATTATAAATTCACTAACAACTGATGCCCTCCAACTCAACTCAAGTACCCACCCTTCAATCTAACTAACCTCCCCAACCTGACTACTCCTCCATGGATAACAAGCATGGGGCTGGATGAACACAGCAGGTCAAGCAGCATCATAGGAGCAGGAAAACTTGACGTTTCGGGCCTAAACCGTTCATCAGAAACTCCTCTATGGTTTTGGAGTAGATTTGTAGCTCAGGTTGTGGATGTTATGGTTGGTTGGCTCGCTGAGCTGGTTTGTTGTTCCGCAGACGTTTCATTACCCTGCTGGGTAACATCTTCAGTGCAGCCTCCGATGAAGCGCCGTTGTGTTTTCCCGCCTGTTATTTAAACCCTGGTGTCCATTGAGCTGGATTACCTCACTTCCGGTTTTTCTTCTCAGTGGAGTGTATATGGGGCCTGCTGTTTTGCTAGCCCACTCTAAGTCTTTGAGACTGTTAAGAACTTACCTGAATACAGTAACTAATGTCATAAAAACAGAACCCGTCCTCTGCTCTGCCCCTCCTCTCCTGTGCTGCTTCTTTTCACTGGTGTTCCCATTGGGTCACTGTACTGAAGCATCGTGGCTTCAGCCGGACTGGAAATTCAGCCAGTAAGTGCCCAAAAAGGCAACTGTGCAGAGATCTTCACAGGCAACAGCAATCCTCCAAACATCGCCACTGACCCATTGTCTCGTGTGCTGTTATTTCTATCCTCGGAATATGTCAGTAACAGAGTCACATGGGATAAAGTTGTCCTATGCATATTTTGGAAAATTTCAATAAACATTTGGCTCACATATGACTACACCTAGCAATACTTTGAATGCTTGTTTTGAGTAAATATTTGTTTTCGTTAACACCAGGAACATTCCAGTCACCACATGGTCCTTTCTGCCTAAACTTGTAATAACCAGGTAACATTGTACTTTGATGAGAGGTTTATTTTTCAGCGCCACAAATTGTGATTTCTGACAGTAATTTACTGTAATTTCAGGCACTGTTTCAATATTTGCCAGTGATGGTTCAGTTATGGTTTCACAAGGTGGCATTGAATCTGGTCAAGGCCTTGATACTAAGGTAGGCTTCACAATTTATGGAGTGATTTCTCATTACACAGAGTTTAGTTTTGCTTCCTACATTTTAATATCTTAATCCTGTTACATTCCCACTGTTATAACGTGGTGTAGAGCTGGATGAACACAGCAGGCCAAGCAGCATCATAGGAGCAGGAAAGCTTGACGTTTCGGGCCTAGACCCTACTTCAGAAATGGGGGAGGGGGAGGATGTTCTGAAATAAATAGGGAGAGAGGGGAAGGCGGATAGAAGATGGATAGAGGAGAGGATAGGTGGAGAGGAGACAGACAGGTCAAAGAGGCGGGGATGGAGCCAGTAAAGGTGAGTGTAGGTGGGGAGGTAGGGAGGAGATAGGTCAGTCCAGGGAGGATGGACAGGTCAAGGGGGCGGGATGAGGTTAGTAGGTAGAAGATGGGGATGGGGCTTGAGGTGGGAGGAAGGGATGGGTGGGAGGAAGGACAGGTTAGGAAGGCGGGGATGAGCTGGGCTGGTTTTGGGATGCGGTAGCGGGAGGGGAGATTTTGAAGCTTGTGAAGTCCACATGGGAACCTTGCAGCCCAATGGTATCAAAGCGGAACATGAGTTGCTGTTCCTGCAACCTTCGGGTAGCATCGTTGTGGCACTGCAGGAGGACCAGGATGGACATGTCGTCTGCGGAATGGGAGGGGGAGTTGAAATGGTTCGCGACTGGGAGGTGCAGTTGTTTATTGCAAACCAAGCGTAGGTGTTCTGCAAAGCGATCTCAAGCCTCCGCTTGGTTTCCCCAATGTAGAGGAGGCCACAACGGGAACAGTGGATGCAGTATATCACATGAGCAGATGTGCAGGTGAACATCTCCTTGATGTGGAAAATCTTCTTGGGGCCTGGGATGGGGGTGAGTGGGGAGGTGTAGGGGCAGGTGTAGCACTTCCTGCGGTTGCAGGGAAAAGTGCCGGGTGTGGTGGGGCTGGAGGGGAGTGTGGAGCGGACAAGGGAGTCACGGAGAGAGTGGTCCCTCTGGAAGGCAGATAAGGGTGGGGAGGGAAAAACGTCTTTGGTGGTGGGATCAGATTGCAGATGGCGGAAGTGTCGGAGGATGATGCATTGGATCCGGAGGTTGGTGGGGTGGTACATGAGGACGAGGGGGATTCTGTTTTGGTTTTTATTGCGGGGAGGGGGTGTGAGGGACGAGTTGCGGGAAATGTGGGAGACACAGTCGAGGGCGTTCTCGACCACTGCGGGGGGGATGTTGCGGTCCTTGAAAAACGAGGACATCTGAGATGTACGGGAGTGGAATGCCTCATCCTGGGAGCAGATGCGGCAGAGGCGAAGGAGTTGGGAATAAGGGATGGCATTTTCGCAGGAAGGTGGGTGGGAGGAGGTGTATTCTAGGTAGCTGTGGGAGTTGGTGGGCTTGAAATGGATATCGGTTTCTAGGTGGTTGCCAAAGATGGAAACAGAGAGATCCAGGAAGGAGAGAAAGGTATTGGAGATGATCCAGGTGAACTTAAGGTTGGGGTGGAAGGTGTTGGTGAAGTGGATGAACTGCTTGAGCTCCTCGTGGGAGCACGAGGCGGCGCCGATACAGTCATCAATGTAACGGAGGAAGAGGTGGGGTTTAGGGCCAGTGTAGGTATGGAAGAGGGATTGTCTTCTTTTATTCTGTTCCCAGTGAAATCTTAATTACTTGACATTTTACATCCTGTAGGTACAATACAGGAGCTATCAAAACCAGTTCAGTAACACTTTGGGGACTGTTTTGGATTAAACATTTCAAAGGGGTGAGGAACATCAGAAATGTTCAGGATGCAGAAATACAGTGGAAGGATTCTTTTTTCAACTGCTTTCACTGTGGTGAGAGTAACACAACAGTTACGCATGAAATCGCAGTACAGGGTGTAAGGCTTAGGATAAGAAAATGTTTGATTTATGGGATTAACATTTCCGGAGCTAAGTCAGGAATGGAAGAGATCGAAACCTTATCCAGACAGCTTCTGCAAATGGATGCTAGAATATGGTCTGCATGCTGGGTTCCAATTTAGTGGCTGCTCACCTTAGGACAGAATGATCCGTGGCTCATTGCTAATATTTCTACTCAGGTGTGAGAGTGTGAGGGAGAAGCACTATGACTCACTCTGGGTTTGCTTCTTTGGGATTACTGTGAGACACCTCTCCTACCCATCGCTGGCTCAATACCAGAAATGCTTAGGTCAGAACTTTTTCTGTGTAATTATTACCTACTTGAGGGACTCAGTTAGCATCTGGGTGGGAAAAGCATTCACAAGCCATCCCCAGACTTACTTCATTGGGTCAAGACAGGAAGTGGTCAGGTCCCCATTCTCCTCCCACCTGATTAAACATCCCCTATTTCAGCAGGTGGGGCTGGGAGGTATTTAGCAGGAGATTAGAATTTGCCCTTAGTGTGGATAAAGACATCAACAGCAGAGTTTTGCATGTTGCAACTCTTGAAAGAAATGGTTTTCATGATTTTTAGAAGTTAAACTGTTCAAAGGGAACATGTGGTTGAAGCTTTTTGTCTTGCACTCATTCAGACCATGACACAAGAAATCTGACTTATAGAAGGAACAGCAATTTAGATTGCATGAGAAGACAGTGCTGATTGGCTGGGCTATCACTGATATGATGTAGCAGGAAGAGTTAACTGTCAATCTCTCTCTCTCTCTCGCACACACACACACACACTCCCACAGCCCCCCCATACACACGCACACACACACACACCCTCTCTCTCCCACCACCCACCCCTCTGCATGCCCGCCCACCCACACACACACTCTGTCTCCCACCTCCCCATACACACACAGACACACACACTCTCTCTCTCTGTCTCCCCCATTTGCCCCCCACGCATATATATATACACACACATACACATTCTCTCCCACACCACCCCCCTCACACACACAAACACACACTCTCTACCACACCTCCACACACTCCCTCCCATATACACAAACTCCCCCATGTCCTCCCCCTCAACACGCACACACACACGGACAGACACGTAAATCTATGGGGTGAATTTGTATTTGCAGATTTATTCTATTTTATTCAAAAAACACACAATTTAAAGACAGTCAATGTGGCATTTTATGAATTCCTACTTTAGAAATAAAACCAGTCTGACTCTAAACCAAAAGACAAACAAATTCTAAACAAGGCCTCACACTTAACATGCATTCTCTGACCCAAATTGTCACCTTTTCTTTACACCGATAAAACCTTCAGTTCTCTCAGGACAGTGACTTGAAAGGAATTCGGTGATTTACATATACATATTAATAAATTAAAACCTTCTAACTGATTAAAGATTTAACAGCATCTTTTAAGTTTGTGTAATACATCCTGATCAGCGGTGTGACCCTTTGATCTTTTACTTATAAATTCTGCGTCTGATACTACCTCTCTCACTAACACCTAAAGAAGGAGTGAGGCTCCGAAAGCTTGTATTTTCAAATAAACCTGTTGGACTATAACCTGGTGTTGTGTGATTTCTGACCTTGTCCACCCCAGTCCAACACCCCCACATCATGTCAATCTTTATTTTCAGATCAGGCCATGTTTGAATGGGGAATAACTGTTGCAGTTAAGAATACAGCAGAGATTGGCAACCTATATGATCCATTCCCAATGGTTTAGATGCTATATATATTGGCTGCATTAAACAGAGTCTTGTGTGTGGGCAGTTATTGACCACTAAGGGCATCATCCCACTGCCACTGGTATCCATCCAGCAGCTGGCAGAGGGAGTTACCATCTGCGAAACCTGAAAAGCAAACCTGGTCATGTCTGTTTGTGGCCCTCCAAGGGGGTCCCTTGATCAAAAGCACTTACTGGGCATCAAAAAGGAGGCACTGAGAGCCAGTCCTCTTCCCTAGCTGCTGACGGTAAACTGTACACACAGGCGCAGACAGATACACACACACACAGAGTCACAGACACACACACACAGACACACACAGACACACACACATAAATCCATGCACACAGACAAACACACACACACACAGACACACAAATCCACGCACACGCACACACAAATCCATGCACACAGACACACACACACACACACAAATCCATGCACACACACAGACACAGACACACAAATCCATGCACACAGACACACACACACAGACACACAAATAGCCAGTGACCTAGAGACTTTATCCTGCCCTCATTCACCCTTGACCTGGGGTCCTTTAGCAATCCTGGGCCTTTGGTGGGTATGTTGCTACCAGATTCCACCTCCCCCCAACTCCCACTCTGACTATCACAACTGCCAGCCTCTTTTGAGCAGGATTTTCTCCCCTGGGGAGTTCTTGATCCAGGGGAGGGCCTACCACTGTGTACCAAAATGCTTGATGGGCACTCCGTTCGGTTGGCTTCCCCAAAGGAGCCAACATGACTCCTGCCTGACTCATACTGACTCCTGAGCCAATGATGAAACCCTCTGCCCCACCTTCATCTTTGGTAAATGGCTGTAAAACTTTCTAATGATTTGGTTGTGCTTGAGATGTTGACGAGGGTCTGGGATTTGTTGCAGTGATCTTAGATGATGTTTTTGATCTTGCAAGTATTAAATCAGAGGAAGTGATAGTAGAAACAGGTTTGAAACTGGAAATGCTGGAGCAGCTCAGCAAGTCTGTCAGTATCTGAAGAAAGAGAAACAAAATTAATGTTTTGTTTCCAATATGATATGACTGTTCAGAACTGATAGGGGCTGGAAAATGATGGCTTTTGACAGAGTGGATGAATAGCGAGTAGAACCGATGGTGGGGGTGCCCAGAACAGAAGACAAAGGAAATGCCTATCGTGGTAAAGGAGAGATAAAAGGTTATAAAATAAGTGCAAATGTTAGGTGTGAGAGGGAGAAGAAAAGGTCCACCTACTGATAGCAAATGCATCAAACCTCACAGGTTTCCAACATTCACGGTATTTTGCTTAAATTAAATAGGACTGAATGTTAGGTGAGTAATTTCATAGCATAGCGTCAGAGGGAATGTCAAAATACATGGAGAGATGGAGCTAAATGTCATTAGCCTACACGTGAGGCTGATGATGTTGCTGGAAATCCAATACAACTGAGGGAGAGGGACATGGTCAGATTCCTGGGATCTTGAGATATAATGGTACCAGGATGGGAGGAGGCTTTAGTGCTGTGACAACGATTTGATAAATAAGAATGGAAATAGGAGCAGTCCCACTTGGCTGGGGAGGATACTCTGTGCAGTCCTGGACAGAGAATACTAGAGGCCAAGCAAGAATGATAGGTAATGGACACAACCATGATTGGAGAGATTAATTCACCAAGTTGCAGGTGGGTATGAATTTGTAAAGCAGTTTTATTTTTCGGAGAATAGTGGAGCTGGAGATAGTAGAAGGCAAAAATACAGAGTCAGTGTTAGGTTTTTTGAGGACAGAGATGTTGGCAATGGTTTTGAAGGGGAGGCAGTGACAATTTAAAGAGAGTGAAGCATTTTCGTTGCCAACCAGGAAGGGAAACTGAGTGGTCAGGCACTTGGTATTTGACTTAATATTTTGGCAGTTCACACTGTGAATTTGGAAGAACCAAATGTTAAAAACTAGCATAAAGCAAGGGCTAAAAGTAAAATAATGTCTTGCATTTATATGGCAGCTTTTAAGATCACTGAATGCCCTCAAGTGCTTTTCCAACAATAATGTACTTTTGAAGTCCTTGTTATACTGTAGGAAACATGGGAACCAAATTGCACAAAAACCTCTTCAAATAACAATGTGGTAATGTCTAAATGATCTGATTTTGGGATATAATAGAGGAATAAATTTGGGTGCATTGAAACTGATAGCACCTTAGTATTCTGCAGATTTTAGCAAGATTGGTTTCTTTTAAAAAATCACCAAACAAAAGTATCAATAATCTTCTAAAATTTTGGTCTTAAAGCCATTAGTCATTGTTTGGCTGCACCACACCTAAACTTGTGGATGGAAATCTACACCAATACATGACTTAATGCAGCAAATTTACTTGAACTAAGTTTTAGTATGAGGGATGGAACCATGCAAATAAATGGCAGAAGACTTTGGTAGACCTATATCAGAAGCAATGCATATATTAAGAAAATTCATGCTTACCAATGTTTTAACATAAAATGAGCATAGCTCAGTTACAAGTGAATTACCTCAAAAGAAAATGGCACAGTACTGTCCTTGCACTGCAGTCATACCAAAAGCTTCCAAGAAATTTCAGCTCACATTGCTGTCTTGCTTTAAGTTGTACCACACACAAATTCTCTTCATCCAAGTTCAAGATATACTCCCAAATAAACACTAATTATTAGTACAGAATACGCCACTTTTGGCTTGTGTCAAGTTCAGTGAATGCAACGTGTACATTATCCAATTTCCTCTGGGACAGGAGGGAGGAAAAAATGTCTGATGTTATCAACGTTGTCTAAGGTGCTTTATTATTTGGATGTTGAAATAAATGTTTGATTTGTACCTCCTTCTGGAAAACAGGTTGCTCAAGTGTGTGCCTATGTGTTAGGAATTCCAGTTAATAATGTCTCCATAAAACCAACCACAACAATTAGCAGTCCGAACTCCGGTCCAACTGGTGGCAGCATGACCAGTGAACTTAACTGTCTGGTGAGACTTTATATTTTTCAGAACAGACATTCTCAACCATCAATGTGATAGTAATGATTATATTTAAGTTGTTATATCAAGTTTTCACCAGTTCCTGCCAGGAGTGATGAGAAGTGTTCCTTCGGTAGGTATGGTATATTATCATTAAGTGGAAATACAATAAGTGGGAACCTGCCAGGATTTGGCTTCACTCCAGGAGCACCCACTTTCAAGGGGTCATTCTCCATATTGACCACCTACAACATTATACCACTACCAAGCACATTTATCATTCCCTGTCCCTTCCAGCATTCTGAAGGAAATATTCCTCTGCAGCACCCTGTTCCACTTCTGGAATAGGTTGGCACTCTTGTGAGGTAGGAAACATAGCAACCAATTTGCATGCAGCAGACTCCCACAAGCAACAATGCAATGATTACCACAAAAGCATTTTAGGATGTTGACTGAGGGATAATTTTTTATTCTTTAATGGGGTGTGGGTGTCACTTTCAACACTGAAAGTTTTCTGCCCATTCCTATTCGCCCTGGAACTGAGTGGCCATTTCAGAAGGCAGTTAAGAGTGAGGGGTGATCCCAAAGAGACTTAGAAATTTCATACAAGGTATGACAGGGTGAATGTAGATAAGATGCTTCCCTGTCTGGAGGTTCTAGTATGGGGGATATAATTTCAGGATTATGGCAGAGGCCATTTAGACCAAGATATGGAAAATCTTTCTTCATGCCACCACCTGAAAGTTTCCCTCTAAATCACTTATCATCCTGACCTGGAAATATATCACCATTCCTTTAGTATTGCTGTGTCAAAATCCTGTGACTCCCTACTTAATACCACTCTGTGTGTTCCTACATCAAATATAAAGATTCAACAGGAAAGTAGCATTGAGGTGAGATTCATCCATTATCTGACATGTTGGAGTGAGCTCAGTTAGAATGGTTTACTGCGGTTCCTATGTTCACCTGTTACGTACACAGAATTAACAGCCCAGAAACGGTCTTGATCCAATGTAAAGACAACTTAATATTGTAATCCCGTACTTCACTCAATAGCAGCTCACATTTACTTACGTAGAATTTACAGCACAAAAACGAGTCATTCTTCTCTCATTAGCATCTCCTTCTGTTCTTTTTCCTTAAAGTACTTAGTTAATTTTGCCTTAAATATATTACCTCATTGACTCCAATGTTAGAGAGTTCGAACCACATTCTCTGAGTGAAGGAATTTGTTCTGAATTTAACTCTGCATTTACATTGTTTTGGATTTGGAGTCACACATAGTCTAGTCCAGGTAAGGATGGCAGGATTCCTTCCTGAAAGCACATTAGTCAACTGAATGGGTTTTTACAATAATCGATCCAGTTCTCATGGTTACTATTACTAAGACTTGCTTTATATTCAAGTTTTGTAAATGGCATACAAATTCCATCAATTGTCGTGATGAGATCTGACCCCACATCCCCACTGCATTAATCTGCCCTTCTGGATTGCTAGTCTAGTAACATTAACGGGTTTGGGTTCCTGAGCCCGTCTGCTCCAGGCTAGTCACATCCTTCTCTCTTTCTCCTTCTTCATTTTTTCCTTCACTTTTCCTCATTTTCTGACATCATGAGGAAGCTGGAGCAGTGGAAGCGGGGACTCCTGGCTGCGAGAATGCCTGAAGTGTGGAATCTTGGTGGGTTATCATTGCTGTACCTGGAGTGGGGACTCCTTGAAGCCCAGGACACCTTGCAGAGATCTTGTAGAAGCCCTGGAGCTGTGTTTGAAGACCCTTGTACAGAAGGTGCTGATCTGAAGTGTGGATTCACCCTTTCCTGATGTTAATTTGAATTGAAGTTAAGGGGGCCTTCAGTTGTCCAGCAGTAAGTATACCATAAAATAGGATAAGCAGACAGTTAGGCTGAAGAATTCTCACAAGACAACAAACCAGGAATTAAAGTCCACCGATTATCCTTCACTTCTTATAAATGCTGTAGAGGGCAAAACAATTGTTTGGAGCACAGCCGTCAGAAGCTGAAATATCACAAGCAACTTGTTTAAAAAAATTCTGACCATTAACAAGGTGTAGGTTTCTCAGGATTGCAGCCATGTTGCAACATAAAAGGGACGTTCTCATCAGTTCAATGATTAATAATTAACTGTAATCCCTGCGAGAATTTAAGTAGTTCATTCTGTAGAGAATTATAGAATCAGTATCAGAAGCTTACGTGGAGATCCCAAAGTTGCTGTCAGTTTCAAAGAAATAATAGTGGTGAACACTGATCGTACTGAAGATGAACTTCCTTTATGCAATTTCTTTTTATTCTTTTTATAACTCAAAATGGTGCTGGATTGTGGCAACAAAACACTTTTCACTGTATCCTTCTAGATATAAGTAACTCATAACAATATGCCATCATCGAGCTATGAGCATTGACAACAACACTGGTAATAAAATACTTGTGCTTCTTCCACATACTGTTGTGGCATGTTTGATACCCACATAAGATGGCACCTCCAACATTGCAGCATGCTGTCAACACTTCAGTGGAGTTCAAGCCTTGACTTTGGGATCAAGTTCTGGAGTAAGACTTGAACCTGGAACCTTCTGACCCAAAGACAAGAATGTTACCAATGAAGTCATGGCTGACGTACAAACAATGTGCAATATAGCTCAATGTGATGGGTCTGCAGCTTGCTCCATTTCATTGTTGGTGATGCTTCGCAGCACCATTTAGACAGTGGTCTCACCCAAACATGTAGAATTGTGGCTAATTAGTGATAAACCCAAGGTCTTTATCAAAGCCAAGAACTTTATCTTGTTCTAAAAATATCCTTTAAATGTACCAATAAGTCACTCATAAGGAATGAAATTTGGAAAAAACTCTTACTCAGAGTCACTAAAATGTGATTAGAACTCTCTAACATCGGAGTTGTTGAGGTGATGCATTTAAAGCAAAGCTAGGTAGGTACTTTAAGGAGAAAAGAAAGATGTGCTAATGAGAAAAGGATGATTTGTTTTAGTGCTTAAATTCTATGTAAGTAAACGTGAGTTGCAATTCAGCAGGGTACGGGATTGCAATGTTAAGCTGTCTTTTTACCGGATCAGGGCTGTTTTTGAGCTGTTACTTCTGTGTACATAACATATGAACATAGGAAGTGCTGTGAACCATTCCAATAATCAAGCCTGCTCCACCATTCTAGATCATGGATGATCATCACCTCAATGCTGCTTTCCTGTACTAATTCCATATCCCTTAATGTCATTAATCTGCAGGAATCTATCAATTTCTGTCCTGAACCACCTCAACCTGAACCTTATTGAACTTCCACTGCCCTCTGGAGTGGAGCATTTCAAAGGTTCATGACCCTGTGAGTTTTTGTTTTATTCATTTAGGGCATGCGGTCTTCACTGACACTGGACCAACATTTATTGTCTATCCCTGATTTCCCTCCAGAGTGTGGTGATGTGCTTCAGTCTTGAACAATTGTGATACTTTTGGTATAAGAACTCACACAGTGGTATTAGGAAGGGAGTTACAGGATTTTGACTCAGAAATACTGAAGGAATGATGATGTATTTCCAGGTTAGGATGATGAGTGCCTTAGAGGGGAACTTGCAGGTGGCACCATGAAGTAGTTTTTCTGAATCACAGTCTTAAATGGGCTCTGCTGTAATCCTAAAATTATTTTCTCTGGTTCAAGAACCTCCAGGCAGGGGGGAACAAACCCGTCTATATTCATCTTGTTAAATTTCTAAGTCTCTTTGAGATCACCCGTCTTTCTTCGAAACTCTTGGGAAAATAGACCCAGTTTCCTCAATTAGCAAGGTTAGATCACATGGAATACAGGGAGAACTAACTATTTGGATACAGAACTGGTTCGAAAGCAGAATACAGAGGGTGGTGGTGGAGTGTTGCTTTTCAGACTGGAGACCTGTGACCAGCCGTGTGCCACAAGGATGGTGCTGGATCCATTGCTTTTTGTCACTTTACATAAATGATTTGGATGTGAACATAGGAGGTATGGTTAGTAAGTTTTATAGATGACACTAAAATTGGAGGTGTAGTGGACAGCGAACAATGTTACCTCAGATGGGCCAATGGGTTGAGGAGTGGCAGATGGAGTTTCATTTAGATAAATGTGAGGTGCTGCATTTTGGAAAGGCAGAGAGATGTTAGGGTGCAGATTGAAAATGGAGTCGCAGGTCGACAGGGTAGTGAAGAAGGCGTTTGGTACGCTTGCCTTTATTGATAGTGCATTGAGTATAGGAGTTGGGAGGTCATATTGCAGCTGTACAGGACATTGGTTAGACCACTTTTGGAATACTGCATGCAATTCCGGTCTTCAGCTATAGAAAGGATGTTGTGAAACTTGAAAGGGTTCACAAAAGATTGACGTTGCCAGGGTTGGAGGGTTTGAGCTATAGGGAGAGGTTGAATAGACTGGGGCTATTTTCTCTGGAGCATAGGAGGCTGAGGGGTGAACTTAAAGTTTCATAAAATCATGAGGGGCATGGATAGGATAGGGTCTTTTTCCTGGGGTGGGCGAGTCCAAAACTGGAAGCCATAGGTTTGAGGTGAGAGGGAAAAGATTTAAAAAGGACCTAAGGGACAACTTTTTCACACAGAAGGTGATGCATGTATGGAATGAGCTGCTAGAGGAAGGGGTGAAGCCTGGTAAAATTACAACATTTAAAAGGCAACTGAATGGGTATATGAATGGGAAGAGTTTAGAGGAATATGGGCCAAATGCTGGCAAATGGGACTAGATTAATTTAGGATGTCTAGTTAGCATGGACGAGTTGGACCGAAGGGTCTGTTTCCATGCTGCACATCTCTATGACTCTATGGCTCTAATTGCTCCTCATGAAACTGTCCTGCTATCCCAAAGATTAATCTGGTAGATCTGCATATATTCCCTCAATGGCAAGTAGATTATTTCGTGGATAACGAGGCTAAAACTGTTCATAATACTCCAGGTGAGGGTTTACCACAGCTGTATGCAACTACAGCAGGACATTGTTACTTCATAGTGAATCCTGTTGAAATGGTGGCCAGCTTAGAATATGCAATTCAAATCAAATCCCCTTGAAATGAATGTCAACATACTGTTTGCCTTCCTAATTCAGGAATAATATATGAACTGAAAAGTGCTATGTACTTCTGTAAACAGTTATTTAGCATTGTTATTTAGTTCGGAACTTATATCATTGAGATAGGCAGCGCTATTTGGATCTTCAAGAATGGTTTAGGAAAGGATTGAATTGCCTGACCCTGTCATTTCATATATTGGTGGCAGTCTCAAACTTTTCTCTATCCCGTAAACTCATGATTTGGTTTCCTCACAGGGTGTAAAAAATTGTTGTGAGATATTGAAGAAGAGAATGGACCCTGTGAAGGATAAACTTCCGCCAGGTATTCCTTGGAAGGAGCTGGTGGCAGCCTGTTTCAAAGCCAAAGTGAATTTGACTGCACATGATTGGTAAGTAACTGACTTAATTACGTAATCCTTATGGAATCTGAATGATGAAGTTAGCCTACTGTTCGAGTTTGTGTTTGACTCTTTCAAAACATAAAACTTGTACATAAGTTATAAAAGTTTTGATTTTGCAGTCAGCATCAAAATAACAACATTCTCTGCTGACCTGAGGTATGGATTTACCCTTTCCTGATGTTAATTTGAACTAAGATAGACCATGAGACCATGAAACATAGGAGCAGAAATAAGGCCTTTCGGCCCATCAAGTCTGCTCCACCATTCAATCATGGCTGATAAGTTCCTCAACCCCATTCTCCCGCTTTCTCCCCGTAATCCTTGATCCCCTTGATAACCAAGAACCTACATATCTCAGTCTTAAATATGCTTAATGACCTGGCCTCCACAGCCTTCTCTGGCAGTGAATTCCATAAATTCACCACTCTCTGGCTGAAAAAGGTTTCTCCTTATCTCCATTCTAAAAGGTCTTCCCTTTACTCTAAGGCTGTGCCCTCGGGTCCTAGTCTCTCCTACCAACGGAAACATCTTCCCAACATCCATTCTGTACAGGCCATTCAGTTTTCTGTAAGTTTCAATTAGATCCCCCTCATCCTTCTAAACTTCAATGAGCATAGTCCCACAATCCTCAAACGTTCCTCATGTGTTAAGCTTCTCATTTGTGGAACCATTCTGGTGAACCTCCTCTGAACCCACTCCAGGGCCTGTACATCCTTCCAGACCGTAAGACCGTAAGGCACAGGAGCAGAAATTAGGCCACTCGGCCCATCGAGTCTGCTCCGCCATTCAATCATGGCTGATAAGTTCCCTACCACTTGTCACCGGCTGAAAGTTAAAAGAGTCTTTAGTTGCCCAGCAAAAAGTATACCATAAAACCGAGTGAGCAGCCAATTATACTGAAGAATTCTCACAGACAGCTAACCAGGAATTAAAGGCCACTGATTATCCTTTGTTTCTTATAAATTTTCTAGAGATTAAAATAAATTGGAGCACAGTCAATAGAAGCTGAAATATCACAAGCAACTTGCTTAAAAAAATTCTGACCATTAACAACGTATAGGTTTCTCAGGATTACAGCCATGTTGCAACATAAAAGGGACATTCTCATCAGTTCAATGATTAATAATTAACTGTAATCCCTGTGAGGATTTCAATAGTGTATCCTGTAGAGAAGTTTAGAATCAGTATCGGCAGCTTACGTGGAAATCCCAAAGTTGCTGTCAGTTTCAGAGAAGTAATACTGGTGAACACTACTAGTTTGTCCATTATTATTATTGCAAAATTTGGGCCATTATATGGTTAAAATCTGGGCACAAACATTTAATACATTGAACTAAGTTCATCCATGGTGCTTGTATATTTTGCTCTTTTAATTCTTTAAGAAGGAACATTGTTTTTGTAAAATTTACAATTTTTTTTGACATATTGGAAGTAGTGGATCCTGTATAATTAATGTATCCTTGTCATTTTTCACTCAACTACGCACAGCTACTTATTGCTCACAAGCTGCTGTGCCTAAATAATCTTAGAATTCATGATGCTTTTCTTTTAGTAGTTGCTTATACTGGTTGAAAAGCAGTTCCTCTTGATTGGATAGTTGTGGATTGGAAATTTTTTGGGTTGTTGGTAGGAGCTATGTATATAAATAAGTGATTGGTGAAATAGATTAACTGAGAGTATCAGCTAGAAATACTAACCTTTTAGGAAGTTATCGGTGGCACTGCGTAGATATATATTTTCTTCAGGCATTAGTTACATCGAATTGGCATTCAGCCTGTCGTCAACGATGTCTTGTTGCTGCTAGATGCAATAGAACAGCCAACTTTGGCTCTGCCTCTAGCTTGAGAAACAGTCTGGCTTCTCCTCCTCACTTTCACACAGCAGCACATCTGAGATGGAAATTCATTACGTGCATAATTATTGAACTGATCTGGCCCCTCGCTTGTCCATTGGTTCAGGATCTGGGTGTTCCAATTGGTAAGATGCCACCCTTTGTAAAATGATTCTGTTCAGTTGTAAATCAGCATTTTATTAGAGACCTGCACTTTATCACCAGCAGTGATACATTATTGTGACCCTGCTGTCACAACTGAGTAATCAATGTATTTTCGCTCATCTTAAATCAAAACGCAGAAATATTTATTAGTTTCTTTAGCCTTTCCACATACAATTAACCAGAATGTATACTTTACAGTGTGTTTTTCTAAAATGTTATGGTTAATGATTTTTATCTCTATAAAGACATGACATTGTATTATCTGTGTAGGGTGTGGCCTGATCCACAGCCCAAAGATGCCCCTCAGTATAACTCATACGGAGTGACCGTGGCAGAGGCTGAGCTTGATGTCCTGACCGGCGAGAACCAGATTAATCAAGTGGACATGCTCTTTGACTGCGGTGAAAGGTAGGAAACAAAATTGTCAGGTAACACTGATATACTGTTAGAAAGTAAATGCTGGTGGTTTGTCACTGTTACAATCTGTTCCTTAGATAAAACGTTCAGTCACATTGAACACTTGGGCTCTTCTCTGAGGGTTGCCTCTGTGTTTTCAGTCAAAAAAAGAACCAGCTTAATGACTGAGTCATTTAACCATATTTTGTGAATTAAGATAATAAAGCATTGAATCGTTTTGAAAATAACTCTGCCAACACTGACCTCCAAAGGGTTGAATAGATATACCATTGAAAGCTGCCAGTGGAAGCTTTGTAAGTGTGATTCCACAGAATCACAGATTTATTACAGTGCAGCAGGAGGCCATTTGTCCCATGGCACCTACACTGACCCTATTCTCTAGTCCAGCTCTATTAGTGATTGCCAGTTTCCTCCCTTTTCTTCATATCCCTGCACACCATTACAATCTAAATAAGCTCCAATACCTTCTTGAATGTTTTAATTGAACCTTCCTGCACTATATTTCCAGACAGTACATTCCAGACCCTAACAACTGGCTGTGTCAAATCCTCATATTTTCTCACACCACCCTTCCTTCATTGGCACAACACTGTATTTGTATTATAGAAATGATTGTCTAATAAACTTCACTGAATTTTCTAGCATCCACTGTGTAATCTTGGCTGTATCTACAGCACTGCCAGTAATATACAACCAACTGCCCAGGTGCAAAAATATACGTTTGAAAGTTGCGATTCTAACCTTAGCTTCTGAACACAAGACCATCCAAGAGCAGGGAAAGCCTAAAAAGAAACTGTTAATAGAGAAGCTGCACAAATTATCGGTCATTCTGTCTTCAGCTTAAGAAAAGGGAGTGGGGATGTGGATGGGAGCTGACACGGCCACAGACAATGTTAACCTTGCTGTTGCTGCTCTGCTTTCTTCCAATACCCTGGAGTGCTCAGACTTCATGTTTCTTAAATCAGAAGCATCATCTCATCAACCTTTGTACTGCATCAATAACATTACTATTGCCATCAATAGTGGCGTTTTAAGAAAGAGACTTATATAAAGTACCATACATCCTATATCTAAATCACTACTTTTGAACAAACCATCTTCCTTTTCATGCCATGATGAAAGAAAAGCAACTAACGTTATGTGCTTCAAGTTCTCCAAACAGCAGTGAGATAATTAACCAAATTAATTGTCTGTTTTAGTAGACCATTTGTCTTTGTTCTCCTTATTACCTGCAGCATGAACCCTGCCATTGATATTGGACAAATTGAAGGTGCTTTTGTCATGGGCATGGGGTATTGGCTGATGGAGAAGATGATCTATGATCCCAACACTGGGGAGGTGCTGAATGCAGGGACATGGGATTACAAACCACCATTCAGCAAGGTAGGTTGTGAACTGAAGGAAGCAGTATGTTTCTTAAAATCTAGTACACTGAAGGCACAGCAACTTTTGGTTGTTGAATTCTGTTTAACTCTCTTGACAGTTTATTAAGGTAAGAATCAGCTGTTGTTAATTACTTTTTGGGCATCTTGTTTTATTCCAGAAGCAGAAAGGATCGGATGAGGTTTAGTTAGTACATTTGAGGACAAGATAAGACCCACCAAAAACATTCAAAAATTGTAGAATGGAAATGTAAGTGCAGCTGTTGATAAGATCATCTTATTTTTGTTTTGTCTATCAGAGCATACCCATTAATTTCAACATCGAGCTATTAAAGAATGCTCCCAACGTAATGGGTGTTCTTCGTTCCAAAGCCTCTGGTGAACCTCCTCAGTGTATGTCCTGTGTCACTTTATTTGCTGTGAAGCGCGCTATTGAGGCAGCACGTCAAGATATTGGGAAGGATTCCTACTTTCCATTAAGTGAGTATGATTAGTCGGTGTGTTTATATGGTGCAGTGTAAAATTTCTGATCAGTATTATTTTAATCTTAGCATTAGCCCATTTATTTTAAATGGGCCAATATTAGCATTAAAATAAGATCTTCTGGGAAATTAAGGTATATGTGACTGATAATGGATGTGTTTATCTAAATCTCTCCAAACTGCCAGCAAGTTACGAAGTCAAAGAATGCTATGCACTGCATCTGGTGTTCATGGATACGGTGTAAAATATAATTGGATTAGTATCCACTTGACTGAGCCACCTCATTAAAAAGTCTATTATTATTGACTCGATTATAGATATTTCCAGCATCCATCTACTATAGTCTTGTAAATTAAAATTACTTAAATCTTTAGTTTCTTAATTCATATGAGGGACCTAAAAGATGAACATGTGTGTTTCTGTATTTTTTGCCAAATCTCAATGCAGAGCAATAAATATTAGAATTTGATTGAATAATGGCATTCTATTGACGTCTTATGCTCAGACAACAAAGGCTAAGAAGACTTTGGTTTACTGAGAAGCTAGGACTTAATTAACCTCTTCATATTTCTGTCAAAGTACGTGTGCCATTTGCTGGTTTGAATTGAAGAAAGAAACACTCACATTTATATAGTGTCTTTCACGGCAGCAATTGTAGTTCATAGCCAAGGTATTGCTTTTGAACTATGCTCGCTGTTGTAATGTAAGAGACACAGCAGACAAATTGAACATAGCAAGCTCCCAAAAACAGCAATGCAACACTGACCAGATAAGAGATAGTAAGAATGGTCCCAACCCGAAATGTCAACTTTCCTACTCCTCTGATGCTGTCTCGCCTGCTGTGTTATCACTGACCAGATAATCTGTATATTATGTTATCAACTGAGAAAAAATATTGATTTAAAAGGACTTCTTGATGTCCTAATGAGTACTAACTTGATAAAGTTTGTTTGACACAGTTGGATTACAAGGTCCAGTGACATTACCATGACACCACCACCTTCTCCATTGGGGTGTGGGAATGAGGTCAGGCAGGGTGATAGAGAACAGGGTGCAATTTGGGGTGCCATTAGGTGGCTATCAGAGACTTCAGTCTAATGAGAAGCTAAGATTTAATTAACCTGTTCATATTTCTGTCAAAGTACTTGTGTCTTTTGCTGGTTTGAATTGAAGAAAGAAAAACTTACATCCGCCTCCCCCCACCACTACTACCACCAAAGGAATAACCCCTTCCCTTCCTGCCCTTTCACCAAATTTGGTGTAAAAATAGTTTGATATATCTTGTAAACTTTCCACCACCCAGTGTAATTTGTTTTTATTTTTGCTGTATTGTGTGTAGGTATCTCTGGTTAGGTCATTATTTATTGCCCATCCCAAACTGCCCTGGAGAACACAATGGTGTGTTGCTTTCTTGAACCATTGTAGTCCTTGGGGTATAGGAGCACCCAAAGAGCTGTTAGGAAGGGAGTTTTTATTTTGTGACCTTGGTTTTGAAATTGCAGTCAACCTAAATTTTTTAGATGTCAAGATAAGGAGAGAGAGTGGAAATTGCATTTTAGTTGATGATTTCAAGGTGAATTTAGATCCGTTATGGGCAGATGGATAGATATATTACTGTAATATAGAACATGTCTCACATTGAATGTAAAAATGTCAAATGCATATATACAATTAATGGGGCAAAGTTAGGCTAGAGTGATTTTGCTACAGACACAATTAATAGCACTGTAGTTTTGTTTCTTTAATATTCTAGATTCCAGTGTGATTGATGTTCAGTTCCTGAATATTTCAAATAGTTAAAAATAAAATAATGAAAACCTGTTTCAAGGAAAAACAAAACAGATTTATCTTTTTAAAAAATCTGATCCTTCTTTGACTCTGGCCGACTAATGAAGATTTTTGCAGTGTTCCTTGAAAGGTGGTGGAGCTAGAATGTGCTTCATTTATTATTGGTGCATAAGGAAATGTAGTGCTGGAACTAAACTGACGCTTAGATTTCAACAAATACTCCTCACTGCAGCTCATAGTGTTGTGTGAAGACATTGTAGAATGTTGTTATTGAGAAAACAGCCTATTTTCACTAATTCCACTGTTGTTCATCATTTCTATAAATTAATTAAATGAGAATATAGGAGGCGTGATTAGTAAGTTTGCTGATGACACCAAAATTGCTGGTATAGTGGACAGTGAATAAGGTTACCTTATGATGGAATTATGATCAACTGAGCCAATTGGGTGAAGGATGGCAGATGGAGTTTAATTCAGATAAATGCAAGATGGTGCATTTTGGTAAGACAAACCAGGACAGGACTTATACAGTTAATGATAGGCCCTGGGGAGTGTTGTCGAACAGAGAGACCTAGGGTGCAGGTACATAGTTCCTTGAAAGTGGCATCACAGATAGACAGGGTGGTGAAGAAGGCATTTGGCATGCTTGAATTCATCGATCAGAGCACTGAGCATGGGAGTTGGGATGTGAGCTTACAGCTGTACAAGACATTGGTAAGGCCACATGGAGTACTGCATACAGTTCTGTTCTTCCTGCTTTAGGAAGGATATTATTAATCTGAAGAGGATGCAGAGAAGATTTACAAGGATAATACCAAGACTGGAAGGTTTGAGTTATAATGAGAGGCTGGATAGGCTGGAACATTTTCCCTGGAGCGTGGGAGGCTAAGGGGTGACCTTACAGAAGTTTACAAAATCATGAGGGGCATAGACAAGGTGAATAGCCAAGGTTTTTTCCTCAGAGTATGAGAATCCAAAACTAGAGGGAATAGGTTTAACGTGCGAGGGGAAAGGAATATGAGGGGCAACTTTTTCACACAGAGGGTGGTGTCTATATGGAACGAGCTGCCAGAGGAAGTGGTAGAGGCAGATACAATTACAACATTTAAAATATATTTGGACAAGTACATCAATAGGAAAAGTTTAGAGGGCTTTGGGCCACATCCAAGCAAATTGGACTCGTTCAGTTTGGGAAACCTGGTTGGCATGGACGAGTTGAGCCGAAGAGCCTGTTTCTGTGCTGTTACAGTTCTATGACTATTGTAATTCGGTAGCAGTAAATATTCATGACTTTAGTTAATGTCGCACAATAGAGTAAAAGAATCTTTAATTAAATTGAATTATTTGAAAAGAAGATTGTCAGAATAAGTTTTAATGTTCATCAAGATCATTTTTGTTCTGACATTCTCGTACAGGTGGACCAGCAACAGTCGATGTAATCCAAACCAGCTGCCTCGTGGACTACAAACACTTTTCAATCTAAAAACCCATCATCGATTTCAGCTGCTACATCGAACAAAGCTAATAATGCGCATTCTTCCAGAAATTATCTTGTCTTTACCTGTATTGTATAATTCTATACAATATTAACTATATATCCATTCAGCCTAGTACTTTAAACGTTTACCCCCATTGTGTACCTTTAACAGAAATCTGCGGTATAAACATAATATTGAATGGTTTGTCCTTTCCCTGAGTTTTTTTTAATCATTCCTGGGACATGAACATTTTCTGCTGAAGTTACAGCAGATGAATAGGAGATTTTCCAGTGAATACAACATTACTCATCTGAAAAGAACAGTACTTTCAAGAAGGTAACCTTGAATTGGGAGTTAATGCACATTGTTTTTCATTTTGATTGATGGCATTGTTTTAATAAATAACTTGTCAGTTCAAAATATTTCAGCGAGCACCATTGTTCCCTAATCATTCTCAATCGCTTGGTAGAGGTGGGATGTTGAGAGTAAGGTATTAGCAAATTTTTGTTAGTTTGAGTGGTTTAGTTCACTTGCATTGTAGTTAAACATGGCATTTACAGCACAGGAGGAGGCGATTCAGCTCATCACTCCTGTATGAGCTGTTTGCCGAAGCCATCCAAACCTAATCCTACTGCTCGTTTCTCTCCCGACACCCTTATGTCACCATCTGCTTCAAATCTTTATCCCTTCCTGTCTTCAAGGCTGCAGTTGTCTGTCTCAGCTGTCCCTGAGGCAAATACCCGAACAACTTCCTGGTCAAAGAAATTTCTCCTAATACTTCTGCTTACTTTCTGAATAATCAAAGCAATGCATAAAGTTGCCAAAGAAAATTATCTTTCTTGATATAATCTATCAAATATTTTAACTTAAAAAACCTGTGTACCTCTTCTTAGCTGTTTCTGCTCCAGTGAAATTGTCCTGATATCTCCAATTTTTCCAAATAAGTACAAATTCACATCCTGACATAATTCTGCTAAATCTACACTCGATGGTGAGAGTTACAGTCATATAGCATGGAAATAAGCCCTTCGAACCACTGTGTTTCCACTGTCCACCAAGCACTGTATCAACAGTGCTATCTGTTTAACTGCCACACAATAACCTGCTCAGTGACACCCAGTTTGTTCCGCCAGGGCCACTCAGCTCCTGACGTCGTTACAGCCTTGGTTCAAACACGGATAAAAGACTGGAATTAGTGAGTATCAGGGGAAAATTCTCCGCTGATTGGAGTCATACCTGTCACATATGAAGATGGTTGTAGTTATTGGAGGTCAATCATCTCAACGCCAGGGCATTTCTACAGGAGCTCCTCAGCATAGTGTCCTAGGCCCAACCATCTTCAGCTACTTCATCAATGACCTTCTCTCCATCATAAAGTCAGAAGTGGGAATGTTTGCTAACGATTGCACAATGTCCAACACCATTTGCAACTCTTCAGATACTGAAGCAGTCCATGTTCAAATGCAATAAGTTTGGGATAATATCCAGGCTTGGGTTGACAAGTGGCAAGTAGCATTCACACCACACAAATGCCAGGCTATGACCATCACCAATAAGAAACAGTCTGACCACCGCCCTTTGACATTCAATGATATTATCATCACTGAATCTCCCACAATCAACATCCTGGGGGTTACCATTGACCAGAAACTGAACTTCGACATGCCTTACAAACATAGTAACTACACAAACAGGTCAGAGTTTAGGAATACTACAATAAGTAATTCACCTTCTGACTCCCCAGAGCCTCACCACCATGTACAAGGCACAAGTCAGGAGTATGATGGAATAGTCCCCACTTGCCTCGATGGGTGCAGCCCCAACAACACTCAAGAAGCTTGACACCATCCAGGACAAAGCAGCTGTGTGATTGGCACTACATCCAAAAGCATCCACGTCCTTCACCATCAATGCTCAGTAGCAGCAGTGTGTACTATCCACAAGATGCACTGCAGAAATTCACCGAAGATCCATAGTCAGCACCTTCCAAACTCACAACTACTTCAATCGTGAGGGAAAAGGGCAGCAGATACATGGGAATACCACCACTTGCAAGTTCCTGTCCAAGCCTCTCACCATCCTGAGTTAGAAGCCTCCTGAAGAAGGATCATTGGATCTGATAATGTTAACTCTGCTCCTCTCCACAGATGCTGCCAGATGTGCTGAGTTTCTTATTTTCCCAGCAATTTCTGATTTTGTTTCTGATTTCCAGCATCCACAGTTCTGCGGGTTTTTCTTTACCAATTTGCGTGTCATCTGTGAACTTACTGATTATACCTCCTACAATTTGTGTCAAGATTGTTAATGTGTGTAAAAAGAAGCAAGCGACCCAGCATAGAACTCTGTGATATGCCACTGAACACAGGGTTCCAGTCACATAAAACACCTTTCAACCGTCACCTTCTAGTTCTGCCACTTAGCCAGTTTTGTATACAATTCAACAAATTGTCATGGATCCCATGGATTCTTAGCTTCTTAACTAGTATGCCATGTGTGATGCTGTCAAAAACCTTCCTGAAACCCATGCAGACAAAATGAATTGTACTACCCTCATTTACACATCTAGTCACTTCCTGTAAAACGTACATCAAATTTGTTAGATGTAATCTCCCTGGACAGAGCCATACTGACTATCCTTGAGTAATTCTTTCCTCTCCAAGTAGAGATCAATTCTGTCCCTCAGAATTTTTTTCCGGTAGCCTTCCTACCATGGATTTTGGACTCATCGGCCTACAATTTCCTAGTTTCTCACGACCACCTTCTAAAAACCCTCCTGTGTCCAGAGGGGATTTGAAAATTAATATCAGGGCACTTGCAATCTCCTCATTTGCCTCCATAGCAGCCTGGGGTGCATAACATTTATGATTGGTGACATATCCAATTTTAAGCCTGCTAAAACCTCTAATACTAACAACATAATTTGTTCAAGTATATCTCATTCTTCTTCACTGATTTCTAAAACCAACATAAATTTTACTGTATCACAAATATAGATGTGAAGTACTCATTTAAAACCTAATCTATGGCTTCCAGTTCCACCCACAGTTTGCCTCTTAGATCCCTCATGGGTCCCCTTCTTTCCCCAGTTATCCTTTTGCCTGAGCATTTTTAAAAATGCCTTTGGATTTTCCATTATAGGGTCCACCAGTGTTTTATCATGCCCAATCTTCACTTACCTCATTTCTTTTTTAAGTAATTCCGTGCACTTCTTATACATGTCTAGAGCTTCTGGTGTACTGAGCCCTTGGTTTCTGCCGTAAGTTTTCTTTTATTTCTTTATCCAATCCTGCACATTCCTTGATATCCAGGGTTCTTTGGAATTTTTACCTCCACTCTTCACCTTTCCAGGGACATTTTGGCCCTGCACTTTCACTATTTTGTTTTTAAAAGACTGCCACTGTTTCAATGTAGGTTTGCCAAGTAGTTCCACCCAATCCACTTTGGTTCTTGTCTTATTGTACTAAAATTGGCCTACCCACATTACAAAATTGGTCTTTGTCTTTTTCCATGGTTACCTTAAACCTTGCTGAGTTGTAGTCACTATCCTCGAAATGCTCTCGCATTGACACTTCTACCACTTGCCCAGCTTCATTTCCTTATATTAGGTGTAAACTGCCCCTCTCTGGTAGGACTTCCTGTGCGCTGGCTTAAAAAGCTCTCTTAGACCCATTTTAAGAACTCTCTGTAAGCATTTCACACTTTGTCTATCCTGGTTGACATTGGGGAAGTTGAAATCTCCTATTATTTTATCCTAATATTTTACATTTCTCTGAGATTTGCCTGCATATATACTCTTCTACCAGTTCCTGGCTGTTTAGAGATCCCTGTGTAATTTTCTTTGTATATTAGGACAGCCAATTGTGGTCTAAGCATTGCCTTATGCAACTACTTTCAACAAATCAAGTAGGAAGTCAATTCCATTGTTAACTGAATACACATGAACCATCAGCACGTAAAATAATTTCTTGCCGTTGCAAGGCATATTATTATGTAATCATTGTCTGTTTTTCTTTTACCCTAACACATAACGACTTTAACTACAAAGACCATTCACCTTATCATGTACTTGCTCTGTAATTTCACATGATGTGTATTCTGAAGTACTGTATATTGTTCTCACCCTACCAGAAATCTGTGTTAATTTGAGATAACAAGGTGTGGGGCTGGATGAACACAGCAGGCCAAGCAGCATCGAAGGGTCTAGGCCCGAAACGTCAAGCTTTCCTGCTCCTATGATGCTGCTTGGCCTGCTGTGTTCATCCAGCCAAGCAGCATCATAGGAGCAGGAAA
>JAHRHZ010000012.1:33172114-33246687 GCA_024137785.1 Ginglymostoma cirratum | reverse complement strand
GTTTAGGCCCGAAACGTCAAGCTTTCCTGCTCCTATGATGCTGCTTGGCCTGCTGTGTTCATCCAGCCCCACACCTTGTTACCTCGGATTCTCCAGCATCTGCAGTACCTTTTATCTCTGTGTTAATTTGTTTTACTACACTGAAGCTGGTCATTCTATTGAATGAGGTATGTAACTACAGTGAATGTTGACTTCACAGTGAAATTTATGGGCTTTCGTCCCAATGGCAAGTCCTACCAAGCAAAATATGTTGGCACAATGTGGAACTAGCAGAGATGAAAGTATCTTGTATGTGATAACATGGTGATGTTAAGGACATTTCAGAATTAAAAGATAGTTTAATTATTTTCATTTTTCTCCACTTGATCAAAAATGAAACTATAATAAGTGAATACAATCAAGTCATACACCACATAACAAATTGGAGGAAGAAAATATTTGATATTTGAAAAATATTTTTTCCTAAGGAAAAGCCTT
Source organism: Ginglymostoma cirratum (assembly GCA_024137785.1). Lineage (NCBI taxonomy): Eukaryota > Metazoa > Chordata > Chondrichthyes > Orectolobiformes > Ginglymostomatidae > Ginglymostoma > Ginglymostoma cirratum. Next base: position 33,246,210 of record JAHRHZ010000012.1, on the reverse strand, counting down.
CAATACACAAGAGAACAATGCCATGGAAAAAAAATTGGCTGTATTTGCCCAAGAATGGTTGAATTAATTAATAAGAGGCAAATACTTTCATAGGAAAAAACCAAACTTGATATTGTGTTGGAAGGTAATTTGTTGTTCGAATGAAAACACCCTATAGACCATAACTACATACTGCTTTCATTGTATCTACTGCATATGCACATGCATCACCATCAAAACAGAGAGGTTTTCACTGATGTCAAACACTGGATACTGTCATGCCATACAAATGGATTAAAGTAAAACATGATTATAATGGCACATGAATTTAATAAAATGCCTTTAATACACGGTGCTATGATAATGAAAGTACTTTTTAGTTTTCTAGGATTAGTGATAAAAGTAAGAACTTGCTTTTATAAAGATTTTATGATGCGATGCAATGATCAGTCAGGAACACAACGTTACAAACATTGAAAATAAGAGCACAACTAGGCAATTCTGTTTTTTGAGCCTATGCTGCCATTCAATATGACCGTGGCTGCTTATCCAACCCAGTACCCTGTTCCTATTTTCTCCCCGTACCCTTCGATCCTTTAGACCCACGAACTATATCTATTTCCCTTCTCGAAAACATGCAATGTTTTGGCTTCAACTGCTTTCTATGGCAGAGAATTTCACAGACTCACCACACTTTGGATGAAGAAAACCCCGATATCCTTATATTGTGGTCACGGTTTCTAGCCTTTTGGTCATTGGGAACTTCCTTCCTGCATTTACCTTGTTTAGTCCTGTAAGAATTTTATTGGTTTCTATGAGATCCTCCCTAATTCCTATGACCTCCAGTTGATAGAATTGTAACCAATCCAGTCTTTCTTCATTTGTCAGTCCTGCCATCCCAGGGTTCCCAGCATTATAAACTGTTGTTGCACTCCCTCCATAGCCAGAACGTCTTTCCTCACATAAGGAAACCAAAACTGCACACAGCACTCACCCAGGCCCTGTACAATTGCAACAAGTCATCCTTGCTCCTTTACTTGAATCTTCTCGCCATGAAGGCCAGCATACTATTTGACTTCTTGAATGCCTGCTGGACCTGTGTGCTTACTTTCAACAACTGATGTGCAAGGACACTGGGCTGCATCTCTCCCTTTCTCAATCTATCACCATTCAGATAATAATCTGCCTTCCTCTTTTTGCTACCAATCTGCCATGTATTTTTCCACTGATTCAACTTGTCCAAGTTGCACTGACTTGAAGATTCTATGTTTAGCTATCTCATCTAAATTGTTAATGAATGTTGTGAACACTTGGGCTCCAAGCACTGACCCCTGCAGTATCCCCCAGTTCACTGCCTGCCACTTGAAAAAAGACCTGTTTATTCCAACACTTTGTTTCCTGTCTGACAGCCAGCTGTCTAACCCTCAATCCCAAATACTTTAATCTTACATTTTAATCTCATTTGTGGTACCTTATTGAAAGTTTTCTTAAAATCCCAAGTAAACCACATAAACATATCCAGAAAAAGTGCATTTCATTATGCTCCTACTTCCACCTTGTGGACAATTTGTATTGTCTTTGGATTACTAATGACTGAACAATGACTCTGGATCCAATGAAATATAATGGCGTCAGGTCAAATGTAGGCAAGGAAACCTCCTGCTGATTACCACTCACTGTCTTCCATCAGCTGATGAATCACTGTTGTTGAGCGATGCTTCGAGGAAGCACTGAGGCTGACAAGGATGCAGAAATACTCTGGGTGGAAAACTTCAATGTCATCACCAAGAGTGACTCAGCAACACCACTATTCACTGAGCTGGTCAAACCCTAAACAACATAGTTATTAGCTTGGGTCTGCAGCAGGTTGTGAAGGAACCAACAAGAGGGAAAAACATACTTGACCTCATCCTTACCAATCAACCTACCGCACATGCGTCTATCTGTGACAGTGTCGGTAAGAGTGCCCACAGCACAGTCCTTGTAGAGAACCTTCTGCACATTGTGAATGTCCTTCATGTGTGGCACTATAACCATACTTCAAACAGATCTCACGCTCAAGACTGGACATCCATGACGTTCTGTGGGCCATCAGTAGCAGCAGACTCGCACTTCGTTGTAATCTGCGACTCACGGCCTGGCATATCCCCCAATTAACCATTATCATCAAGCTAGGTGATCAACCTGAGTTCAATGGAGAGTACAGGAGGGCATGCCTAGGAACAGCACCAGGCATACCTGAAAATAAGGTTTCAACCTGGTGAAGCTACAGAACTGGACTCCTTGTATGCCAAACAGCTTAAGGATCAAGTGATAGAGCTAGTGATTCCGCACCCAACAGATCAGATTAAAGCACTGTAGTGTTGCCACATTCAGCCAAATGGTGGTGGGCAATTAAATAGCTCACTGGAGGAGTTGACTCTGTAAAAATCCACGTTCTGACGGATGAGGGATTCCAGCACACCAGTGCAAGAGACAGCTCTGCAGCATTTGTAACAGTCTTCAGCTGGAAATTCCAAGTAGTAATTCATTTTGGCCCCCAACAGCGGTCCCCAGCATCACAGATGCCAGTCTTCAGTCAGGCAGTTCACTTCACGTGATGTCATGAAATAGGTGGAGGCAGTGGATACTGTAATGGCCGTGAGCCCAGATAACATTCTGGCAATAGGACTAAAGACTTTGGCTAGGGCGGCATGGTGGCCGGTGGTTAGCACCGCTGCCTCACAGCGCCAGGGACCCAGGCTCGATTCCACCCTCGGGCGACTGTCTGTGTGGAGTTTGCACATTCTCCCCGTGTCTGCGTGGGTTTCCTCCAGTTTCCTCCCACAGTCCAAAGATGTGCAGGCTAGGTGGATTGGTCATGCTAAATTGCCTGTATTGTTCAGCAATGTGTAGATGAGGTGAGTTATAAGGGGATGGGTCTGGCCGGGATGCTCTGAGGGTTGATGCGGACTTGTTGGGCCGAAGGGCCTGTTTCCACACTGTAGGGATTCTATTCTATTCTATGATTAGAACTTGCTGTACACCACCATCCATCACCACCCACCACCCCCATGCTGTTCCAGTATAGCTACAGCACTAGCATATACCCAAAAATGTGGAAAATTAGCCAGTTATTCCTTATATGCAAAATCTAATTTCAATCAGGTTTCTGTGAACTGCCAACAAATGCTTTCCAATCTCTGGGTTTCTAAAAAAAAAACTTATTCTTCAGAACCAAATGCAAGCCAATACCCGCCCCCCCCCCTACCACCAAATGTTTATCCTCTTTGATGTTAAAATTTTCATAATCCAAGCAAATTTTCATGATCTCTCAAGAAGCTGCTGTCTCACATATGCTGGTTGAAAAAGTTGGTTTAAAAATAATGGCTCCAGCAATAATGACGAGTAAATCATGAAACACCATTATACACATTAACTAAAATCCTCATGCCCCTATTTCAAAATCCAAACTTTGAACTAACTTATATATTATATGTATTTAAATCACACACTTTGGTTCACACTGGACACATTTGTCTGTTAGTCAATGTTATGAAAACAGATTAACTGGCCACTTCTTCCTGTTCATGGGACTTTGTTATTTTTAAATGGACAACAGTCTTTCTTATGTTACAACAGTAACTATATTTGAAAAATACTTCAGTGGCTGCAAAACACACCCTGAGCTTGTGAAAGGAGATGAAAGAAATGCATCTTCTTTCTTTCACATTCTTTCAGCGCTGTGATAACAGTTTGGTATTTTCTCCCAACCTGTAATCTCTGAATCCTATCAAAAGCCTGGTCAAGAATGATGTTGGTCCACTAAAGATTAAAAGTGGGATGTTGTCAATGACTATGGGGAAATAGCAGACATGTTGAAGCATCACTTTGCCTCAGTATTTGCAGTAGAGAAGGAGGAAAGCTTGCTGGAAGACCCCAGGAAATTAATAGTGGATTGGTAACAGGGACTGAATAAAATTAACATAAGTAAGACACCAATAATGAGGAAATTAATTGAATTAAAAAGTGGAAAATGCCCAGGACCTGACGGTTTCCATCTGACGATGTTAAAGGAAGTGGGGGAGCACATTGTAGACGCCTTAACTATAATGTTTAGAAGCTCCCTAGTTACAGGGGTTGTCCCTCTGGATTGGAAAATCGCATGTCACTCCACTTTTTAAGTAGGCTGGAAGTTAGCCTAACACCCGTCGTGGGGAAATTGTTGGAGCCTATAAATCAAGGCTGGGGTAACTGAACACCTTGAAAATGTTCAGTTAAGCAGAGTGAGCCAGCACAGGCTCATGACAGGTAGGTCATGTGTTAGGCCCTCAATTATTCATGTTATTTATGAGCAAATCAAACAATGGTATAGAAAGTCATATAACCAAATTTGCTGGTGACACAAAATTGGGTGGCATTTTAGACAGTATAGATGATTGCATAAAATTACAAAGGGATATTGATAGACTAGGTCAATGGGTAAAACTGTGACCGAGTTCAATGTAAACAAGTATGAGATTATCCACTTTTAACCAATAAAGGACAGATTGGAGTACTTTCTAGATGATATGAAGTTAAATACAGTGGATACCCAAGGAGATTTGGAGGAGGGGGGCTTAGGTGTATAGATCTTTAAAATGTCACAAACAGGTGCAGAAAATAATCAAGAAAGCTATTGTCTAGAGGATTGGAGTACAAGGATACAAGAGTTATACAAAAGCCTGATTAGACACCACTTTGAGTGCTGTGAGCGAATCAGGGCACCACACCCAGGAACTTTGGAGGCAGCACAGTGTAGGTTTGTAAGAAAGATAACTGGACTTCAGAGGTTAAGCTATGAGGAGAGATTATACAGTTAGGCCAGTTTTCTCTAGAATTTAGAAGGTTAAGGGGTGACCTCATCAAAGTCTTCAAGATATTAACAGAAAAAGACAGGGTAGATAAAGATAAATTATTTCCATTGGTTGGGGCTTCTAGCACGAGGGGGAATAGGATCAGATAATTCAGGAGAGGAAGCACTTCTACACACAAAGGGTGGTAGATGTTTGGAACTCTCTTCTATAAACAGTAGTGAATACAGGATCAGTTACCTGTTTTAGATCTGAGATAGATTTTTCTTTGTTAAACAAAGTTATTCAGGGAAATGGGCCAAAGACAGATATATGGAGTTAGGCCACAGACCATAATCTGAATGAGTGGTGGAACAATCTCGAGAGGCTGAATGGCTTACTTCTGTTCCTCTGTTATCTACGGACACAAAAACATCCGCTTTCTTATTGTTTGAAAATTATTCTTGCTTATCTATACACAAGATAAAGTATAATGGGATGTTATGTTAAATGCACAATGATCATGACTAGTACACAATTAAATATTCATATTTATGAAATTAGTCAAATCAATGTTCCTGTACTTACAGCCTCTGAATTTTCTCATTCCAAGAATATAAAAGCTCACATTAACATACGCTGAAAAAACAAAGATAATCTTATTTTTGGTAAAGCAGAATTTAGAAATATTTGGCGGCTGATTTACAGAGCATTCATTTTTAATTAAATCAGCCTTGTTCAGTTGTGCCTGTATTTTGCTGAATTTGGGTTTGGATTGCATTGCAGGGATTATTCAACGAGAATATAATTACTCCAGAAAAAGAAAAGAAGCAACATTTCTGGTGATGGAAATTTTGTCAGACTGATAGCACTAGTTGCTGATAGCTTAAAGGAAAAGCAACGTTAGTTTAAAAAAGCTCTGGATTAAATATTTTACATGGTTCCAGCTGTGCAATCCTGACTGGCTTTTTAAAAGAGGTCAAGTCGAATAAGATGTTCATAAACCGTCTTTGAGGTAATCATTTATAAAAGTATAAACACAATTTTTAAAAAAATGCTAAAATAAAAAAAAAGTGGTGGTGAATAAGTCAGGCAGCATGTGTAGTGAAACATATTTAATATTTTGAATCCATGACTCTTTTTCATTACCTTTTCAGCAGGTTGAAAGTTTTTTTTTCAGGCAATTCCATTCTGTAAAAGAATTATTTCAAAAATGATTTCAGAAATAATTCTTAACAGTTTTGCTGTTGAAAGAAATTTAATTGCTTTAAATAAGTGGAACTGATGGGGGTTGAGGTAAGTGGACGGGGGCTGGTGGAAGATATTAGATGTCTGTATCACTTTGACTTCAGTCCAGTAATAGTGATGATCAACCATGACGCAATCCCTGGCATTCCAGGCAACCAGTGCTACATTAAGTTTATCATCCTTCTCTTCTCATACCTTGAACTAGTCAAGTGCAGATGACTTGCTCTCTGGGCTGTCACCATGCCACCATGGGGGAATGCTATTTGTACTATATTTGCATGACATGAATAACTATTTTGTTAAAATATTTTGTGATTGCATATGACCTTTATGATAATTTTAGTGGGTCATAGGAAACATGTGGCACCTGTTATGTATGTAGTTGGAGTTGCTATCCCTTTAAGAGAGTGGGTCAGGTGACCCAGAGCGGGCGCTTTGTGTCAGCGTAGGTCTGACTGTGTAGCTGTAAAGATGTCATAAATTGTTCCTGGTTTAAATGCCACTGGCCTACCTCACAGTCCATTTCTATTTTATAAATTGACCTAAACATAATAACAGGTGACGGGGCTGAGTCATGGCCCAGTAACTGTGTGTTGCCATTGTTTTCAGAAGGAAGGGAGGAGATCAATTTTGTCTGGACCTTGGAAACAGTGCGAGATTGAGAAGGTAGAATGGTAGACTTGCTGGGAGACAGCCCAAAACATTAAGGGAAGCAGTCACAACAGCTAAAAAGAGGAGTAATCACCCGAGAGCTGACTAAAACCATCATTGAGGGTGATCGCTGAGGGGACTCAAGCAGCGAGCGGCTGCCAGCTACCCAGACTCAAATGATGGGAAAAATTCCCATTGGCGGGAAAACAAATGACAGGCCAATTTTGAATGATGGGACTGTTTGATGAAGTGTCAGAAAGCTGAATGCTATCCACTGAGCCGTTTAATGCTTACTTGAAGACAACCAGAGTGGCTGAAGACTTAAAGGTACAATTTTTCTTGAACACCATTGGGAGCAAAACCTTTGCCATTCTAAGGAGTCTGGTACAGCCATAGAAACCAGCAGGGAAGACCTAGAAAGGATTCTGTGAAGTATTGGAATGTCGCGTTGTACCAAAGTCACTGATAATTGCGGAGTGTTTCTGCTTTTATAAAAGAGAGGGGGAGTCCGTCACCCGATTCTTGGCCACCCTAAAGAGGTTATTGGAACATTGTGAATTCAGAGGGGTCCTCAGAGATACCTTTGCATTGGCGTGTGGTCTCCAGCATGAAGCCATTCAGTGGAAGTTACTAACGGAGAGACCTGGATGTCAAATTCAAAATCGCTAGCTCAATGGAGATGTCAGCCAGTGAAGCAACGCAGTTTGGTATCAGTGCCCGGCTGCATAAAGTAGCAGACGTTCAGTTGAGTGATACCAACAATGTGGCAGGTTTGGCCACAAGGAGTCGACATGTTGGACCCGAGAGTGCCAAAATGTAAGCAAGTGAGCCACATTGCCTGAAATTGCCAGCTACAACCCAAACAAGAGAACAGGAGTCAAGGAGACAAGACATAAGATGCATTCAGCAGCCAGGAAGGAGAGAGGGCCTCAGCAGTGTCTGTGGGAGAAGCTGAAGGGTCAGAATCACCAGCATTAAACATTCTGTCGATATGGGGTGAAGCTGATTGTTTCTGGGTTCTTCCCACATGAAAGGGGAAGATAGTTCAGATTCACAGTGGCACCCCAATTCCCGAAACAGTCCATGTTTGTTTTAATCAGCAGAGATTGTCCCAGGAAGTGGTCATTGTAGGAGCCTCGATTGTGCAGGCACATGGATTTGGCAGGAAATTCAGCGCTCAAGCCTACGTGATAACAGGCACTCAGTTTGCTTGCTGCTGGAAGTTGCCAGGGCTCAATGAATGACATATATAGCCTTTTAGAAGCTGTCAAATGTGGGCATGTGAAGGAGATGACTAATTCTCCCTCCATCATGTGAACAAATTCGTATCACAGATGTGTTACAGCACAGAACAAAACCATCCATCTCACTTTGTGCATGGCTCTCTGACAAAGTGATACATTTCTGCCACTCCCCAAACTCCTTCCTTTGTAACTCTGTCCATTCTTCTTTTAAGAAAATTCTCTTCAAAATATTTTCGAATGTTAAATCTACCTCCATCACATTGTCAGGCAGTGCTGTGTGAAAATGTATCTCCCATGTCTTCTTTTGGCAGTTCCTTTAAATCTGTGTCCTCTCATTCATGAACCTTTCATGAATGTGAACAGTTTCTCAAAATCTACTCTGCCTAGACCAAACCTGATTCTAAATACCTCGATCAAATCCACTCTCAGCCTTCCTTTCTCTAAGGGGAACAGACCCAACATCCCCAATCTGATATAGTGAGAACTGCAGATGCTCGAGTCAGAGGTAACACAGTGTGGAGCTAGAGGAACACAGCAGGCCAGGCAGCATCAGAGGAGCTGGAAAGTTGACATTTTGGGTTGGGATCCTTCTTCAGAAAAATCCGTCTTCTTAACTGAAATTCCACATGGCTGGAAACATGCTTGTGAATCTTTTCTGCACTATCACTGTTGCCTGCACATCGTTCCTAAAATGTGCCAACTAACAAAATACCTCAGTTTACAGACCACCATATTCCCTGGCCAGCATTTCTCTCTCAGGCCTGTGTAATACTCCAGCAAAGCTCAACGTAAGCTGAAGGAATAATGCCTCATCTTCCACCTAGATACCTTACAGCCTTCATGACTCAACATTGAGTTAAAAATTTCAGAATGTCAACACCCCTCCATCCTCTCTCTATATTAATTTTCCTCTTGCCATACTCCTGTATCTGTCCTGGATGTTCCAGTATAGCCATACCATTTTCACCTCTTGTTCGCACCTCACCCAGCAGCTATCTCTCAACTATCAGCAATCTCTTGGTTTGCCTATGTCTTTTTGGTCTCTCTCTCTCTCTCTCTCTAGGCACCATCTCCATGTGCTCTTTTCACTTCCTAATCCCCATACCCTTCCAACCCACCCTGTCATCAGCATAAGTCTTTCTGCTTCTGCCTCAATAATATTTCATGATCCACTTTCACTGCCTTTTGACACAGGAAGTTCCAAAGTCAATTGCTGTAGGTGAAAAAGCTCTCATCTGTATCTTAAAATTGTGACCTTTAATATTACCAGTCCCTGGACAATGGACATGTCAGGTCATGAACATGTTGTGAGGAAGGGTCACTGGACCCGAAACATTAACTCTGTTTTATCCTTCACAGATGCTACCAGACCTGCTGAGTTTTTCCAGCAACTTTGCTTTTGTTCCATCAATTGACATCACAGGTATCCTGCTAGGCACTTAACTGAAGTCATATACCTTCACGGAAATTATATCTTTAGTTCACAATCTCAAAGGATCTCAAAAAACAAATAATTTAATTAGACAGAACTAAAATCAAACATTTATTTCATCTCTATTTTAAAATTCAAATTCCTGCATGATACTAACATATTATACACTTTTATTGAGTTACAGGACAAATGTAGCCAAATAGCATGTTGCATTCTGTCAAAATCCCTTTGAGAGACATGCTCATGATATCATTACTGTATTATAGCATGTGACTTTAAGTAGAAAGATCTCAGACTCTCAGCATGACATGCCGATGAAAGCATGAAACTCTTTGCAACTGAATACCTTAATGGCAGCCCAACACAGGTGCATTTATGAATATTTTTATATCTTAGTGACCCTTCATAAATGTGTGTTGAATATGTTAATACCATAGTTCTTATAATAGGAACTAGAAACAGGAATTGACAATTTAATACCTCAAGCCTGCTTTGCCATTTGATATGGTCATGGTTGATCTCATCTCGGCCTCAGCTCCGTTTTCCTGCCCACTCCATAACCCTTCAACCCATTACTCCGTAAAAACATATCTATCTCCTCCTTAAATTTATTCAATGTCCCAGTATCCACCACACTCTGGGGTAGTGAATTCCATAAATTCATGACAATTTGAGAGAAGTAATTTTTCCTTACCTGTTTTAAATCTGCTACCCCTTAACCTAAAACTATGACCTCTTGTTTTAGTTTGCCCCATATGAGGAAACATCCTTTCTATATCTGAGATAAAAGGTACTGCAGATGCTGGAGAATCCGAGATAACAAGGTATGGGGCTGGCTGAACACAGCAGGCCAAGCAGCTCACATATCCTTTCTATATCTACTTTGTCAATCTCATTTAGCATATGAAATACCTCAATTAGAAGAGAGTACAAGCCTAAACTGTTGAATCTCTCTTCGTAAGACAAATCCCTAAACTCAGAAATCAATGTTGCAAAATTTCTCTGAATTGCCACCGGTACAACTATATCCCTCCTCATGTCAGAGGACCAAAATTCTGCGCAAAACTCCAGGTGCAGTCTCACTAATGCCCTGTACAGTTGCAGCAACACTTCCTTACTTGTATACCCTCTTCCTTCAGCAATAAATGCCAAATTTCCATTTGCCTTCTTTGTTCTCTGCTGTACCTGAATACAAGTTTTCTGTGATTCCTCTGCACCAAAGCACTCTGAAGTTTTTCTCCATTTAGCTAATAAGCTGCCTTCCTATTCCATTTAGCTAATAAGTTGCCTTTCTATTCCTCTGACCAAAATAGATATCCTTAAACTTATCTTTATTAAGCACTATTTGCCATGTTTTTGCCCATTTACCTAACCTATCCATATCCATTTGTAAATTTCTTATTTCTTCATTTCAAATTAGTTTCCTACCTATTTTCATGTCATCTGCAAATTTTGCTGTAATTCTTTCTAATCCCATATCCGCATCTTTAAGATAACATAAGTTTGTGGCATCAGGCAAAGACACCCTGTTGGAGGGGAAACAACACATTATAGTAAACAGTGCTAAGTGCCTATAAATAAATTACTCCATGATTTTGGTGTAGATATGTGAAAACCTCATTGAAGATCACCAGTATTGCAGCCCTGAACTGTTTTATTTTCAAGCAAAGAAAATACCCGATACTCTCCGTTTCTTGTTTTTTGGTTTCAAACTGCAATGAAATATATGTATTCCTACAGCTTCCTCAGATTTCAGAATTATCAGTTTAGCATTTTAAATTACACTTGCAATTCTTTCATAATTTAATCTTTCATTTTACTAAAACAAAATTGAGAAAAAAATGCATTTCATGCAAATCCACAGAACACTCTAGTTACATTTCATTGCAATTCTCTTCTTTAGGTTCCAAAAGGGACATTAAAGTTAAGACACATGCAATATCATTGGACGCTTTATTTGCATTCTTCATCCTTACAATATTTTCTTAACAACTGAATTCAGACTCAAAAAGAAGCAAGCAAGGTAAATAAATTATGTTAGTTGTCTTGAATTCCATTTTTCTTCAAGTGTGTCTAGGTTTGTTTTACGAGATCCTGCCCCTCCTATTCTAGGGGATTCTCTGTCCTGAATGACTTCCAAAAGCACATGTCCCACCTCAAAGACACCATAGGGGTTTGAGAACAAGTCTCATCCTATCTGTCTACAAATTCAGGGACTGGTCCCATGCACCCTGATAGGATTTCTCTGTGTACTTACAATTCTTATCTCTCTTCTCCAGCTCCTGCCTGAGTTTTACTGATTTAGCCTCATATCTCCTATTCTGGTAAATGTATCGGAGTTCTATGAAGGAGTAATGTGCACTGTGGATAAGAAAGAACCCAATGCCTGAAGTTCCAGGACGTGTTTGACAAGGTGTCATAGCAAAAGCTATTGCACAAAGTAGAAGCATGGGAAGATAGAATTACATTATCACAGATTGAAGATTAGCTGGCTCAAAGAAATGGAGATTATGTTTACATAAGTCTTTTCTGATTGATATGTGTCAACTGGAGTTCCACAGGGGTCTGTGTTGGAGTATCAACTTTTTACAATTTATATCAATAAGTTAGAAAATGGAAACAAAGGTATGGTTACTAAATCTGAAGATGACACAAAGGTAGGAAATTATGCGGTGAAGAGAACATAAGGAGGTTGCAGACCGATGTAGATAAGATTGATTGAATGGACAAAAATCCTGCAGATCCTGCAACTGCAGAATTTGGATGTGTAGAGAAATCTAGGTATTCCAGTAACAAAATGTGACTGTACAGGTAGAGCAAGTTTGTAAGAAAGCTAATGCAGTGCTATCCTTTATTGTGAAAGGAATTGAACATAAAAGTAAGGATGCTATGTTTCAGTTATACCATCCATTGGGGAGACCCCTGCCTTGACTGAATGCTGCGCAGTTTTGGTATCCTTATTTAAAGAAGGTTCCCAATACATTTGAAGCTTTTCAAAGGAGGTTTATTATTTTGATATTTGGAATGAATGCTCTAACATAAGAACACAAGAACTAGGAACAGGAGTGGGCAATTTAGCTCCTCACGATTGCTCTGCCATTTAAAACAGTCATGGCTGATCTCATCTCAGCTTCAACTCCACGTTCCTGCCCACCCTGCATAGCCTGTCAACACATTACCAATTAAAAATCTATCAATCTTCTCCTTAAATTTACTCAATGTCCTGGTGACCAACGCTCTCTGCGGTACTGAATATCAGAGATTCACAATCCTTTGAGAGAAGCGTTTCCTCCTCATCTCCGTTTTAAATCTGTTACCCCTTAGTCTAAAACAGTGATCTCTCGTTCTAGATTGCCTCACAGCAGAAACAGCCACACGACATCAAAATTGGATAAAGGAGAAGATAGGTTGAGAGGAGACAGACAGGTCAAAGAGGCGGGGTTAGAACCAGTGAAGGTGAATGTAGGTGGGGATTTAGGTGGGGGATAGGTCAGTCCAGGGAGGGCGGACAGGTCAAGGAGGCGGGATGAGGTTAGTGGGTAGGAGATGGGAGTGGGGCTTGAGGTGGGAAGAAGGGTTAGGGAGGTGGGGACCAACTGGACTGGTTTTGGGATGTGGTCGGCGGAAGGGAGATTTTGAAGCTTGTGAAGCCCACATTGATAGCCTTGGGCTGCAGGGTTCCCAAGCAAAATATGAGATGCTGTTCCTGCAGCTTTCGGGTGGCGTCATTGTGGCAATGCAGAAGGCCCGGGATGGGCATGTTGTCCGAGGAGTTGGTGTTGGGGGGGGAGCAAGTTGAAATGGTTCGCGACTGGGAGGTGTAGTTGTTTGTTGCAAAATGAGTGTAGGTGTTCCGCAAAGCGGTCCCCAAGCCTCCGCTTGGATTCCCCGATGTCGAGGAGGCCACAACGGGAACAGCGGATGCAGTATACCACATTAGCAGATGTGCAGGTGAACATATGTTTGATGTGGAAGGTCTTCTTGGGGCCTGGGATGGGGGTGAGTGGGGAGGTGTAGGGGCAGGTGTAGCACTTGCTTCGGTTGCAGGGAAAAGTGACAACCGAAGCAAGTGCTACACCTCACCCCCATCCCAGGCCCCAAGAAGACCTTCCACATCAAACAGATGTTCACCTGCACATCTGCTAATGTGGTGTACTGTATCCGCTGTTCCCATTGTGGCCTCCTCGACGTCGGGGAAACCAAGCGGAGGCCTGGGCATCGCTTTGCGGAACACCTACACTCATTTCGCAACAAACAACTACACCTCCCAGTCGCGAACCATTTCAACACCCCCTCCCCCCCAACTCCTCGGACGACACGTCCATCCCGGGCCTTCTGCATTGCCACAATGATGCCACCCGAAAGCTGCAGGAACAGCATCTCATATTTTGCTTGGGAACCCTGCAGCCCAAGGCTATGAATGTGGACTTCACAAGCTTCAAAATCTCCCCTCCCCCGACGGCATCCCAAAACCAGCCCAGCTGGTCCCCACCTCCCTAACCATTCCTCCCAACTCAAGCCCCACCCCCATCTCCTACCCACTAACCTCATCCCGCCTCCTTGACCTGTCCGCCCTCCCTGGACTGACCTATCCCCCACCTAAATCCCCACCTACGTTCACCTTCACTGGTTCTAACCCCGCCTCTTTGACCTGTCTGTCTCCTCTCAACCTATCTTCTCCTTTATCCATCTTCTATCTGCCTCCCCCTCTCCCTATTTGTTTCAGAATCCCCTTCCCCTCCCCGATTTCTGAAGAAGGGTCTCAACCCGAAACCTCAGCTTTCCTGCTCCTCTGATGCTGCTCGGCCTGCTGTGTTCATCCAGCTCCACGACATTTTATCTCAGATTCTCCAGCATCGGCAGTTCCTACTATCCCTCGACATCAAAATTGTTTGGTTTATGACTGGGCTTGTTTCCATTGGTGACCAGAAAGGGAGGGGTATTTTGATTGAAGCATGTAAGGTCCTCAATGGTTTTGACAAGTTGGACAAAGAACAGATACTTCTTCTTGTGGCTGAATCCAAAGGAAAGAGGCACTGTTTAAATATTGGAGGCACAATCAAGGCTCCTACAGTGACCACTTCCTAGGACAGTCTCTGTTGATTAAGCTGAACATGGACTGTTTCGGGAATTGGGGTGCGACTGTGCCTGTACCACTTGCATCTTAACTATCTTCCCCTTTCATGTGGGAAGAACCCAGAAACAATCAGCTCCACCCCATCCCGACAGAATGTTTAATACTGGTGATTCTGACCCTTCAGCTTCTCCCGCAGACCCAGCTGAGTCCCTCTCTACTTCCTGGCTGCTGAATGCATCTTATGTCTTGTCTCCTTGACTCCTGTTCTCTTGTTTGGGTTGTAGCTGGCAATTTCAGGCAATGTGGCTCACTTGCTTACATTTTGGCACTTTCGGGTCCAACATGTCGACTCCTTGTGGCCAAACCTGCCACATTGTTGGTATCACTCGACCGAACGTCTGCTACTTTATGCAGCCGGGCACTGATACCAAACTGTGTTGCTTCACTGGCTGACATCTCCATTGAGCTAGCGATTTTGAATTTGACATCCAGGTCTCTCCGTTAGTAACTTCCACTGAATGGCTTCATGCTGGAGACCACACGCCAATGCAAAGGTATCTCTGAGGAGCCCTCTGAATTCACAATGTTCCAATAACCTCTTTAGGGTGGCCAAGAATCGGGTGACGGACTCCCTCTCTCTTTTATAAAAGCAGAAACACTCCGCAATCATCAGTGACTTTGGTGCAAAGCAACATTCCAATACTTCACATAAACCGAAAGAACTGCAGATGCTGTAAATCAGGAACAAAAACAAAGTTGCTGGAAAAGCTCAGCAGGTCTGGCAGCATCGGTGAAGGATAAAACAGAGTTAATGTTTCGGGTGCGGTGACCCTCCCTCAGAACATGTTTATGACCTGACATGTCCATTGTCCAGGGGCTTGTAATATTTGTTGTTATACTGTTCTTATGTTATGTCGTTCTTTTTGTCTTGTAAAATGTGTTGTATCTACAATAATGAAGAAAATGACTGCAAAAGGTCAAAGGACCAAGGGGGTGGCCCTACTACGCCTACCATTAACTATGTAATTCCTGCCTTGGTTTGTCTTACCAAAACGCAACACCTTATATTTTAAGACATTTGCAGTTCTGCAGCGCCACAGCATGTTATCTCTGACTCCAGCATCTGCGGTTCTACCTATCACCATCCCACCTACCTTGCCCAGCCCCACCCCTACTCTCTCTATTTATTTCTGAGCTCCCTTCCCCCTCCCCATTTCTGAAGAAGGGTCCCGACCCGAATCATCAACTTTCCTGCTCCTCTGATGCTACCTGGCCTGCTGTGTTCCTCCAGCTCCACTCTGTGTTACACCTCATATTTTTCTAAGTTAAACTCCATATACCACTCCTCTGCCCATTAACCCATCTGATCAAGATCTTGCTGTAGTCTTAGTTAATCTTCTACACTGTTGACTATATCACCAATTTAGGTGTTATCGGCAAACTTATGAACCATACCTCCTATATTCTCATTCAAATTATTTACATAAATGACAAGCAAAAAAGTGGACCCAATACTGATCCCTGTGGAACATCTCTGGTCACACAGGACTCCAGTCTGAATAACAATACTCTACCACCACCCTTTATCTATGACTGTCAAGCCAAGACTTCACACAGATCTCACAACTCAAAACTGGGCATCCAAGAAGTGCTGTGGGCCATCACCAGCAGCAGAATTGTGCTCCAGCAAAATCTGTAACCTCATGGCCTGGTATATCCCCCACTCAACCATTACCATCAATTGATTGTTTGATTGATTAACTTATTGTCACGTGTACTGAAATGCAGTGAAAAGCTTTTTTTACAAGTGGTACAGGCAGATCATAGTAAGCAAAGGATGTACAGATCAAAATGACTCAGACAGAGGCATACAGGTTACATTGCACAGGGCGTGCACTAGGTGAGATCAACGTTAGCAAGATCAGCACTATTTGAGGCTAGTGAGTCCATTCATCAATCTGATAATGGCCAGGAAGAAGCTGTTCCTTCAGGCTTCTGTATCTTGTGCCTGACTGAAGAGGTTGTAGGAGGTCGTTACCGGGGTGCGATGGGTCTTTGATGACGTTGGCCATCTTTCTGCAGCAGCGAGCCGTGTAAATGGAGTCCATAAATGGAACGTTGGCTTCTGCAATGGTCTGGGCTGTGCACACCACCTTCTGTAGTTTCTTACGGTCCTGGGCAGAGCAGTTGCCATATCAGGCTGTTATGTACCTGGACAATATGCTTTCAATGGTGCATCCGTAGAAGTTGGTGAGGGACCTTATGGACATGCCACATATCTTGAGCCACCTGAGGAAGAAGAGGTTATCGTCACTCTGAGAAACTTGATCCTATTCACCCTCTCAACCTCAATTGATATAGATGGTGACGTGTTCTCCTCCTTTCTCCCTGAAGTCAATGATCAGTTCTTTAGTTTTGCCGACGTTGAAAGACAGATTGTTTTCATTGCACTATATCACCAAGCTATCTCCCTTCTGTATTTTGACATTGTTAGATATCCATCCCACTATGGTGATGTCATCAGTGAACTTGTAGATTGTGTTCATTTGGAATTTGGCAACACAGTTGTAGGTGTACAGGGAGCACAGTAGAGGGCTGACGACACATCTTTGGGGGGGCTTCAGTGTTGAGTGTTTTTGTGGAGGAGGTGCCATGGGATCAACCCTGGTTCAATGCAGAGTGCAGGAGGGCGTGGCAGGAGAAGCATCAGGCAAACATGAGGCAAACATGAAGATGAAGTGTCAGCCTGGTGAAGACACCAAACAGGACTACTTGCATGCCAAACAGCATAAGCAGCAAGTGACAGACAGAGCTAAGTGATCCCACAACCAACAGATCAGATCTAATCTCTGCAGTCCTGCCAAATCCAGTGGCAAATGGTGGTGGACAATTAAACAACTCATTGGAAGAGGAGGCTCCACAAATATCCCCATCCTCAATGATGGAAGAGTCCATCATGTTATTATAAAAGATAAGGCTGAAGCTTTCGCAGCAACCTTCAGCCAAAAGTGCTGAGTGGATGATCCATCTCGGCCTCCTCCAGTAGTCCCCACCATTACAGATACCAGTCTTCAGCTAATTCGATTCACTCCACGTCATATCAAGAAACAGTTGGCAACACTACATAATGCAAAGTCTATGGGCCCTGACAGCATTCTGGCAATAGTACTGAAGACTTGTGCTCCAGAACTTGCTGCTCCCCTAGCCAAGCTGTTCCAGTACAGTTACAATACTGGCATTTACCTGACAATGTGGAAAATTGCCCAAGTACATCCTATACATAAAAAGCAGGACAAATCCAACCCAGCCAATTACTGCCCTGTCAGTCTACTGTCGATCATCAGTAAAGTAATGGAAGGTGCCATCAACAGTGCGATCAAGCAGCACCTGCTGTGCATAACCTGCTCAGTGATGCCCAGGTTGAGTTCTACCAGGGCCACTCAGTTCTTGACCTTATTACAGCCTTGGTTCAAACACAGACAAAAGAGCTGAATTCCAGAGGTGAGGTGAGAGTGACAGCCCTTAACACCAAGGCTACACTCAACTGATTGTGGCATCAAGAAGACCCTGCAAAACTGGAATCAATGGGCATCAGGGGCAAACTCTTCGGTGGTTGGAGTCATACCTGACACATAGGAAGATGGTCATCGTTGTTGGAAGTCAATCATCTTACCACCAGGATATCTCTGCAGGAGTTCCTCAGGGTAGTGTCCTCAGTCCAACCATCTTCAGCTGCTTCATCAATGACCTTCTCTCCATCATAAGGTCAGAAGTAGGGATGATTGCACAACGTTCAGCATCATTCATGACTCCTCAGATACTGAAGCAGTCCATGTTCAAATGCAACAAGATCTGGACAATATCCAGGCTTGGACTGACAAGTGGCAAGTAACATTTATGCCACACAAATGCCAGGCTATGACCATCACCAATAAGAGACAATCTAACCACCGCCCTTTGGCATTCAACGGTGTTACCATCACTGAATCCCCTGCTATCAACATACTGGGGGTTATCATTGACCAGAAACTCAACTGGACTCAGCACATAAACACATTGCCGACAAGAGCAAGTCAGCAACTTGGAATACTGCAACTAGTAACTCAACTCCCGACTCCTCAAAGCCTGTCCACCATCTACAAGGCACAAGTCAGGAGTGTGATGGAATAATCCCCACTTGCAGGATGAGTGGAGCTCCAACAACACTCAAGAAGCTTAACACCATCCAGGACAAGGCAGCCCGCTTGATTGGCACTACACCCACAAGCATCCACTCCCTCCACCACGACACTCAGAAGCAGCAGTGTGTACTGTCTACAAGATGCACTGCAGAAATTAACCTAAGACTTCAGACAGCACCCTCCAAACCCACAACCACTTCCATCTAGAAGGACAAGGGCAGCAGATACATGGGAACGCCACCACCTTCAAGTTCCCCTCAAAGCTACTCAGCATCCTGACTTGGAAATATATCACCGTTCCTTCACTTTTGCTGGGTCAAAATGCTGGAACTCTCTCCCTAATAGCATTGTGGGTCAACCCACAGCAGGTGAGCTGCAACGGTGCAAGAAGGCAGCTCACCACCACCTTCTCAAGGGCAGCTAGGGATAGGCAATAAATGCTGGCCAGCCAGCAACGCCTACATCCCACAAATGAATAAAATCAAAAATTGTATCCATTTGGCTAGCTACCCCAAGGTCCCATGTGATCTAACTTTACTAACCAGTCTACTATGTGGAACCTTGCCTTAGGCCGATTTAAAATCAATTAAAACAATGTCCATTGCTCTGCCTTCATCTATCTTCTTCATCACCTCTTCAAAAACCTCAATCAAGTTTGTGAGAAGCAATTTTCCACATACAAAGCCATATTGACTATGCCTCGTCAGCCCTTACCTATCCGAATACATGTAAATCCAGTCCTTCAGAATCCCCTCCAACAATTTACCAACCACTGATGTAAGGCTGACCAGTCTATAGTTCCTTGGCTTTTCCTTCCAGTCTTTCTTAAATAATGGCACAACACTATCCAGCCTTCAGTTTTCTGGAACTCCACCCATGGCTGCTGATGACACAAATGTGACAAGGGATGACAAGGGACACCGTAGCTTCCCTAGCTTCCTACAATGTTCTGGAAAACACCTGATCAGTTCCTGGGGATTCATCTACTTTAATGCATTTTAAGCCATCGAGCACCTCCTCTTCTGCAAAATGGACTCTTTTCAAGACATCGCTATTTATTTCCCTAAGTTCCCAAGTTTCCACGTCTTTCTCCACAATAAATAGTGATATGAAATATTTGTTTAGTTTCTCCCCCAATTTCTTTGGTTCCACACGTTTACGGCTTTGTTGATGTTTAAGGGGCCCTATTTTCTTCCTAGTTACTCTTTTGCCCTTTATATATTTGTAGAACCTGTTTAGATTATCCTTAACCTTATTTGCCGAAACTGTCTCATGTCCCCTTTTTGCCCTCCTGATTTCCCTCTTAATTGTTTCGCTACTCCCGCTATACACCTCCAGGGATTCACCTGATCCCAGCTAAGCACAAAGACAAATCTGGGGCTACCCAAGTAATCCTACCCTCTCGTACCAAGTACTGACAGTGTGGGTCATACCTTGACACTTGACCCTGATTTTTTACACCAATGCTTCAATTGTGAAACATGTTGTGCTGACATCATTTACAGCAGCTTCAGAGAGGCATTTTTATGTTATGTATAATTTTATGTTATCTGTGAATTCTTAGAATTTCATTCACGTTCTGGCCATGTCTCTCCAGTTCCCCCATTACACTTGATATTGGACGGTCATGATTTTATCTTCTTTGAATTCAAACTGTTCCAAATCATTTATTTCCTCTAATATTTTAACCTATTTCTAACAGTTTTCATTGATTTGTTGAAAGTTGTGATAGCTAATCTGTTTACAAATGGTGTTCCACTGTTGAATGTAATAGCTGAACCATTAATCCATTCTATTTGTACTCACCCATGAAAGTGAGATTTCATTTGATTTTCCTGGCCCTCATAGAGACAAGCACTTTTATCCGCATTTATCACATTCTAGAACATGGGAGGCTGGATCCCAATTCCAATGACTAAAAACACAGGATGATGCTTGTACTGTTCCAGTATTCCAGGTTGCTATCCTTAACCAGATAAATGATTGCACACACCCATGCTCTTTATACTATCTTATCACAATATAGCCTACCTACGTTGTTACATTAATCCTTATTTTTATAAGGTAATAACTACATTCTTGTGGTATCTCACAACTTCCTTTCTGCCAGCCATTGATAACATACTGGTTGTAGCTACTTGTAAATGATACCTCTGAACAGGAATCCCATTGTTCTTCCAGATAGGAATAGTTTCCTACTGTAAAGGAGTTGCTAACCTGAGTGAAGAAACATGCATTATTCACACAGATCAGAATACTATAGACAATTAAAACTCCTTGTTGTACATCTATTGTCGTCAAAGCATATTTCTTTTCTCTTCGCCCTTGCATTCCTCTAGCCATTTGCATGGCAACCCGTAAAGTATAGTTATTAATGGCAAATAGATACTATAATTTAAGAGCAGGATTGGAACTAGACATCTCTTTTTTTCTATATTTATTATTTTTGAACTTCTAATCCTTGGTCCAATTCTAAACCTAAAATCCCTGGTGATTCTCAAAACATCATATGTTACTTCGAGTGATCAGGGAAACAATGCAGTAAGAGTTTAGGCTCCCCTATCCCATCCATTCCAAACAGATGGGTTTACAATTGTAAAGTCCAAATAAAATTCCAACAGTGTTCTTCAACAAGTGACATTATATCCTTGATCCTCTTTCCGTCGTTCAATGAGGTGGTCTTCGCCATTCCACTTGTACTCTGTTGGCTTGATGGTGTGTAGTAGGGCCACCCCCTTGGTCCTTTGTCTTTTTGCAGTCATCTTCTTTATTATTGTAGATACAACACATTTTACAAGACAAAAAAGAAGTGACATAGCACAAGAACAGTATAATAACAAAGGTTACAAGTCCCTGGACAATGGACATGTCAGGTCATGAGCATGTTGTGAGGGAGGGTCACCGGACCTGAAACATTAACTCTGTTTTATCCTTCACAGGGGCTGCCAGACCTGCTGAGCTTTTCCAGCAACTTTGTTTTTGTTCCTGATTTACAGCATCCGCAGTTCTTTCAGATTTTATTGCAGAATGGTAGATGTTGTTTACATGGGCTTTATCGAGGCCTTCAAAAAGGTCCCACATGGTAGTCTGGTTAATAAGGTTAGATCTCTTGGGATCCAGGGAGAGCTAGCCAATTGGATACAAAATTGGTTTGACAGTAATAGACAGAGGGTGATGGTAGAAGGTTGTTATTCAGAATGGAAACCTGTGACCAGTGGAGTTCCACAGGTTTGGCTATTGGTTTCATTCTTGTTTGTTGTTTTTGTTAATGATTTGGATGAGAATATAGGAGCAATGGTTAGTAAATTTGCAGATGAGACTAGATTTGGTGGTATAGTGGACAGTGTAGGTTATCTGAGAGTACAACAAGATCTTGATCAGATGGACTAATGGACAGAGGAGTGGTATATGGAATTTAATTTAGAAAAATGCGAGACCTTGTATTTTGGCAATGCAAACCAGAGCAGGAATTTCACAGTTAATGGTAGGGTGCTAGGATGTGCTGTTATACAGAGAGACCTGGGGATTCTGTGTTCTGCTGTTCCATCATTGAGGATGGGGACATTTATAGATCATCCTCCACCAGTTAGTTGTTTAATTCTCTCCCACCATTGATGACTGGCAAGCTTAGATCTGACCTGTTGGTTGTGGGATTGCTTAGCCTTGTGTATCATTTGCTGCCTATGCTATTTAGCACATAGGTAGTTCTGCTCGGTAGCTTCATTAAGTTGATCCCTCATTTATAGACATGCATGGGGCTATTCCTGGCATGCCCTCCTGCAATCTCCATTGAACCAGGGTTGATCCACTGGCTTGATAGTAATGTTTGAGTGGGAATGTACCAAGCCATGAGGTTACAGATTTTGCTGTCGTACAGTTCTGCTGCTGTTGATGGCCCATAGTGCCTCATGGATGCCAAGTCTTGAGACGTTAGTTCTGATCAAAGTCTGTCCCATTTAGCACAAAGTTAGTGCCACATTTGCACCTCCTCAGATACTGAAGCAGTCCATGTGCAAATGCAACAACATATGGACAATACCCAGGCTTGGGCTGACAAGCGGCAAGTAACATTCACGCCTTACAAGTGCCACGCAATGACCATCCCCAATAAGGGACAATCTAATCACTGCCTCGCGACATTTTAGTGGTGTTCCCATCACTGAACTCCTGCTATCATCATCCTGGGGTAACCACTAACCAGAAACTCAACTGAACCAGCAATACGGACAGGTCAGAGGCTAGGAATACTGCAGTGAGTAACGCATCTCCTGACTCCCCGAAACCTGTATACCATCTACAAGGCTCAAGTTACGTGTGCAATGGAATACTCCCCACATGTATGGAAGCGTGCACCTTGAACAACAGTCAAGGAGCTTGATGCCATCCAAGGTCACAATAGCCCATTTGATTGGCTTCATAGCCCCAATTATGCACTCCCTCCACCACCAACGCTCAGCAGCAGCACTGAGCACTACCTACAAGAAGCACTGCAGAAATTCAGACCCTTAGACAACATCTTCCAACCCTATGACCACTACCCAGAGGGCTAGGCATAGCAGAAACGTGGGAACACCACCAACTGAAAATTCCCCTTCAAGCCACTTACCTTCCAGACTTGGAATTACTCACTGTCCTTCCCTGTCAATTTCCTCCCTAATGGCATTGTGGGTCAACCTGCGGCCCGTGCACTACAGTGGTTCAAGAAAGCAGCTCACCATCACCTTCTCAAGGGCAACTGGGAATGGGCAATGAATGCTGGCCCAGCCAACAATGTTCATTTCCCACAAGTGAATAAAAACAAGTAATGTGCATAGGTGCAATCCTACACTAATGGATAGGTGCTAGAAGGCTTTATGATATTTTGTGTATTTGTCACACTACGTGCTTTTCTTGTGTTTTTTTAAAAATACATTTAGTATTTAAAAACTGAAGGAACTGCAGATGCTGTAAATCAGAGACAAAAATTAAAATTGCTGGGTAAGCTCAGCAGGCCTGGCAGCATCTGTGGAGAGAAAACAGAGTTAACGTTTTGGGTCAAGGAAGGGTCACTAGGATCCTTAGTTCAAGAGGGTAGTAGAGGTGGGAATCCTTAAGACATTTGGGAATTATTTCGGTGAACACTTGAAATTTAGTAGCATACAGGTATGGACCAAGTGCTTATCTCTCTGAGTCTATGGCTGATGTGCACATACACACATACCATAATTTCCCAACAGTGTCTTCCCCAATACGTGGCAGGCACTGGCTGCGTGAAATTTCAAGAATGGCTACAGAATGCCTCCACTATTCAGTCAAACCCATAGGTGGAATATTGGAAAATGTGCAGAATGTATGCATGCGGGTTATATCAAGTTGCGTCTTAAGAGTTTGTGTTTTGGTGTTGATTTAATTGGCTTGTTTGTAATTTCTAAGGCATAATAAACCTCTTAAATAAAAACCACACTCCATTTGCCACAGTGGCAGGTGCTTCGTTGTGTGAGTTATCATATCTGGGATCTTTGTAATTTCATGACAGCAAAGCAGTGACAATTGTTAACTTGCTCAATTCTTTTCTCACCACTTGATTACCAGGAGTCATCAGTGAGAGAACCTCCTTTCCATACATGAGTGTGAAGCCCACTGTCAAGTGGAAGTTATTTCTCAGGAGTGAATAATGCTATCACCTGACAGCTAGCTGTTTTGTAATTTGCCAAAGACTTGCTTTAATCTGCATTCTATTCATATACTCCAATAGAAGGAAGTGCATTTACTGTATAGAACATTTTAATTTAATTCTTTCCTCCAGAGACTCAGTAGTGAGTTCTGCAATTTGTTTTAGGTAATGTTTGCACAACATTGTTTTTCTACATTCGATTACAATTGAGATTTTGTATTTCACAAATTTGCATTGGCAATGCTTTTGTGTAAATAAGATATTGAGGGAAGAGTTTGCTTCTTGCTTGGCCAACTGTTGAAACATTCCTCTTAATCTTAACATAAAAACAGGTGAGTCACACCCTTTAATCCATCAAATAACTGTGGTTCCTCCAGAGAGTAGCAAATCAAACTTATTTAAAAGCAAAGTACTGTGGATGCTGGAAATCTGAAATAAAATCAGAAAATGCCAGGAAACAGAACCGATCCTTGGTCCTTTCTCTATTTTCTCACTCACTCGTGCTCACTGCTTTCCTCACAGACACTCTACTCCTAACTCCTCCTCAAACTTTCCAGCTCTCTTGCTACTTCATGCTCACAGCAAAGTTTCGGAGAACGACAGTAGGTGAGGGAGCCAGAGGGGAGGAGTGAAACAAGGTGTTGCAAACAGGTTCCGTTCTTGAGCCTGTTTACAAGTATGCAAGTTGGAACACAATGCAGAAAAATATAAAAGTAGCCATTTATAAGTACAGGAAATGTACATTTGTCGATCTTTAAAATTACACCCTTGTTTGGGGTCATATTCATAAGTACGAGCATTTGTTAAATTGGACATTTGTGATCAGGGACCACCTGTAGAGCTAGAGGCTCAGTAATCTGGAGGTAAACAAAAAAAATGTAATAATTAGCAAGAGGATGTTTGGGCCATTTGAGCTCAAAGCAGCAATACAGTTATAATGTAAAAGTTATGGGTAGAAATGTAGCTCACCATTATCACATGCTTCCTTATGGGAAAACAATGTTAATTTAACACATATTAGTTTAACCTTGTATTCTCAACATGTTTCACAAAAAAGCAAGTAGTAAGTGCAGTGAGTTACGAGAGCATAGTTAGATGATTTAGTATGGCACAAATCTGTTCAGGGACACAACCCCTAGTCAAATTGCTGTATTTGTGTAATTGCTGCGACACTTAGTAATTGTGCATGTGAAGAATATTGTATTAGTTGTATCAAATTCCTATTAAATAAATACATATAGAAGTTACAGAGAAAATTCAAGGAATGTATTGCACATACCATTACTTAGACTTAAGTAACTAATATTCTGTAATATGGAAAATAGCTCACCATAAATTGCCAAACTGCACTGCTGTGACACTAATCTCAGGGAAAAGCTTGCCATCAACTTATCTGCAAATTTCCTGAAATTGCTGCATTTGTGATTAGATTAATTAAAATTATGCATAAAATTATGTCTGGTACTTAACGATTAAAGGAACTTGTAAATAACACAACTTATTTTCCTGCAGTTACTCAGTCTCACCAACTCAGAAGGGGAAACGTTTAAACCTCAACCTGTCTTTCTTGGAGGTAATTAATTCATTTTTGTACATTTTTAAGATTATTTAACATTTAATTAATGTTTTGATTTTCCTTTCTGTTTGTATTTCTCTCTCTTTCTTTTGTTTTTGTACCTAACTTGATTCTTGTTTACCCTATTTTTCGATGCTTCTGTATTTTAAGTCACCTTAAATTTGGAGATTGACTTGAACAGTAGTTGTATTGTATGCTCTTCCAGCAATTTGTGGCGCAAGAAAATTTTGAACTGAAGGTTGAGGAAAATATTTGAAATAGTCAAGGCACAAGGTGCCCTATTCCAACAAAGTATAAGCCATTGTCTACAGCTCCCACCTCAAACTCCAGTCCCTGGCCATTGCTTCCTTGCTGCTTTCAGTTCACATTCTCGGGATTAACTACACTATATTTCCAACATCATAGCAGCAATTACATTTCAAAAGTACTGCATTTATTGTAAAGTGCTTTGGGACTTCCTGAAGTCTTTCAAGATGTGTTAGAAATGGGCCTTTATTTTTCACAGGCTCAACTACCTATATGAACTTGAGCTGAGCTACTGACCCATATTCTGTCTGTCACCAAAACCAACAACTTCCACAAATGTCTTATCACCAGTCTGCACCCCAATGCTCAAACTCTCATCCATGCTTTTTGTTACCTCCACAGCTGACTGTCTGTGCTGTCCCAGATGGCTTCCCAGCTGCATCCTCCATAAGTGTGAATTCTTAAAAAAACTGTGACTGTATCTTAGCTCTCAACTACCACACGATTAAAATTCTAATCATGTACCATACCCTAATGTGGTCATATCCTTGTAGTGTCCAGAATTTTCGGAAAACTGCTCAAACTCTAGTGCTATCTATATCTTTCACTTTCTTCATTCTATTATTGTGTGGTTTTGCCTTCATTCCTCAAGTTTTCAGCTGATCAACCTTGATCCCTTCCTTTATATATCCCTTAAAACTTGCCTACCCTTTTGTCAATTTTTGCCTGATGACAGGCCAATGAGGTACCTTGGATATTTTGCTATACTGAAGGTGTTACTTGAATGCAAGTTGCTGTTGGGCATTTATCCTGGTTTCTTCATGGCCTAGATTAAAAAAAGACTTATTTTTGACATAGATAAACATTAATCTACAACTGTCATCCTGGTGAAAAGTCATTAAGTAGAAAATTTAGCTAGATTTAGCTAGCTAGTTCTGACTATGTTTCGAATATGTCAGAAAATTGTTTCAGTCGTTTCAGCGGCGGGAGTCCGGAACGAGGCGCGAGGGCAGCCTGGGAAGGTGAGCTTCGGGAGTATAAAGGTCTTACCTCGCGTGACTGCGGCCTTTCAGTCGTTTCAGCGGTGGGAGGCTGGGAGGAGGAGCCTGGGAAGGTAAGTTTCTCCTTTAAAAACTTACCTCGTGAATAGGTGGAGTGCGCATCGAGTAGGAGCAGACACGGGATTGTTGAGTAAGTGAGGTAATATATTTGGGCGCCGATTTGGCAAGTTGCTAGTTTTTTTTCCCAATAGTCTGTTTTTTTAGAATTCAGAACAGTGGGAATGGATGTTAGGGCAGTTGCATGCTCCTCCTGTAGAATGTGGGAGGTAAGGGTCACCACTAGTGTCCCCACAGACTTCATCTGCGGGAAGTGCACCCAACACCAGCTCCTTGGAAACCGCTTTAGGGAACTGGAGCTGGATGAACTTTGGATCATTCGGGAGGCTGAGGGGGTGATTGAGAGGAGTTACAGGGAGGTAGTCACACCTCAGGTACAGGAAAAAGGTAGATGGGTTACAGCCAGGGGACGGAAAGGGAACAGGCAGACAGTGCAGGGATCCCCTGTGGCTGTTCCGCTCAATAACAAGTATACCGTTTTGGATACTGTTGAGGGGGATGACTTACCGGGGTAAGCCATGGGGTACAGGTCTCTGGTGCAGAGTCTGACCCTGTTGCTCAGAAGGGAAGGGGGGAGAGGAGGAGAGCACTAGTCATTGGGGACTCCATAGTTTGGGGGACAGATAGGAGATTCTGCAGGAACGAGAGAGACTTGCGGTTGGTGTGTTGCCTCCCAAATGCTAGGGTCCGTGAAGTCTCGGATCGTGTTTTCAGGATCCTTAAGGGGGAGGGGGAGCAGCCCCAAGTCGTGGTCCACATAGGCACCAACGACGTAGGTAGGAAAAGGGATGGGGATGTAAGGCAGAAATTCAAGGAGCAAGGGTGGAAGCTTAGAGCTAGAACAAACAGAGTTGTTATCTCTGGTTTGTTACTCGTGCCACGTGCTAGCGAGGCGAGGAATAGGGAGAGAGAGCAGTTGAACACGTGGCTACAGGGATGGTGCAGGAGGGAGGGATTCAGATACCTGGATAATTGGAGCTCATTCTGGGGTAGGTGGGACCTCTACAAACGGGATGGTCTGCACCTGAACCAGAGGGGTACAAATATCCTTGGGGGGAAATTTGCTAATGCTCTTCAGGAGGGTTTAAACTAATTCAGCTGGAGGATGGGAACCTGACTTGTAGCTCCAGTGTACAGGAAGTTGAGAGTAGTGAGGTCATGAATAAGGTTTCAAGGTCGCAGGAGTGTACTGGCAGGCAGGAAGGTGGTTTGAAGTGTGTCTACTTCAACGCCAGGAGCATCTAGAATAAGGTGGATGAACTTGCAGCATGGGTTGGTACCTGGGACTTTGATGTTGTGGCAATTTTGGAGACATGGATAGAGCAGGGACAGGAATGGTTGTTGCAGGTTCCGGTGTTTAGATGTTTCAGTAAGATCAGGGAAAGTGGTAAAAGAGGGGGAGGTGTGGCATTGTTTGTCAAGGACAGTATTACGGTGGCAGAAAGGACGTTTGATGAGGACTCGTCTACTGAGGTAGTATGGGCTGAGGTTAGAAACAGGAAAGGAGAGGTCATCCTGTTGTGAATTTTCTATAGGCCTCCGAATATTTCCAGAGATGTAGAGGAAAGGATAGCAAAGATGATTCTGGATAGGAGCGAAAGGAACAGGGTAGTTGTTATGGGGGACTTTAACTTTCCAAATATTGACTGGAAACGCTATAGTTCAAGTACTTTAGATGGGTCAGTTTTTGTCCAGTGTGTGCAGGAGGGTTTCCTGACACAGTATGTAGATAGACCAACAAGAGGTGATGCCACATTGGATTTGGTACTGGGTAAAGAACCAGGCCAGGTGTTAGATTTGGAGGTAGGTGAGCACTTTGGTGATAGTGACCACAATTTGGTTACGTTTACTTTAGCGATGGAAAGGGATAGATCTATACTGCAGGGCAAGAGTTATAGCTGGGGGAAAGGTAATTATGAGGTGATTAGGCAAGACTTAGGATGCATAGGATGGGGAAGGAAACTGCAGGGGCTGGGCACAATTGGAATGTGGAGCTTGTTCAAGGAACAGCTACTGCGTGTCCTTGATAATTATGTACCTGTCGGGCAGGGAGGAAATGGTCGAGCAAGGGAACCCGTGGTTTACTAAAGAGGTTGAATCTCTTGTCAAGAGGAAGAAGCAGGCTTATGTAAAGATAAGGCGCGGAAGCTCAGTTAGGGCGCTTGAGAGTTACAAGTTAGCCAGGAAGGACTTAAAGAGAGAGCTAAGAAGAGCCAGGAGGGCACATGGATAGATACTTTTGGCATGTAGGATCAAGGAAAACCCTAAAGCTTTCTATAAGTATGTCAGGAATAAAAGAATGACTAGAGTAAGATTAGGGCCAGTCAAGGACAGTAGTGGGAAGTTGTGCGTGGAGTCCAAAGAGATAGGAGAGGCGCTAAATGAGTATTTTTCATCAGTATTCACACATGAAAAAGGCAATATTATTGAGGAGAATACTGAGATACAGGCTATTAGATTGGATGGATTGAGGCTCATAAGGAGGAGGTGTTAGCAATTCGGGAAAGTGTGAAAATAGATAAGTCCCCTGGGCCGGATGGGATCTATCCTAGGATTCTCTTGGAAGCTAGGGAGGAGATTGCAGAGCCTTTGGCTTCGATCTTTGTCGTCATTGTCTACAGGAATAGTGCCAGAAGACTGGAGGATAGCAAATGTTGTCCCCTTGTTCAAGAAGGGGAGTAGAGACAACCCTGGTAATTGTAGGGCTTCAGATTGGTTTCACAGGTCGGCGCAACATCGAGGGCCGAAGGGCCTGTATTGTGCTGTAATATTCTATGTTCTATGTAAAATGCAATAAATTTGAAGCGTTATAGGGGTTAAATGAAGCTCTCAGCATTAAAATACGTTGGAGTAAATTTCACACCAGAAACAGCTTCAGTGAGCCTTTACTAAGTGTTAATGGCAAGGTAAACTATTTACTCAGATGGCAGTTGAAGTTGTTAAAATTTATTCTTCGACATTGAGTTATGTGACTTTGACCTTGCAGTGGAAGAGGCAGCTAGTGGACACAAGGGTAGGCACTAAAACATTACCAAACATCCTCAAAAATTGAAACTTGCGTGACCCTCTCGCTGAAGAAATTCCTACTCATCTCAGTTTTGAACAGTCATCACTTCATTTTGAGGCTCTACCCTTTGGTTCTAGTCTCTCCTACTAATAGAAAGATTTTCTCCACGTCCACTCTATCCAGGCCTGTAATTATTGTGTGAGTGTCGATGAGATGCCCCCTCATCCTCCTAAAATCCATCAACTACAGACCCAGAGACAGTAAGGGCTGTAGATGCTGGAAGCTACAGTCAATAAATGTGGAGCTGGAAAAGCACAGCAGGTCAGACAGCATCCGAGGAGTAGGGTCCTCAAGCACTCCTCATGTAATAAGCCCTTCATCCCAGAGATCATTCTTGTAAACCTTCTGTGCACCCCCTCCCCAACCAGATGCCAGCACATCCTTCCTTAGATATGGGGCCAAAAACTGCTCATGATATTCCAAAATGTGGTCTGACCAGAGCCTTATACAGTCTCAGCAGTACATCTCTGCAATGTTTTCCAGCCCTCTTGAAATGAATCTAACATTGCATTTGCCTTCCTAACTGACAACTGAACCTGCATGTTAACCATAAGGCAATTGTGAAATAGGACTCCCAAATCCCTTTGTGCTTCAGATTTCTAAAGCCCTTCCCCATTTAGAAAATAGCTCATGCCTCTATTCTATCCAACAGAGTGCATAACCTCGAACTTTCCCACATTGTATTCCATCTGCCACTTCTTGCCCACTCTCCTTGCTTGTCCGAGTCCTTCTGCAGCTTCCCCATCTCCTCACCAATACTTGTTCCTCCACCTATCTTTGCAAACCTAGCAACAATGCCCACAGTTCCTTCATCCAGATCGTTAATGCATAAATGAGGAGGGAGGAGTTAAAAGGGCACGTGTTAAACCTCCCAGTCAATGTTTTCTGCTCGTAACACCTGTTCTTACCCATATTCCTCCTTTACTATTAATACCTCTCGTTTTGTCTTTTAATCTGAGCACCCTCACCAGCTACTAAGTTTGTCCCCCCTTCTCCTTCAGAACAAGTTAAAGTTGTAATTTCCCAACCTACTTCAGTTCTGAAGCAGACTCATATTGGAAGCAACACGTATACACTGTTTTTCTATCCACAGATGCTGGAAAACCTGCTGAGTTTCTCCATTCTGAAGAAGGGTCTAGGCCCGTAACATCAGCCTTCCTGCTCCTCTGATGCTGCTTGGCCTGCTGTGTTCATCCAGCCCTACACCTTGTTATCTGAGTTTCTCCAGCACTTTTTTTTTTATTTCAGATCATCAACATACACAGCACTTTGCTCTTATTTTAATGGAATGAAGGAAAATATGGTACAGCCGTAAAAGGTCAAATGATGCACAAATTGAGCTTTTTTCTTACTTTCTGAACATGTCCTTCTTTTTGTTCCAGTCGTTGTTTGTTGACGTGTTTAGAGATGGAGACTGCCTCACCTCAGAGACAAAAGAAAAACAAAACAAGAGATAGCACTGCTAAACCTGGATACCAGATTCGAGTGAATGGAGTTTTACATGACGGTAAAAAAACATTTTGTGAATAGTTGTAGAATATTGAATCACAAGTAAAGGCAATTTCTATCACAAAATTTGTTTGATAGTTTAAGTAAGGCTGGGTACTGCTTTTGTGATTCCTCACTTTGAATGCAAATGTAAGCAAAATAGGAAACAGTTCACCCAATCCTTAAATCAGCTTCAAAAGTTTCTGCATAAAATATTACTGATGTATTCAACTTCTCCTAACACACCACCATCCCAGAAATAAAGAGATCTGAATGACATTTGAGTTTAAAGTAAAATTTTAAAGCTTTGATAGTCAAAAAAATTTGTGTGTGCCCATTCAGGGTGTGCAGAGAGTTGGCATGAACTGCAGCAGTTCGAGAAGACACTTCTCAAGGGCAATTAGGGATGGGCAATAAATGCTGGCCCAACCAGTGATCAAAAAAATGTACAGGAGGGAATGTGGAAGGCAAATGGCATATTGCCTTTTTGGTAAGGGGTTTGGAATATAGGAATAAAGAGGTCTCATTACTGTTGTACATAGTTGTAGTGAGATCACATCTGGAGTACTGCATGCAGTTTTGTTTATCACATTAAGGAAACTATTTACTCGTAGGTTCACTAAATTAGTCCCTGGGATGAGGGGGTTGTTCTGTGATGAGAAACAGTGTAATTGGGCCTATAGTTTCAGGAATTTAGAAAAATGAGAGATGATCTCATTGAAATGTGCAAAATTCTGAAAGGATTTGACAGGGTAAATGCTGAGACATTGTTTCCATGGGCCAGGGAAGCTAAATCATCAGAGCTGATCATTTAGGACAAATGAGGAGAATTTGTTTCACTCAAAGAGATGTGGGTCTTAGAATTTTCTGCCTTAGAGGGTCATGGATTTCCCATTGTTGAATATGTTTAAGGTTGTGATAGATAGATTTTTGGTCTCAGGGAATTGAGAGATATAACAGTAAGGTGAGGTTGAAACCTACGATCAGCAGGATTGTATTAAATGGAGAAGCAGACTCAAGGTGTCATGGGGTCTACTCCTGCTCATATTTCTTGTGTTTGTGTGAAATTGGCTCAGAGGCCGTAGCTTTTGTAAAGATGAAGTAAAATGTTGTGAATTATTACTGTAATCTTTGCTATAAACTAAGAATAGTAAAATAAAAATTAGTAATGAAATAAAGTATTAAATTAAATTTGTGCTATTAAAATTCAGTTGTGTGCATGTAAGCCCCTCACTTTGACATATTTCACTAATTGACCTTCATTTTGAGGCTTTACCCTTGGGTCCTAGTCTCTCCTATTAATAGAAAGATTTTCTCCACATTCACTCTATCCAGGCCTGTAATTATTATGTAAGTGCTGATGAGATGCCCCCTCATCCTGCTAGAATCCATCAAGTACAGATCCAGAGACAGTAAGGACTGTAGATGCTGGAAGCTAGAGTCAATAACTGTGGAGCTGGAAAAGCACAGCAGGTCAGACAGCATCCGAGGAGTAGGGTCCTCAACCACTCCTCATATAATAAGCTCATTTTGTTGAATCTTTCATTTTTCATTCATCAGGACCTTCACAAGAACACCAATAAAATGGGAACAATGTTTTATGTGGTATGAGAGGAAAGTGTTGATTGGTTGGCAAGTGGCATCTTGTTGGTGGAGACATGCACCAGTTAGATGATGATTGACAGTTTAATACTTGACCATCACCAGGCTTTTTATAAAATTTAAAATAGGCAGGTTGACTGATTGCTAATAGCTTTGCCTTGAGAAATGAACCAGAGATTTGTTTTGCCAGTCTTATTAAGTTGAAACAGGTGCAATGTGTGTTAAATGCATTTATCAGTATACTGTAGTGAAATTCATATACCACATGACTCATTTATGTGATAGACCTGGCAACCACCTCCTGTCCATGGTGACAACCCTTTTTTTGTTGCTGTCTTTGCCTGCTGTGCAAATTTGTAAGGTACCTTTACTCTTCCAGAATTGTGTGTGATTTTCAGAATTGGAAGTGTTAGCCTTAGGCCCATTAATGAGTTTGCATGGTGTATGGTGAGAAATGATCTTATCAGGGTAACCACTATCTTGCAGGATGGTTTTGATGTGCATCAAGGCTGCACGGTAAAGAATAGCTCAATAGTTACAAGGTTGTCAACAATGGCAATCATATAGTGCGTGGAGCTGTTGGAATCCCAATGCTTATATTACTCAGTGAAAATAAACTTGTAATAGACAGCAGTAGGCAACCCCTGGCAGAACTTTCAACTAAAATGAAAAGTAAGCGAACACATTTGATTGCTTGATTTCAAATGTGAGTTTGAGTGCAGGATGGAGTCCTTGAGGTTGTATCATAAAATTCAAAGTCAACAGTGGAAGATTTAGTGATGATAACACTAAATGTCAAGGGGCAGTGGTTATATTGTTACTGATTGGTGATGGTCATTGCCTGGTATTTGTGTGGCATGAATGTTACTTGTAACTTGTCAGCCCAGATCTTGTTGCATTTGAACAAGGATTTCTTCAGTACCTGAGGAGTCATGAATGGCCCTGAACAATATGCAATCACTGGCAAGCATGCCACTTCTGATTTTATGATGGAGGGAAGGTCATTGATGAAACAGCTGAAGACGGGTGGGCCTAGGATACCACCCTGAGAAACTTCTGCAGAGATGTCCCAGAGCTGAGATGACTGACCTTCAACAACCTCAAACGTCTTCTTGTGCGCCAGGTATGCCTCCAACCAGCTGAGAGTTTTCCCCCTGATTCCCATTGATTTCAGTTTTGCTTGGGCTCCTTAATGCCACACTCCGTCAAGTGTAGCCTCGTTGTCAAAGGCTGTCACTCTCACCTGACCTCAGGAATTCAGCTCTTCTGTCCACGTTTGAATCGCTGTAATGAGATCAGGAGCTGAGTGGCCCTGGCAGAACCCAAACTGGGCATCACTGAACAAGTTATTGCTGAGCAGGTGCTGCTTGATAGCACTGTTGATGACACCTTCCATCACTTTGCTGATGATTGAGAGTGTACTAATGCGTGATAATTGGCCAGGTTGAATTTGTCATTATGGCCTTGGATTTGTCTTTTGGCTTTGTAGTTTTATAGCCAAGGTTCTGCACATAGGTGGCAGATAAACAATGGCCATCAGGCACCTCTGTCAGGATAGGTGTGCCTTGCAGTAGCTAGATCTGCGTTCGAGTAGATCTCTTCAGGCTAGCCCCTTCTCACCCTGAATGAACAAGTGGCTGGTAATGTGACCCATAACTAGCCTGTCTCATCTCTCTCCAGGCTGAGAAACCACACACTGCAGGATTAGCATTCTTGCAGTCAAAACACAATAAAGCTAAACTTTAGGACCTAGAATATGCAAACATTTGCTGAGAGCCCAACATATGGTCATCTGGAAAGAAGAATAACCATCGTGGCCTGGAAACTAGTGAGACACAACGTCAACATTGCTGCTGTTACGGATACGTAGCTCATTCGAAGAGGCAGCTGAGAATGGCCTTCTTCTGGAAAGGGATCTAGACTGTGAGCTCCCACTTTCACGGATTTCATTTTGGAGTTTTAATCGCAGCTCATTGAGATGCTCCCTGAGTGTCCTCTGTGTGTCAGTGAGAGGCTGATGATGATCCTGCATCTCCAAATCAGCCGTAACCAATATCCCACTGTTCTCAACACATACACCCCAACTTCAGGTTACAATTATGAAGTCAAGGAGAGGTTCTACATTGATCATGATAGCTTCCTTGCTTCTATCCCCAGGGACAATGATGTCATTGTGCTAGGAGTTATAATACGTGAATTGGAAACAATCTCAAAATCTGGAGTGGAAATATTGTCAAAAATGTCATGGGGAAAGCCAATGTCATTAGCTATGTCTATTCTTGACCAAGTGCATTCAACAAGACCAATTTTCTAGATTTAATATTGAGTTCAACACCTTCAAATTGTGAACCAACTTCCATTCCTTCCTTTCTTTTAGCTTTACTTCTTACATTCTCTGTCACCATGTCCTCTTTCCCCACTCCCCACCTCAGTAGGACTGTCTGTTCTTTCAAGTTTGGCAGTTAGACACACCATTGTTCTGCCATTCTCACATTCCGATCACTTAATCTGAACTATCAACATCCTTTCTCCTCAGCACTCCACCCACCCCAACTGTTGCATAAAGGCTGACCCCTCCACACTTCACATCAGCTCTGATGAAGAATCTTCTACATTGGAAATGCTAGCATGCCCTCCCTCCATGGATGCTGCCTGACCTGCTGTGATCTCCAGCATTTGTTGTTTTCAGTTCTGATTCCAGCATCTGCGGTAATTTGCTCCTATCATTCACATCCATGAGCTTCAGTTTGCAGATGACTGCTACGTGATGGTTCACTCCAGAATGCTCAACCTTTTAAACACCCCCAATGAGATAGGTGGCCTGTCCTTAAATGTTTCTGAGACAAAGGATCTCCATCAGCTTACCCCAAGCCAATTGAGCATCCTTCATGCCACTCACACTGACAGAACGGCTTGGGAGTATGTGCAGTAATTCCCATAACTCAGCAGCCACCTTTTGCAAAGGACTACCATTGATGGCAGAGTCCAGCACCATGTCGCCTGTGCCAGAGCTGCCTTCTTCCAGCTGGGTGATATGTCTTTGACAACAGGGACCTTGGGAAATCAACAAAGGCCCTGGTCAATTAGGCTATTATGTTAACCATCCTCTTGTAATGCTGCAAAACCTGGACTGACTATTTAAATCATACAAATACCCTTAAGAAAGGTTCACCAGTGGCTCCTGTTTTGGATCCTAAGGATCAAATAGGAGTGCTGTCTATGCAACCATGTCTCCCTGAAGCCCTGCTCCTGAGGACCCAATCTTGATGGATGGGGAATTGCACCCAGATGCCTGAAAACCTCTCCCTAGGCAGATTCTCTTCCCCAGCTCTATACCAGCCAACACTGAAAGGATGGCCAAAGGGAAGGGTTATAAGATTACACTCAAGGGGGTCATGATAAAGCACGGAAGCATTGGCACCACTGTCTGGGAGGAGAAAATTGACAATGCTCAGTGTGGTATCTCCTGATCCAGCAAGGTGCAGGACACTTTGGGGCTCAACAACATGACCACAATGTTGAAGACGGTCACAGAAGAAGGAGAATGAAGTCAACCCTGGGTCTTACAGTTCCATTTCGCCATGCAACAAAGTGCTGCCAATGTGCAAAATCACATGGATATAAAATTATGCTCCTCTGTCATTTGAAGGCTGACAGACGTCATTCTTGATTCTGAGGAACCACTGACTAATTAGTTTGACTGTGTGATTTATTGCTGAGCCATCATGCCTGGGAAGCTGACCAGAGTACAAGTCCAGCCACCTCCTCCAAAATCACAAGGAGGTGGGACCGTGTTGCAGAGCTGACACACTTTTTAGGGACAATTCATTGGACCTCACCAGCTTCCAGTTCTACATCTCAGCCAAAGGAAAATCCAAAATCCTGAGTGCCAGAAGTCCTTTGCAAAATGGCCAGAAAGAGCGACAATACAACAAAACCCGTGGAATGTTACAAAAATTAATCTAGTTTACTTTCTTCTTGTTCAATCTTGGTTATTTATGAGGAAAGGGACAAGGTTTAATATCTGCTTCTTACTTGCATTTGTCTGAATGCACAACCAACTAGCATTCCTGCTCAAAAATGCGATTGAAGGGGCACTCCTGTCTCACTATCACACATGCCCAGCTATTGCTCTCCCATTTGTCAGGTATCTCTAAACATTGTATGGGAGTAGCAGCCTAATATAATTGCTTCCATCCCTTATCTCCTTGCATTGTTTTGTAGATTTGTGTTCTTCAGGGAAGTAGCAGAACATTGGCCCCATGTTCTTTTTGCCATGGGAACAGTTTTATTCTCTTTGTGAATGCAAAAAGACATAGTGGAGCACCTTTACAACTGAACTAGCAACACAAATACTGAGAGTTGGAGACACAGTGTTGAATATTGTGAAATTAAAATTAACCCTATAAATGTTGACTCAGTACAGTAAACAGCCACACCTTTTGTGTGCTTGTGCTGACAAGCAGCTGTGACATGTTCTTTTGCAGCAGTTGCACCCACCCAAATAAGAACAAATTTCCAAGAAAAATGCAGAATAATAGGAAACCAGCCATTCCACCCACTTTGACCTAAACATGATACTATTCACTTATCTCCACTTCCATGTAGCTCAGCCCTATGTTCTCAAATGACTTTTCTTCTCTTCAGAAGAACTATCATTATTTTCTGTGACCCCTTCGACTCACCACTAATCTTTCTGCCGCATTAGATTCTATGCCATTGGAATGCATTGTATGTAATCTCTGCACTCCATTGGCCACTGTGTACCACTTCTACAGCTGCTCTCAGCTTTCCTCTTTTTTTTGTGAAACAATATTAAATTGTCTTGCCTCCTCTCCGTGGTGCTGCTTCCTGCTTCAGAATGTGGTTGAGACCCTTCTTGATTAAAATTGAGTTGTGCCCTCGAATGAAGAGAACTTTGTAGAGTTAACGCCAAACAGAGTAGGCATATTTGGTTCATTTTTGGTTTGCCAAGTCATAACAAATGAAGTGCCACAGCCATCAATGCTGCAGTTTCAATCATTTGCAAGTTATATTAATGAATTGAATGGAAAGTACTGAATGGACAGCAGCTAAATTTGCTGATAATACAAAATGAAATCAAAAAACAAGTTGTGAGAAGAATAAAAGGAATCTTCAGAGAGTATTTTTTAATTTGTTAATGGGAAAGGGGATTGCCATACCAGCATTTTTCACCAACTCCTAGTTGTTCCTAAGAGGGTGGTATTTGCATTCTTAAACTGCTGAAGTCCTTTTTGTGTAGGTACACCCATTGTGCTGTTAGGAAGGCACTTCAAGATTTTTGAGCCAGTGACATTGATGGAACAGCAATGCAAGTTCCAAGTCCACATCAGCTTGGAAGGAATATGCAGATAGAGATATTCCTATGCATCTGCTGCCCTTACCCTTCTAGGTTGTAAAGATCGTGAATTTTCAAGGGACTGACAAAGGAGCCTTGGTGAGTTTCTGAGTAAACCTGTTGATGGTACACTGCTGCCACTGGCTGTCATTGGTGAAGGCAATGGATGCTAACAGTGGTGGAGAGGGTGTCAATCAAGCGGGTTCCTTTGTCTTGAATATTGTCTAGCTTCTTGAGTGCTGTCGCAATTGCACCATCCAGACAAGTAGAATATTTATTGCATTCCTGAATTGTGCATTGTAGATTGGTAGACAGACATTGAGGAGACAGGAAGCGAGGCTGTAGGGTTCCTACAGTTTGACCAGCTCTTGTAGCCCTGGTTCTTACATAGATGATACCGTTCCTTGTCAATAATCTCCAGGATGTTGATAATGGATAATTCAGTGACAGTAATGCCATTGAATGTCAAGAGAAGAGGGATAATCCTTAAACCCAACATAGAAAGCAGGTTTGGGACAGTGCTCTTTCTCAGCCATTGGCTGGTGGCAGTTGGTTCTACAAAACATACAACAGAACTTAAATTCAATGACTAAAAGAAACACTGACCGTGAAATCATTGTCAATTGTTGTAAGAACCTTTCCAAAATGGCCTGGAATGCCCATCAGGTGGACCAAACAAAAGTCTAAAAAATAAAATGAAACAGACAAAATGAAATGGCATCGACCAAGGAATGGCAAACCCATTAATGGCACAGATTAATGATATTATTTTAAGAAAATCAAATAGAACACTGGGGTTCATTTTTGGTGAGATAGAATTGAAATGCAAAGAATCTACATTAAGATTGCTTAGAAACTTGGTTAGACCATACATTGATATCGACCCTACAGTTTGGAAAATTGCCCAGCTATGTTTTACCCACCAAAAGCAGGACAAGTCCAATCTTGAGGACTTTCACCCATTGTCATCAGCAGAGCGATAGAAGGAGCAGTGCTATCAAGCAGCTACCAATCAGCAATAACTTGTTCACCCACACCAGAGGCCACACAGTTCCAAACTTTTACAGCTTACCTTTAAACATAGAAATAAAGAACTGAATTTCAGAAGACATGTGATGTGACTTCCCTTGCTATAAAGACAGCATTAGACTGTGTGATGCCAATAAACCTACCTAACCAAAGCTAAAGTCATTGCAAATTGAGGAAAGCTTTCCTCTGGTTGGGGTCATTGGAGCCTGACACAGAGGTAGATGACTGTGGTTATCTAGGGTATCTCTGCCAGAGTTCCTAGGGGCAGACCCAATCATCTCCAGCAGCTTTGTTAATTACCTTCCTTCCATTATTGTGTCAGAAATAGGAATGTTTGCTAATGATTACATGGTGTTCAGTAAAATTTTCAACTCCTCAGATATTGATGCAATGTGTTCATCTGCAGTTAGACCAAAGCAAATTTCAGGATTGTGCGACATGTAATAAGTAGCATTTGTACCACACAAATACCAGACAATGACCATTTCAAGCAAGAAACAGTGTAACCACCTCCCCCGTATGTTCAACAGCATTACCATTATTGAGGGTTACCAATCATCAAATAATTCACTAGGCAATCTACATAAGTACCAAGGTCACAAGAACATGTCAGAGGCTAGAGTCTATGATGAGTAGATCATCTCTCGACTCCCAAAGCCTGTCAACTAATTCACAAAGTTCAAATGAAGAGTCCGATGCAATACTCTTCACCTGTCTGGATAAGTACATCTCCAAAAGCTAATAAAGTTTAAAGAGATCCAGGATAACACAGTTTCACTTGATCAGCACCCTCTTCACCACATAAAACACTGTCGATGGCAATGGTGTATAAGGTGCACTGTAGGAAATGGTCAAGCCTCCTTTGAAACCATCCAGTCCCTGACCACCTCGCAAAACAAAGCCAACGGAGGCTAGGGTGCAGCACGACCTATAAGTTCCCATACAAGTCACATACCATCTTTCCTTGAAATTATATTGGTGATTCTTCACAGGTACCCAGTCACTCGATGAAAATTCTGGAAGGCAGCTGGCCACTGTCTTCTCAAGGGCAATAAAGGCTGGCCCGCATCTAATGATAAAGGTATCTTGTGTAGAAAATAAACACAGGGATAGATGTGTTGGATCCACTAAGTTGCTTGTGTGTTTTGGACTCTGTGAAGTCATTGGTTAGTCATTACAATTACACCTGAAAGATAAGCGGTTACATAAAATTAAAAACTCAACACTCTTCACTGTATCTATGCTAACGTTTAATGGGTTTCCATTTCCCAGTCCTGTCTCATGTTCCATATTTTCTAAACATTTCAAAACAGTGACTAATACTGATCCACGGACGCCGCTGGCTCCGTTCTTGCACTTCATGCTATATCTTCGTGGAACAAAAACCATGTGTTTTGAAAGTGCCTGTGGATGCTGTGCTGTTGTGCTTGAATATGACGACCCAGTAAATCAAGGAAAGAGGATTGTCAAATCAGTGAATTCAGTAAGTTTATTAATGCAATTTCTTTTTCCAGAGTGCGTCTGTTTGGATTATGTTGTTGCCTTTTTAAAACTGTTTGTGTATTTGTGCATATATGTTCAATTGCATCTACTCGTGCAGAAATGATTTGACTTTGTACCAAACCCAGAGCCACATTTTCGTGCATCAGTTGAGAATAACTTGGTGAATTGACATGGTGATTGTTCTGGCCGAAGCCCCACATGACATATTCCATACCTGCCCCCTTGTATTTTTAAATGCCAGAGAGGGATGTTGGGTGGGGTCCTGTCAATGGAGGGTCCAATCAAGCTTCAAATTAGCAGGCCTACCTTCTCAGCTGGGAGTTACTGACCTGAAGGTGGGAACAGTGAGGGAGAAGGCCTTTTAAATTTTCCGAGTTTTGTAAAATGGTCACAAATACCTGGGCTTGAGCCTGGAGGGGCAACACCTCCATGGGATAGCCATTAGCTGCAATCTTGGCTGGACGCAGTTATTATGGCTGAAGAAGCAGCCCTTTGTATGCACAGTCATGGCCTCCTCCTTTCCAACACTGTTCTGCTGAAAGCCCATGCCAAATGTGGGCTTCCCACTTTTCCAACTGGAATTCCCAGTCAGAGTGGGATTGGAGTATTAATAGGCCCCTCGATATCTTCTGCCTGTCAGAATGCAGTCGATCCAACCCTAATAGGTCTCTTGAAAATAGGTACAGATCATGGTGACAAAATGGCACAACAACTGTTGTGGGTGCTTCCAACCTGGACCTCAGCATCAATTGAAAACTTCATTGCTTCAAACCCTCATCAACTTTTCAATGATAGGAATAAACCTCCGCATGTTATCAACTTGGTTATATAATATTTATTTTGGTGATAATTGACAGATATATTTAGCTTTATGCATTTAGTTGAAGGTGCAAAAGTAACTTCTCAATAACGATCCAAAAATCCATAGTTAAATAGCTTCTTATGGCCAGGTAGCACCAAACGTTGCATTCAGAATTCCTCAGAATTTTTTTCTTTGTTCCTCCAAGGGATCTGGGCTTCACTGGTTGGACCAGCATTTACAGCCCATGCCTAATTGTCTTAGAGAAATGTTGGTAAGATGCCCTGTTGAATTGCTAATGCCAATTTCATGTAGGTAACCCACAATGCAGTTAGGGAGGGAATTCCAGTATTTTGTAGGAATTGTGATGCATTTCCAAGTCAGCATGGGGAATGACTGGATGGATACCTGGGGGAGGTGGTTGTGTTCCTATGCATCTGATCTCATTGTTCTTCTCGATGGTAGTGGAGTTGGGTTTGGACGGAGCCTTGATGCATTACTGTAGTGTATCTTGTAAATGGTAGACTCTGCTATTATCGGCATCAGTAGTGGAGGGACTGAAGGCTTGTGGGCATGATGTGAATAAAACAGGCTACATTGTCCTGGATGGTGTCAAACTTCTTAACTGTCATTGGAGCTGCATATATCCAGGCAAGTGCGAGTATTGCTTCACACTGCCGACTGTGCCTTGTAGTTGGTGGACAGGTTTAAGGGAGTCAGGAGTCGTTACTCACTGTAGGATTCCGAGCCTCACATCCATTCTTCTAGCCACAGTATCTGTCTGGCTGGTCCATTCAGCTTCTGATCAATGGCAACACTAGGATGTTGATCGATGATCATAGAGTTATTCCCAACAAATTAAAATATTTAGAATTAGATATCATTGTCATGTGTACTCGAGTACAAGAGTACAGTGAAAAATGTACACAGTTGCCACTCTCCTGCACCATCTTTCATAAAAAAACCAGAATTTTTAAAAAAAGCAAAAATAAGAAATAAAAGAAACAGAGCCAAAGGGAAAGGAAAGGTCCAGATCACCCTCACCACCTCTGCCAATGCTGCAGCCACCATCTTATTGCCAGAAACATAAAGCAGGAATGTTAATCTTATAGTCTTAATTTAACAAAGTTAAGTGGTCCTTGGAACACTCAAATCTGAGCCTCCACCCTGCTACCTCAAGTTCCTGCCCTCTGCCACAACAGTGCCAATCATGTTGAAGTAACTGCCACTGACGTGCCTGCACCTAAGCTCGGACAAAACTTGCTGCCGTCACCACGTCCATCATCAGGCATCAGGTCTAGCCACAGACCTGGAGCCTGGGCTCAGTCTGTGAATCTGGACCAGGCATTAAACCTGGATCCTCTTCTTCGCTCAATGGGAGACCTTGGTCCTGTGCAGAGCCGCATCCATCTTGTCCTGGCATTGCTGCCACCGCTGCCTCAGTCCACTATCCCATGCAAGCAAAAGGTAAGATAAAAGACTTTAAAGAAGAAAAGGCAAAAATAAAAAGAGAAAAAAGAAAAGCGGATGGAAGAGGATGAGCCCCAGGCTTAGGAGCCTGAACGCTGTTACTCCACCACTGCCATCTTGACTTGGCCAATGATTATGTTAGCAGGAACACAGCAAATTGACTTTCTTTATCTATGTATTATGTTTTCAGAAAGCTGATCTTTGTAAGTGTACAGAGAAAACATAGGTGTGACAATATTATGACAAATAGGGAGATTTCTTTGCTCTGTTTAATAAGGCTTTGTTACAATTAGAAGTGCCATAGAAGTTGCATTTGCTCATCTTAACTTCGAAATGAAGGTCTAGTGAAGAAGGAATTTGGTACCTGTGCCTTTATTGGTCAGTGCATTGAGTATAAGAGTTGGGAGATCATGTTGTGGCTGTACAGGACATTGGTTAAGCCACTTTTGGAATATTGTGTGCAGTTCTGGTCTCCCTGCTATAGGAAAGATGTTGTTAATCACGAAAGGGCTTAGAAAAGATTTACAAGGATGTTGGCAGAATCAGAGGGTTTTAGCTATAGGGAGAAGCTGAATAGACTGGGACAATTTTCCCTGGAGCATTGGAGGCTGAGGGGTGACCTTATAGAGGTTTATAAAATCATGAGGGGCATGGATAGAGTGAATAGCCAAGGTTTTTTTCCCCAGAGTGCAGGAGTCCAAAACTAGGTGGCATAGTTTTAAGATGAGAGGAGAAAGTTTAAAAGGGACCTAAGCAGCAACTTTTTCATGCAGAAGTGGTGCGTGTATGGAATGTACTGCCAGAGGAGTGGCAGAGGCTGGTACAATTGCAACATGTTAACTCTATAAACAACTCTTCAATTCTATAAATACATCCAATCATTAGCATTCTCTGGAACAGATCCTGCCTATTTACCTTTCATCATGAATAATTGAAGTACTAACTTTAGACTACTATAGACTGTGAAGCCATGAGGAATTCTTCAATTGCCTTAGTATTAATTGGACCTCTGAGCTCCAGGAATGAACTGAAGTTCACATTATATCTCGTTTTGGGCAGGACTGCCATGATGCAAACCTGACAGTTATATCCACATATTTATTACTTACTAGAATCACAAAAACCAATTC
Organism: Ginglymostoma cirratum; assembly: GCA_024137785.1. Lineage (NCBI taxonomy): Eukaryota > Metazoa > Chordata > Chondrichthyes > Orectolobiformes > Ginglymostomatidae > Ginglymostoma > Ginglymostoma cirratum. The sequence goes on along the minus strand of JAHRHZ010000012.1, from coordinate 33,201,547 downwards.
TAAAGATCAGTTCAATTTAATTATTCTAATTTTATTGTCTCTCTGTGTCTTTTGCATTATTGTGATTATTTGTACGAATTGAATTGTAAATAAATTGGAATTATTCTTTCATCCTTGTAAAAACAATGTGTTTGAACCTCATAATAGCACCGATGTTTTTGGTCCTCAAATCTAAATGTCTTTTCTAAACAAGAGAATGGCTACAGAAACAAAATAACTACATGGGTATATTCAGGAAAATGCTGGGTGGGACCAATGGGATTTAACACCTAATGGTATCAAAGAAACCTCAAACAGACTGGACTGTCAAATCTTGTGCTACAAAGTCAATGAAGAACTGATAACACCCTCAAGAGGAAGCCACCCCCGACAGATCATGGCCCAAAGTACAGACACATTTTGTGATTTCCTTTTGAAAAATACACAAGATCAGGGATTAAAAAGCAAATTTCAACTCTACTGGAGTATACTAGTGGGACTGAACATTTCTGTTTGCGTGCTGGCATATTATGAAGGTCACAGTCAAAGAACAGTCCTATGTTGCATATAAAGATATTCACTCATTCTACGTGCTAGAAGTCAACTAGCTGGGAGCCAGACAAAAAGACTCTGTCTCCTCCTAAATGCTGGAATTGAATCATGATCAAAAGGCAAGTGCTGGAAAGTGGGGCTAGTATAGATTTAGAGTAGTTTATTGTCAATGCAGACTCAATGGATTGAAAGGCTTGTTCTATGATGTATGATTCCATGAGACAGAGATTGAAACTTTTTTTTGACACTTTCAAGCTGTGACACAGCAGGTCAACTTTAGTCCTAATTACTACAGAATAAGCATTCACGGGATGGAATTTGATGCACGGAAATAAGAATAAAGAAGCAAATGCTGGACTGAAAGATTGCTGTGTGAGAAATCCGTTCCAATTCATGAAGCACTAGTCCTGTGGAAAGAATACTGTTCCAATGGAATGGGCTTCGCTTGAACCATGCTGGGACTAGTGACCTAGTACATTGTAATAACCAGATCATAGAGACGGCAAGCTGACCAAGCAGCATTATAGGAGCAGGAAAACTTGACGTTTCGGGCCTAAGCCCCTCACAGAAATGGGGGAGGGGAAGAGGGTTCTGAAATAAATAGGGAGAGAGGGGGAGGCGGATAGAGGATGGATAGAGGAGAGGATAGGTGGAGAGGAGGCAGACAAGTCGAAGAGGCGGGGATGGAGCCAGTAAAGGTGAGTGCAGGTAGGGGGGTAGAGAGCAGATAGGTCAGTCCAGGGAGGAAATTCACCTGCACATCTGCCAATGTGGTATACTGCATCCGCTGTACCCGTTGTGGCTTCCTCTACATCGGGGAAACCAAGCGGAAGCTTGGGGACCGCTTTGCAGAACACCTGCGCTCAGTTCGCAACAAACAACTGCACCTCCCAGTCGCGAACCATTTCAACTCCCCCTCCCATTCCTCAGATGACATGTCCATCCTGGGCCTCCTGCAATGCCATAGTGATGCCACCCGAAGGCTGCAGGAACAGCAAATCATATTCAGCCTGGGAACCCTGCAGCCCAGTGGCATCAATGTGGATTTCACAAGCTTCAAAATCTCCCCTCCCCCAACCGCATCCCAAAACCAGCCCAGCTCATCTCCACCTCCCTAACCTGCTTTTCCTCTCACCTCAAGCCACACCCCCATCTCCTATCTACTAACATCATCCCGCCCCCTTGACCTGTCCGTCCTCCCTGGACTGACCTATCTCCTCCCTACCCGCCTACCTACACTCACCTTTACTGGCTCCATCCCCGCCTCTTCGACTTGTCTGCCTCCTCTCCACCTATCCTCTCCTCTATCCATCCTCTATCCGCCTCCCCCTCTCTCCCTATTTATTTCAGAACCCTGTTCGCCTCCCCCATTTCTGATGAAGGGTTTAGGCCCGAAACGTCAAGTTTTCCTGCTCCTATGATGCTGCTTGACCTGCTGTGTTCATCCAGCCCCATGCTTGTTATCTCGAATTCTCCAGCATCTGCAGTACCTTTTATCTCTCATAGAGACGGCAGTAGGGTGGGAGCGTAACATGGAAGAGAAGTTTAAAATATCAAAATAAACATGAGCGAGAAGAGATACAGGGCGGTTTGGTGAAGAGGGGAATGATAATCAAAGTGGGACAGGACTGGGCAGAAAATATAATCAGAGTGCAGTAGAAGTTAAAATTAGAGACAGTCAAAGCTTAAGTGAAAGCTTAATGTTCTTTATCTGAATGCACACATTTGTAACAAGATAGATGAATTTACAACGCAAATAAAAATGGATAGATATAACTTGGAAGCTTTTACAGAGATAACATTGCAAAGTGACCAGGACTGAGAACTCATTATTCATCATATTCAAATTTCCAGTGGAACGTAGGAGCAGGTGTAGGTATTCAGTCCCTTCAAGCCTGTTTCACCATATGGTGAGTTCATGGCTGATTTGTTACCTATCTCCATTTACCAGCCTTTGACCTATATCTCTTAATACCTTTGCTTAACGTTTTATCTACCTCAGATTTAAATTTAACAACTGATCTACTATTCACTCCCATTTGTGGAAGAGAGATCCAAACATTTGCGCCTCTTTGTGTGTCGAAGTGCTTCCAAATATCTCTCCTGAATGGTCTGGCCCTAATTCTCAGACTATGCCCCCATAGAATCCTCAACTAGCAGAAATAGTTTATCTACCTTACCTTTTGCTGTTAATACCTTGATGAATTTTTATAAGATCACCCCTTAACCATCTAAATTCTAGAGAAAACAGGCCTCTCCTAGGGCTGCATGTAGCTCAGTGATTAACACTGCTGCCTCATAGCACCAAGGACCCGAGTTTGATTCCACCCTTGGACGACTGTCTGTGTGGAGTTTGCATGTTCTCCCCGTGTCTGTGTGAGTTTGCTCTGGGTGCTCCAGTTTCCTCCCACAGTCCAAAGATGTGCAGGTTAGATGGATTGGCTGTGTTAAATTACCCATAATGTACAGGGATATGTAGGTTAGGTGGATTAGCCATGGGGAGTATAGGGATGGAGGAGTTGTTGGTTCTGGGTGGGATGCTTTTTGGAGGATCAGTTTGGACTCGATGGGCCAAATGGCCTGCTTCCAGGGATTCCCCTCTCTTCTCCTCATACTTTAACCCCTAAAGTTCAGGTACATTCTTGTAAACTTGTATTTTACTCTCTCCAAGGCCAATATATCCTTCCTGATGTGTGGTGCCCAGATCTACTCACAGGACTCCACAGTGTTATGTATAACTGCAGCGTGTCTTGTGTATCCTTGTACTCCAATCCATAAAGCTATTTCATTAGCCTTCTTGATTATTTTCTGCTCCTGTTTGAAAGATCTATATACCTGGATCCTGAAGTCTCTGTGGACATCCACTGTATTTAGACCATAAGGCCATTGGATATCCAAGCAGCATCAGGCCATTTGGCTTATAGAGTCTGCTCTGCTATTTGATCATGGCTAATATGTTTCTCAACTCCATTCTCCTGCCTTCTCCTGTAGCACTTAGTCCCCTTTCTATTCAAGAACCTGTCAGTAGTGATTGGAACCTAGTGGATCCATTGACTCTGAAACCCTTGATTGGAGTTGTTAACCTGGGCCAATCAGGGAGCCCTGGCTGACAGATATAAACAGGGGATTCAGAGAGTCTCCTGATTTCAGGGACTGACACTGAGCTGTACTGTGCACTTGTAAATAAAGGGTGATTTAGTGACAGGATACCAGCCTCTGTGTAGTTATTTCAGCAGTAATGGGAGAAAATGTGGCTGAAGAACATTCACTCATGTCAGTCATCTTTGAGTTAGTGTAAGCAATTCTGGCATCATACTTTTAGTTGGGAAGCTTGACTTGTTCAATCATACTGTTGAAGACTGGGCCCAGTATGTGGAAAGAATGTAATTTGTTTTCTGGGTAAACAACATTGGGGCAGATGAAACACAATGAGTAACCCTTCTGACTGCTTGTGGACCTGCAGAATTTTTGGTTATTAGGGGCTTAACCTTCCCAGAGGCACCAAACATTAAAACCTTTCAAGAGTTGACGGATTTGGCTAAGGAATATTATGACCTCAAATCTCTTGTCATTCTGAGATGCTGTTCATTTTATTAGGCAGTTTGAGAACCAGGGGAATCCATATCAGGACTTTTGATGAGCTTAAGACAACTGGTAGAAGCATGTAACTTTGGTTTAACCCTTAGACGCTGTGAGACTTTTGTATGTGGGATTAATGGCATAATTGTGCAAAAGTGCCTACTAGCTGAAGCCCAACTGGATCTCAAACAGGCACTACAACTGGCTTTGGCATTAGAAAATGTGGCAAGTGGAGCATGGGAACTGCAGGATATCTCAATGGAAGTAGTCACCTCTGACAATATCCAACCATGGACATCGGAAGATCCTGTCCTGGAAAAACTAAAATATATGGTGGTGATGGGGGAAGCAGAAGGGCCATTACAACCAAGATTGAAATATTTCGGGACTCGGGAAACCAGATCACCATAAAGGATGGCATATCACTCTGGGCAGAAATAGTGATTGTCCCAAGTAAAGGGTGCCACCATATTCTGGCTGAACTCCACCAGGGTCATCCAGGAGTTGTCCAAAATGAAGATGTTGGCAAGAAATTATGTCTGATGCCCAGGATTAGATGCCAACCTTGCTGCATTGGTGGGTCAGTGCCCAGACTGCCAACAGTACAAAAATTGCCACAGGCAGCAGCCCTCTTTCGTAGGAATGGCCGGGTAAATCCTGGACTTGGTTACATGTCGACTATGCTGGTCCTTTCATGGGCTCAATGTTCCTGGCCATTGTAAATGCCCATTCAAAGTGGTTGGACATGCGTAGAGTTCATTCGCCAAGCTCAGGGATGACAGTTGAAAAGCTGTGAGCATCGCTTGTGATACATGGACTCCCAGAAGTGTAGATCACAGACAAATGGACATCTTTTACCAGCAGGGAATTTGAGTATTTCCTAAAGTTGTGTGGCATTTGGCATGTTCAGGCAGCACCATACCATCAGTCGTCCAATGATCTGGTGGAAAGAGAGGTCCAAACATTGAAGACACGCTTAAAGAAATAGCCCACAGCTTCATTCGGTGCCAAACTGTCCTGGTTCCTGTTCAATTATAGGACCACCCCACACGCAACAACAGGGGTCGCTCCAGAAGAGTTGCTGATGGGGAGAAGACTCCGCACCAGGTTAACCCTGATATTCCCAGAGCTTGCGGGGGAAAGTGAAATAGCAGCAGGGACACCAATGCCAGCCACATGCCTCCTCTAAGCAAGAGAGATAATTTAGTGTAGGGGATGAGGTTTGGCACCGGAATCATGGAAGTGGCCTGGCATGGGTACGAGGTCAGGTCGATGCAAGATCAGGTCCCTTGACGTACAAAGTTCGGGTGGATGAGGTGGTCTTGGACAAACATATGGATCACCTGAAAGCTGTTACCTTGCAAATGGGACACGTACAAAACAAACCTGGCCCCTCAGAACAGCCAGAAGGCTGGTCAGAAACCAGGGGTTCTCCCCCTCTATCTAGCTTCAAGGAAACATCAGAGTCCGAGATGGATGTGGCCTTGATACTGTTACCACCGGAAGAGGAGGAAGAAGTTCTCCCGAAATGCTCTGGGTGCAAGAGGTAGGTTATGGTCCTGTACACGCTGCCTATGTCTGGGTCCGAGGCAGGGAAACTGGACCTGGAGTGAAAATGACCCAGGAGAGGCTATAAGAGGAAGAACAGGCATATATTCCCCGACTTGGTGGGTGTGGGGCAGTATAGGGATGTCGTGATTTGAAACAGGTGGATCTCAGTGACTATAAAATCCTTGATTGGGGTTGTTAACCTGGACCAGTCAGGGACCCTCGGCTGACAGATACAAACAGGAAATTAGAATCTCCTCAGTTAAGCACTGACTCTGAGCTGGCTGGCCACAGCCAGTGTATTGTGCACGTGTAAATAAAGGGTGACTTGGAGATGGGATACTGGCCTCTGTGCAGTTATTTCATTATTTATCTCTGTCTTAAATACACTTGGCATTCACAGACCTCTGTGGCAATGTGTGACATAAACTCATCACTTTCTGACTGAAGAAATTCCACCTTATCTCAGTTCTAAAGGCTTGTCTCTTCAATTTGAAGCTGTGCCTCAAATCTTAGTCTCTCCTACTAATGGAAGCAACCTCTTCACATCCACTTGCTTCAAACCCTGTCAGTATTCTGTAAATTTCAACCAGACTCCCACCTCATCCTTCTAAATTCCACCGAGTGCAGACCTAGAATCCTCAATTGCTCCTCATATGATAAGCCCTTCATCTCTTCAATCATTCTTTTAAACCTCTTCTGGACAGTCTCCAATGCCAGTACATCGTTCCTTAGATATGGGGCCCAAAACTGCTCACAAATATTCCAAATTCAATCTGACCAGAGCTTTATACAACATCTCTACGATCGTATTCTAGTCCTTATGAAATGAATTTTAACATTGTATTTTCCTTCCTAACTGCCAAGTGAAGTCCCTTTGTTCTTCAGATTTGTAAAGTCTTTCCCTACTTAGAAAATGTTGTACATCTCAGTTCTTCCTACTAAAGTATATAATCTCACATACACCCAAACTGCATTTCATTTGCTATTTCTTTGCCCACTCTCCTAGCCTGTCTAAGTCCTTGGGCAGCCTTCCTTCTTCTTCAACACTTACTCACCCCTCCACCTACCTTTGTACTATCTGCAAACTTAACACAATGCCCTCAGTTCCTTTGCCTACATTGTTAATGCATAACATGAATAGTTGAGGTTCAAAGGTCTTCTGCAAATCTAAATAGATGATGTCCAATGGCTGTCATTTGTCTAACTTGTTCGTTACCTCCTCAAATAATTCTGACAGATTGATCAGGCAAGACCTCCCCTTAATGAAGCTAGAGTGACTAAATCCCATTTTACTATGCTCTTCCAAGTAATGAACTCTTAAGATCTTACTAATGACCCTGGTCAGACTAACTGACCTATACTAACCTACGTTCTGCTTCCCTCCCTTCTTAAACAGGGGTGTTACATTAGACATTTTCCAGTATTCTGGGACTGTCCCTGACTCCAGTGATTCCTGAAAGATCATCATCAATGTCTCCACAATGTCCTAACCTATCTCCCTCAGAACTCTGGAGTCTAGTCCATCTGATCCATGTGATTTGTCCGCCTTCAAACTTTTCAGCTTCCCCAGCACCTTCTCCTCAGTGATGGCCACTACACTCACCTCTGCCTCCTGACTTGCTTGAAGTCCTGGTATGTTGCTGATGTCTCCCATCCTGAAGACTGATGCAAAGTACCGACTTGGTTCCTATATGTTCCCAGCCCTATGCATTGTCCCAGCCATTTTCCAATTGCAGTTAGTGTACACTGAATAACCAGTGACATCAAGGAACAAAGTTTGTGGTAAATAGAGTCATCACTGGGCTCTACCTAGTCACCAGGTAACCCCCACTACCACCGATAGCCTCCAGGTCCCGTTATACCTTACATTGCCTGACAACTCAACTGTGCACATCCCCCAATGTAGAGGCCCACAAGAATGACTTTCATTGCCAAATGTCCTCCCTGACCCCCTATGCCCTGCCAATATACCTTAATGATGCTCATTTTGGTTCACTGTGCTCCCCTGAGCCATAATGGTTGTCACTGTCAAGAACCAAACACCCCCACTATGTAACATACCATGTCATCTGATGCCATTCTGCATACCCATTCCATACACCTTGAGTCTCCTCCCTGTCACCACCCTTGTCCCCACATCTACACACGGGTCAGCTATCCCTCCAGCTTTGACTTCTTCAACCGTTTGGCATTGATTTTCCCACTGTTCCTATAGGTCTCCCCTTCCTCCTCTTCAATAATCAACATATGGATTCATGAAGATTAGGTGTCTCAAGCCTCTACCAACTGTCACCAGTAGCCCTGTACATGGCTCACCAAACACCTGACATTATGTTGGTAGCTCCCTGACTAATGACACCCTGATTCTGCAGACAACTTAAGCTGGTTCTACAAGAATGGCCATTTTGACTGTAGCTGCAAATTCAAGTTAAGGTACTCCTCGGAGATCCTAATTTAATGAAATTAGAGAAATCCTTGAGTGTTACTGGGACTTTGTTTTGAAGGAAAGATGGCTACATTTCTCCAGGGTAAGGCAAGCAAGCCTGGCATGATATTGAGGGACACTGAGACCAGCCAAACTCTACTGCTGGTAAAAGGCATGATCTTCCCACAAGAGACTGCTGGTCAGTGCCAAGGTACTGCTAGAAGGGATTGAAAAAGGGTACATGCCCATTCTATTTTACTGGGTCAATCCTGCTTGTGACCCTTTCTTGGGACTAGTGATTGCGAGAGTCATGCCTTGTTTGCCTGTGGGTGGGATCAGTCTGTTCTACAGCAATGACCTGGATCTGTCAAAAGTAATAACATCCCACTAGCCTCTGAGAAACCAATGAGATCAAGGAGATGAAATAACCACAGGAGGAAATGACAGGCACTTTTCCTGACAGTTTGGACTCGCCAGGCAAACATAGCCAGTGGAGGATGAAGTGGCATTGCAAACACCCTCTAGGGTTTCTTTTTAATCCCTGTCCTTGTCTATTCTTCAAAGGGAGAAACATAAAATGATTCTGAAGTTTGGGACGTAATCTACTTGTTGATGAGCAGAGTTCATCAGCCCCTCGTTATCTTTGTAGTCACAGAGATCTCAATCAAGTGTGTGCTGACTTGCCTCTCTGTCTCTTCAAAGAGATGTTGTTTGGAGCTCCTTCACATAGGTAGGTAGGAATTTCCTCAATCTCCCTATCCTGACAGCATTTAAATTATATCCATAGCCATTGTGGCTGTGTCAGTCCTCTTTTAGAAAACACATTGGAGTATTAGTTCAATATACCCAGACTACTTTGAGGTTTAGAAGAATGAGGGGGAATCTTGTGGAAACATATAAAATTCCAACATGGCTAGACAGAGGGAAAATCAGTCTGGTAAACCTTCATTGCACTTCCTGCACCACCAGAACATCCTCCCTCAGATAAGGGGACCAAAACTGCACACAATAACCTACCTAGGTCTCACCAAGTCCCTTGCGGCTAGACATCCCTTCTCCAGTTGTTGAATCCACTCACTATGAAAGCCAACACACATAATGTAGATTTTACGATTTGGGTGAGGGAATGAGATCTAATATCTACAAATTTGCAAATGACCCAAAGCTGGTGGGAGGGTGAGCTGTGAGGAGATGGCAAAGATGTTTCAGTGCAATTTGGACAAGCTGAGTAAGTAGGCAAATGTGTGACAAATGCAGTATAACGAGGGTACATGTGAGGTTATCAGCTTTATAGGTAAAAGCAGGAAGGTAGGTTATTATCTGAATGGCTATGAATTGAGAGAGGGAGATGTCCTCACATACTAGTTTCTGAAGGTCAGCAAGCGGATGCAGCAGGCAGTCAAGAACGCAAACGGATTGTTGGTCTTGATAGCGAGAGGATAGAACATAGAACAGTACAGCACAGTACAGGCCCTTCGACCCATGATGTTGTGCCGAACTTTTACCCTAAACCTAAGGTCTACCTAACCTCCACCCCTACCTTATACTATCATCCATATGCCTATCTAATAGCAGCTTAAATGCCCCTAATGAGGTCAACTTCACTACCCTATCCGGCAATGCATTCCACGCCCCTACCACTTTCTGAGTAAAGAACCTACCTCTGACGTCTCCCCTATATCTACTTCCACTCACTTTAAAACTATGCCCCCTCATAATAGCTACCTCCACCCTAGGAAAAAGTCTCTGGCCGTCCACTCTACCTATACTGATCTATATCTATCTATATCTATCTGATCATCTTGTATACCTCTATCAAGTCACCTCTCATCCTTTGTCTTTCTAAAGAGAAAAGCCCTAGCTCTCTCAACCTTTCCTCGTAAGATCTTCCCTCCATTGCAGGCAACATCCTGGTAAATCTCCTCTGCACCTTTTCCAATGCTTCCACATCTTTCCTGTAATGAGGCGACCAGAACTGGACACAATACCCCAGATGTTGCTGAACTAGGGTTTTGTATAGCTGGAGCATAACTTCACAGCTCTTGAACTCAATCCCTCTGTTAATGAAAGCTAAGACACCATGCGTCTTCTTAACCACTCTATCTACCTGGGTGGCAGCTTTCAGAGAATTGTGGACATGAACCCCAAGATCCCTCTGCTCCTCTACACTGCCAAGAATTTTTCCGTTAACCCTGTATTCTGCTTTCAAGTTTGTCCTTCCAAAATGAATCACCTCACACTTTTAAACTCCATCTGCCACTTCTCAGCCCAGCTCTGCATCCTGTCAATGTCTCTTTGTACAGGAGCAGTGATGTCTTGCTGCAATTATCCAGGGCCTTGGTGAGGCTATATCTGGTGTATTGTCTGATGAAGGATGTTCTTGCTATAGAGGGAGTGTAGCAAAGTTTACCACTCTGACTCCTTGGCTGGCAGGACTGATGTTTGAAGAGAGGTTGAATTGGTTAGGATTATATCCACTGGAATTCAGGTGAGTCTTATAGAAGTCTTTAAAATTTTAACAGGGTAGATGCAGGAAGAATGTTCTCAATGACCGGGGAGTCCAGAACCAGTTACAGCCTGAGAATACAGGGTAAACCATTTAAGATTAAGATGAGGAGAAATTTCTTCACCCAGAGGGTGGTGAGTCTGTGGAATTACCTACCGAGGAAAACGTTTGAGGCCAAAACATTGTATGATTTCAAGAAGGAGTTGAATATAGCACTTGGCTAAAGGTGTCAAGGATATGGGGGGAAAGTAGGAACAGGCTATTGATTTGAGTGATGTACCATGATCATAATAAATGGCACAGCAGGCTCAGAGGGCCAAATGGCCTACTGCTGCTGTTTTTATTAACCTATTTTCCTAACCAGCATGCTCAGATATTATTAAACTCCTTTAGAGCAGTTGGAACTTGAACCTGGGCGGCCTGGTCCACAGGTAGGGACACTAACCCAGCAACAGAAGAGGGCCCCAATGCTTTTGTTTTATACTCTCCTGTTTCTATTGTAACATTTGCCTTCTTTATTATCTGTTGCACCTGCATGCTTACTTTCTGTGACTGATGTACAAAAGCATGAAAGTCTCATTGCACCTCCCCTTTTCCTAATCTATCACCATTCAGATTATAATCTGCCTTCATGTTGCTGCTATCATTTGCTAACATTTTCTTCATGTTGTTTAGTTGAACAATAACAATTGTAACCATAATCTGTTGCAATTACAGTGCTCAGTGTTTGTTAACTAACAGTTTTGGAAGGTGGTGATTCTGTGAATTAATTGCATATATTCATCCAACTTTAGAACAACAGGAGATCAGTAATTCCATGAAAACAATTTCCAAAAGGTAGCATGAGAGCTGTACTCCAAACACCCGAAACCACGTGGCTGCTCTTCAGAGGTTGGGATTAAAGCACTTTATTAGATAGAGAAGTTGGCCCATAAGTGTGCGATATATAAACAAAATACTGCAAATGGTGAAATTCAACATTTAGACAGAAAAGGACAGAAGCACTCAGCAGGTCTGGCAGCATCTGTGAGAAAAGGAGTAACTTCTTCAGATCATTCAGACCTTCCATCAACCTGAAACATTTAGGCTTGTTGCAGTCTTCACACATATGCATAGGCTGATAGGTATTTCCAGTTTTTTTTGCCCTCATTATTATAAGTGGTCGATGGCGAAATTGAATTATCTCAATATATAAATGATTTGGATGTGAAAATAAGAGGCATGATAATTAAACTTGTAGATGACGTCAGAATTGGTGACGTAGTGGACTGTGAAAACGGCTATGTCAGAGTACAACAGGGTCTTGATTAGATGGGGCAATGGGCTGAGGAGTGGCAGATAGAGCTTAATATAGATAAAAGTGAGGCATTGCATTTTGGTAATGCAAATCAGGGCAGGACTTATACACCTAATGGTAGTGCCATGGGGGACTGTTCCCGAACAGATAGACCTTGGGGTGTAAGTGCATAGTTCCTTGAAAGTAGAGTCGCACCTAGACGGGGTGGTTGAGAAGGCATATGGCATGCTTGCCTTCATAGAGGCTTATAAAATCATGAGAGACCTGGAAAGGGTGAATAGTCAAAGTCTTTTCCTTGGTTGGAGGGAGTCCAAAACTAGAGGGCATAGGTTTAAGTTGAGAAGGGAAGGACTTAAAAAGGACCTGTGGGGTAACTTTTTCATGCAGAGGATGGTGTGTATATGGAATGTGCTGCCCGAGGAAGTGGTGGAGACTGGTACAATTATAACATTTAAAAGGCATCTGGATGCCTTTTAAATAGGAAGGGTCTAGAGGGATATTGGCCAAATGCTGGCAAATGGGATTGGACCGGAGTCAGATGTCCTGATTGGCGCAGACGAGGTGGACCGAAGGGTCTGTTTCCGTGACGCTATGGTTCTATTTATTCCTCATCTCAATGATCCTAAATTCATGAAAAAGTGTAGACCTAAATATTAGCTTGAAAGCTTTATTACTTGGCTGATTTGCACATTTTGTATACTATATATTCATTACCACATATACAGCTCATAATAATACACAGTGACTGTTAAATCTCTTGACTTCTTTTAAAGAAAATTACATGGTGTGCATTTATATCTAAGGAGTATATTGAGCTAATTTTTGAATTTTGCAGTGTTTATATCCAGTTGGGGCTCTCCTGTCATTGAAGAACCATCAAGTCATAACAATCGAGGCGTTGGGGTCTGTGAAGAAGGGTTTACACCCCATACAACAGCGACTGGCTGATTATAATGGAAGTCAGTGTGGATTCTGCAGCCCAGGTTTTGTCATGCAGATGTTTGCGTAAGTGCTGACAATTGCTTTTATTAGCTGTCCAGCTAAATATCTTTGTTTGTTTAAATGTGATTTCATGTACAATTCACAGTACTGACTGCGGGACTTTTTCTAAGAAAACCATGTTTTGTTCTTCATGCACAAATTGACATATATATTCAGCTTGATCCAGTTTGAAGTGGGGTATGTAAGAAAGGAAAATACAATCTTTCGGTTCTCTCAATTTTTATATATTTTACAACAGTATCATACTTTATTTATTTTGTACTCGTCTTATTTATGAAGTTCGTGTGTGAAATGTTTTCCTTGTTTTGTTTCAAGTCATATACACAGTTTAGAAGTGGGATCGAGTCAAGGTGAAAGATAAATAGCTGCTGTATTTTCTCCCCACTCAGGTCCAGAATTTTTCAGGTTAGTGTGGCTAAATTGATCTTGATGCAATTTTCAAGCATCAAGTGTGCAAACATAATTTTAGTCACACTCTTCACTTCTGACATTAATATTTCACTTTTAATAAACCTATGCCTTTTTAACGTTGTGACTTTGATATTTTTAACTAGGGTAGTCAAAGTTATATGTGGTGTTAGCTTTGACTTTATTTCTAGTACACTTGCCTCCAAGTAGCCTGGGTGTAGAGGCACTTTTGGAGTCTTGAGCGCATGATCTACATTGGCCCCTCTGTGCGGAACTGAATGCTGCACTGTTAGAAGAGCCACCTTTCAGATAACACATTAAACTGACCCCACAGCGATACTTGAAGAGAATTTCTCAATAAATATCAGAACCATATTTTTGTTTTACTTCATTCGTGGGATATGAGCATCGTTTAATGCCTATCCTTAATTGACCTGGAGAAGGCTCTAGTGAGCTGCCTTCTAAAACCACGACATGGTCACTTTGTTTCTGGCTATTTGGAAACTTAACGTGCACAATTGATCTGTGGCATTTCCTGCATTAAAAGTGACTCCAATCCAAGTGTCAGAATTGGCTGTTGCTTTATTTTTTGAGATTTAGGTGAGTGCTTCAGTGTGGCATGGCCATGGAGGCTAAGAACCTCAATTCCTGGCATGACCACAGTCCAAGACCAAACGACCCAGCAATTTCAAAGACACCAACTCTTCCTGTGTTGTGGTGACTGGCATAAGAATGATTCAGGACTGGTGAGGGCACAAAAATTAGAGCCCACTGGATATAGTGAGTTGGTCAGAGGCAGTCTAGGCTACTTCTGTGTTGTTGATCGATGATGTGCTTAGATTCAGGGAAAAGAGGCTACAGGCAACAGAGTTGCTATTGTTGGCAGTCTCCAGATAGCCAGGATTCTTGAGAAAAAGTGAGAAGCTGAAAAGATGGATGAAGGTTAAAAACCGGAAGAAACGCAGATGCTGAAAATCAGGCACAAAAACAAAGTTGCTGGAAAAGCTCAGCAGGTCTGGCAGCATCTGTGAAGGGCAAAAACAGAGTTAATGTTTCCGGTCCGGTGACCCTTCCTCAGAACGGAGATGGATGAGGGTTGCTGACTCTGTGTTGGGTAGAAGAGGGCTCAGAAGAAATGCTGGAAACCATTAGTAGCTCAGTGCAAGTAGAAGCAATGATTAAGGAAGCCTAAAAGCAGCATTTGCGTTGTGCATGTAAGAAGTCTAGGAGTTTGGAGAAACTTGGCTCAGTTCTAGATTAGTGATGCTAGCTGTCTTTGAAAGAGATGGAATTGTGCCTGTGAGTAGGCTCTGGATTGCAGTCATGGAAATCTGGTGGAGTGTAGTCTCAAGGGAAAGGATTAATCTTAATTATTTGATTTGATTTATTGTTGCCACATATACCAAGATACAGATCATTCCATACAAAGTACATCAGGATAGCAGAGCAGAGTGCAGACTACAGTGTTACAGCCGCAGAGAACGTGCAGAGAAAGAGAACTTCCAGGGCTAGAGCAGAGGTAGAGGTAGGAAGGAAAACAGATTTCAGACAGTTAAGAAGGTGATCGAAAAACAGAGTCTCAAACAATGGTAATTTCAGGATTGCTCCCAGTCTCACTTCCTAATGAGCACAGAATTAGGAGAACTGAGTGACTGTGCATGCTTGTGCGCGCTCCCTGTTTCGCTTGGGTAGCCTGATAATCATCCATTCCCTGTCAGCCCGTGACTCCATAACTCAACACCATTTCCCTAAACGTGCTAGCCATATCGTTCTCTTTCTCACAAATGCACCACAGTGACTCCAGCTTTTTCAAATTACAAACCCCAGTGAGCAGATTTGTGCAGCTGGCAAACATGCTTTTCTAGGCCTTTTAGAATAGAATCATAGAATCTCTACAGTATGGAAGCAGGCCAATTGGCCCATTGAGTCCACACTGACTTTCCAAAGAGCATTCCACCTAGATCCACCCTCCTATCCTATCCCTTTAACCCTGCATTTTCCCATCGATAATCCACCTAGCCTGGACATCCCTGGACACAATGGACAATTTAGCGTGGCCAAACTACCTAACCTGTACATCTTTTGGACTGTGGAAGGAAACCGGAGCACCTGGAGGAAACCCATGCAGACACAGGGAGAATGTCCAAACTCCACACAGACAGTCACCTGAGGCTGGAATCAAACTCGGGTCCCTGGTGCTGGGTTGCTTGCATGATTTCTCTCATGCCACAGACCATCTGGGACTCGTGGAATAGCTTATCAGCTACTCACCAGTCAGCTCCTCTGCTACACCAAAGTATGAACAAATTACTGGAGAGTGACAAAAACAGAGAAAAGATGCTCCATTTCCCCCAGTCACCAAACTTCCTGCTCATCAGTCTGCACAGTCAAAACACGTGCAGGCAGTGAAGAATGTTATCTAAGGTTACCAGGCGATCTTGATCAATTGGGTCAATAGGCTGAGGAGTGACAGATGGAATTTAATTTGGATAAATACAAGGTATTGTATTGTGGTAACACAAAGGAATGTAGGTCTTATACAATTAATGGTACTACTCTGGATAATGTGAAAGAACAGAGAGACCTAGGGGTTCAGGTACATAATTCTTAGAAATTTGCATCACATGTAGACAGAGTGGTTAAGAAGGCATTTAGCACACTTGCCTTCATTGTTCAGACCTTTGAATATAGGAGTTGGGATGTCATGTTGAAGTTGTACAGGACATTGTTGAGGCCTCTTCTGGAGGACTGTGTACAGTTTTGTTTGCCTTGCTATGGAAGAATATTATTACATTGGAGCGCTTTCAGGAAAGATTTGCCAGGATATTGCTGGGAATGGAAGGTTTGAATCATAAAGATAGGCTGGATAGGCTGGGACTTTTTTTCTGGAGCGTAGGTGGTTGAGGGGTGACCTTATAAAGGTTTATAAAATTATGAGGGGCATAGAAAAGGTGAGTAGCAAGGGTCGTTTCCCTGGGGTGGGGAGTTCAAAACTGGAGGGCATATTTTTAAGGTGAGAGGAGAAAGATTTAAAAGGCCATGAGGGGCACCTTTTTTGTACAGAGAGTGGTTCATTTGTGGAATGAACGGCCAGAGGAAGTGGTGAATGCAAGTACAGTTACAACATTTAAAAGAAACTTGGTAAAGTACACGAATAGGAAAGGTTTGGAGGGATATGGACCAAACACAGGCAAGTAGGACTAATTTGATTTGGGAATTTGGTCAGCATAGACTAGTTGGACCAAATGGTCCTCTTCCACGCTGTCTGACTCTATGACTCTATAAAAATGTACGTATACCGTTCAAAACTGAAACCACAGCAAACACGTAGGATGGACAGACAATTAGCTAATCAGCTACTCTCCAGTAGAGCTTTTTGAGCCCTGACTAAGGCCCGCGAGGCACTGTATTGCTACCGGTGTTCAGGAATCAACTCCCAGCACAGATTTTGGAAGAACATAATATTAAACAAAAATGGAATTACTGATTGATCTGTGCCTATATTGACTTAGAATCTGTGTTTTTGACACTCGTGCTCAATCATCCATGCTTTTCCCCCAGACTTTTGAAGAACAATCGAACTCCCAATCATCAAGAAGTGGAGGATATCTTTGATGGCAATGTCTGCAGATGTACAGGTTTGTAGATTCTTCAATAAATAATAAATTGGCACAATGTTCATGGCATCTTGAACAGATACAGAGACTTAATAGAAATTGATTAATTTTTGCGTTGTATTTTATCGTTTGTTCAATACAATACTTTAACGGCTGCGAAATACAAGGGGTCCTTGTCCATAATTGTAATCTCTGGGGTGTTACATAGAACACGTGTGTGTTATTGCCCTTATACCACAATTGGATGCTACTATGACTAAATGTTCTAACCAAGAACTCTCCATACTCTCCAAATATTTGTTTTTTTATTTTTATAAGTTTTTTGATGCCCTCAATTCTTCTTACTTAATTTTTCCTTCAAGTCACTGAATGTAACCAGGGAGGTCTGGCAAGAAGTGAAGAAAGCAAATGCTGTGTTGGCCTTCATGGTGAAGCGTTTGACTACAGGAGCAGGGTTGTCTTGCTTCAATTGTACATGACCCTGGTGAGACCACACCTGCAATATTGTGTGCAGTTTTGGTCATCTTATTTGAGGTAGGGTGTTTTGGAAATAACTCCATGAAGGCCGGAACCCCATCACCAAGTCATCCTTTATTTACGCGTGCATACTACATGACACTGACACAGCTAGCACAATGCTGTTCCTAGAGTGATCAGAACCGTTTACACTCCCATTTAAATCTGGCAGCCAAAACTCCCTGATTAGATCAGGTTAACAGCCCCAGTCAGGGAGCTCATAGTCTATGAGGTCCACCTGGCTGGCCCTGTTCCAATCACTAAAGTTTTGGCTGTAGAGGGAATGCAATGAAGGTTTACAGATTGATTCCTGGGGTGGTAGTACTGGTGTATGAAGAGAGATTGGATTGCTCACGACTATATTCATGGGAGTTTAGAAGAATGAGGTAGGGACCTCATGGAAATCTACAAACTTCCAATAGGACGAGACAGGGTAAACATAAGAAGCATGTTCCCACCAATAGGGGTGTCCAGGACAAGGATTCATCAGCAAACGATATTGGGTAGGCCATTTAGGACTGAGATGAGGAGGGATTCCTTCACCCAGAAAGTGATGAACCTGTAGAATTCTCTGCCACAGAAAGTTGTTGAGACCAAAAAAATGATTTTTTTTTCCAGAAGGAAATAGATATAGTTCTTGGGGCTAAAAGGACCAAAGGGTAAGGAGAGGGAACGGAAACCGGGTCTTGGATTGGATGATCAGCCAGGATCATATTGAAAAGGGGAGCAAGCTTGAAGGACCAAATGGCCCACTTCTGCTCCTACTTTCAACGTTTCTGTGTTTCTCCTCATGTCACAGCTGCTTCTTTTGCCAATCACCTTAAATCAATGCCACTTGGTTCTCAAACTTTTCTGCCCATAGGAAGAGTTTCCCCTCTCATAGTATTGGAAACCTTTCCTTGGACTCAAAACAATTTCAGGTAAGGAAGGCCATTCAGGCCATTACAGTTCACCAGCCAAATAGACCCTAAAATTGTGGCAATGAATTGTTTCTTAAATTGGTCGCCAGTAGGAAAATAGAAAGGTGTAGGTACAAATACAGTGCTGTGCTTTGAATTAGTATTTAAATTTTGATTTGTGGATATATTTCTCATTGATTATTATGTTGGGATGAAATCAACATGAAGGAAATGCCCTAACCGTTCAGTTTGTTAACTTACTATTACTCATCTGAGAAACCTAGGTTATCGGCCTATTTTGGATGCGATGAAGAGTTTTGCAAAAGATTCAGATGCAAGTCTGCAAGGATCCCTCATTGATATCGAGGTAAAGCTGGAATTGTTGTAATTCATTATTCAGTTAGTTTAGATGCTGATAGTGATATTAAATCTCGGATGTGGGGTAAATATAAGGTTTTAACTTATTGAACTATCATTTAAAAGAAATAATTCTTAGTATGTTTGCACCATGGGCTAAGTCACCATTCATCTTCCACTGCAGAAGCCTGTGAGAAGGTGTCTTCTTGAACTGTTGTAGTTTGCACCACAGTGATGGGCAGAATCTCCTCAGCCCTGTAGAAGGCGGGGAAGGAGGCGGGTAGACTGAAAGACTCAGTTCCCAATATCCAATGCCTTCTCTCATTTGTGCAAGTAAGTTCTGGGCAGGAGGGCCCATGATCAATCATCCAGGTCTGCATCCACCTTGGATCTTTAAGAGGACAATTAATGACCATGTAAGGGTCTCTTCCCACTTGACCTACAATTCTCTCAGCTCCTTGCAGGAAAACTCATAGACAGTCTACCTGATAAGTAACTAGTTCACCTTGCTTGTCATTTGAAGAATGGCTGACCTCCAAATGCAAAAATTTCAGCAAGGTGGTGGCAGAGTGATTTTGTCACTCGACTCGTAATCCAAAGACAAAGGCTAATGTTTTGTGGACATGAGTTTGAATCCCAATGTGGCAGCTAATGAAATTTTATTTCAATTAGTGAATCTGAAGTTAAAATAGCAAGTCCATTGGTGATCACAAAACCATTGTCAACTGTTGTAAAGAGCCATTTATTTAAGTAGGGTCTCTGGGGGAGGGAAAATCGTGACCTGGTCTGGCTTATGTGTGTACCAGAGCCACAGCAATATGCTCGACATTTAAATACCCTCTGAAATGGCTTTGCAAAACACTCAGTCATATCTAACTTGCTGCAAGGCATCATAAAAGGAATGAAATTAGATGACTAGGCACCAGAAACACATATGGAACACACAGCCCCACAGATTCTGTAAAGTCACCTTTAATAACTTCAGAAGCTTGTGCCAGCATCTGCACCACCCCCTCCAGGACCCAGCCCACAAAGCATCTCTAGTCCGCCTTGACTGGGGCAAATGTTAGGAACCATTCATGGCAGTTTTTGACTGACCATGCTTGCGTGGGTTCACTACAGATTTTCAAAGAAAGCATGGGCATAAGGGATGCCAGTCTTTTGGCAGAAATCTGTTGAATGTCGAGTTGGTCTAAGAAGAACAAGGTGTACGATGGGACAGAATTTAGAGACATCATACAGGTATGGTAGTTAATGAAATGAATTTGGTTAAATACAGCGAGAAAACTCACTCGTGGCAAGGAACACGCCAAAAATTTTGATGCAACTGGGACTCAGCCAAAAAAGTGTAAGATTCAGCACTGAATACTCTGAAGGTTGCAAAGCTTAAGAAAGTTTCAAAAGTGAAGAGGAGTAAGGCCATGAAGGAATTTAAGCATATGGACAATAATTTTTTAAAATTGAAGGCATTGATGGACAAGGAACAAAGAGAAGACTAGTAATTACATCACACTTTTAAAAACCTGAAGTAAATTCTAAAACACTTCACGTGAAATGCATTATTTTAAATATGGTATTTGTTATGTAGATATATTCCACCTGGAACAGTCGCAAAAACAATAGTAAAAGTTCAGTGACATTATAATAACTAATAGTAATGTTGGCTCAGTGGATAATATAATATAATATAACAAAGACACTGCTGGAAAATAAAAACCAAATGAACTGCAAATGCTGTAAATCAGAGACAAAAATCGAAATTTTTTAGCAATGTCAATATTAGAAATTGCTGGAAAACCTCACCAGGTCCCGTTCTGAGGAATGGTCACTCGACCCAAAACGTTAACTCTGATTTCTCTCCACAGATGCTGCCAGACCTGCTGAGCTTTACCAGCAATTTCTATTTTTGGCATTGCTAGAAAATCCTCTTCTTCAAATTATACCGTGAGCTGTTTAAATAGCAACAGGAGAGTGTGCAGGGAAAATGTTTGTTCTAATGAATTGTGGTAACTTCAATGGCATGATCTGCATTTTGTTGAACTTGCCTTGCAGCCTTTAAAACCTAGAGGTATTATACAGTGTATTGGCTTGAAAGCATGTAATGTTCAAACATGGTTCTAATTTGTGTTCATCTGTACCCTAAGGATTTGATGATATGTCCAATGACAAATCAGCCTTGTGATCAAAACTCTTCCACTGGCCCAGCAGAGGGCTCTGACATCTTGCTATATTCAAAATTACGAGTGAAATGGTACCAACCCAGAACCCTAGAACAGCTGTACGATATACTGCAGGAGAATCCTGAAGAACTTGCCAAGCTTATCAATGGAGACACTGCTAAAGGTACAGAGATAATAGAAATTGTGCTGTTTCAGAGTGTACTTTTCTAAGAAACACTTCCTAAGTCAATGGCACATATGAAAAATGTATTGCACATGCAATATTAGCTGCTTCTTTACCAACCCAATAAACAATTTTACCAAATGGTTAATATTTTCTCTGCTGGTTAAGAAAAGGCCATTGAGCTCAGCAAGTCTATTCAGACCCTAGTGCAGTTTTTGCTGTCAAAGTCTTTACCCAATTTACTTCACATCTTCAGAGGCATTTTATCATATAACAGTACCTTCTCCCTGATTCTCTGAGATAGTCTCCTGACGCTTCAGGTTATTAATCTGGCACAAAATACCAGGTGGATTAATCGCTGGTTCAATTTTATTATCTGGGTGTACAGAAAGGAATACTGATGGATAGGAGGGAGTCTGACTCTTAGCCTGTTAATTAACTTACGGAAGTAGGGAACTACCACTCATGTTGTAAAAGCATGCAAAATTCATTGGAAAGTATATCAGCCTTTTCTATCATTGAGGTTATTGTAACTCCATCTGTGACATGTTATGTGTGAAATAGATCTGAGTTCATAGGACATAGAACATAAAAGAGAACAGCGTAGGAATAGGTCATTTGGCCCATCATGCCTGTGCTGACCACAATACCATTCTAAACAAATGCTAAATGCCATCTGCCTGCACATGGTCCATATCCCTCTATTCCCTGCGTGTTCACATATTTGTCAAAATGCCTCTCAAATGTTTCTATTATATCTGCTTCTACCACCTTTCTGGGCAGTGTGTACCATCGTTTGTGTAAAAAGCTTGCCTCGCACATCTTCTTTGAACTTTTCCACTCTCACCTTAAACCATGGGTAGCACAGTTGCTCAGTGGTTAGTACAGTTGCCTCATAGTACCAGGCACCCAGGTTTGATTCCAGCTTTGGTTGACTGTCAGTGAGGAGTTTGCACGTTCTTCCCATGTCTGCAGGTGTCCACCAGGTGCTCCAGTTTCCTCCCACAGTCCAATTAAATTGCCCTATTGTGTCCAGGGATGTGCGGGCTTGGTGGGTTAGTCATGGTAAATGTGGGATTACAGTGATAGGGTAGGATGGTCTTTGGTGGGTTGATGAAGAATTGATGGGCCGAATTGTCTCTTTCCACACTGTGGGAATCTTATGTCCCCAGTGCTTTACATTTCAGCCTAAGGAAGAAGACTCCAATTGTCCATGCCTCTCATAATTTAACATACTTCTATCAGGTTGTCCTTCAGGCTCTGACACTCTAGTGAAAACAATTCAAGTTTGTCCAACCTCTCCTTATAGCTAATAGACTCTAATCCAGACAACATCCTCGCAAACCTCTTTTGCACCCTCTCCAAATCTTCCGTATTCTTCCTATTGTGTGGTGACCAGAACTGCACACAGTACTCTAAATGTGGCCTAACTAAAAGTTTATATAGCTGCAACAGAACTTACAACTTTTATACTCAAAGCTCTGACCAAGGAAGGCAAACAAGCCATACACCTTCTTTACCACCTTACCCACTTATGTTGCCACATTCAGGGAACTATGGGCTTGCACTCCAAGATCAATGTATATCGCTACTCCTAAGGGTCCTTCCATTTACTGTATACTTTCCTCTTGTGTTTGACCTCCCAAAATACATCACCTCATACTCGTCCAAATTAAACTCCATCTGCTATTTCTCTGCCAATTTTCCAACTGATCTATATCCTTCTATAACCTTTGACAATCTTCCTGACTATCCACAATTCTACCAATTTTCATGTCATCTGCAAACTTTTTAATCAGACCACAGACATTTTCATCCAAATCATTTATATGTATATTACAAGCAACAGAGGTCCTATCACTGGTCACAGATCCTGAGTCGGAAAAACAATACTCCACAACTACCCTCTATCTTCTATGATAAAACTAATTTTGTATCCAACTCACCAACTCACTGTGGATCCCATGTAGATATGTCTTCGTCTTTCAGCAATTGCCTTTAACAATGATTTGGCTATACAATAGAGTGATTTTGGGAATACAAAGAAGTGTGGGGACTGTGTCACTAGATTGATTGATATAGGGACATAAGAACTAGGAGCACGAGCAGGCAATTCAGCCCCTTGAGCCTACTCCACCATTTAATACAATCAAGGCTGATCTCATCTCGGCCTCAATGCCACTTTTCTGCCCGCTTTCTATATACTTTCAACCCCTTTCTATTTGAAAACATGTCTAACCCCTCCTTTAATTTACTCAATGTCCCAGCATCCACCACAGTCTAGGTTAGGGAATTCCACAAATTCTCCTCATTTCAGTTTTAATATTCTAAAACTATGACCTATCATCCTAGATTGCCCCATGTGAGGAAACATCCTTTCCATGTCTACTTTGTCAATCACCTTTAGCACCTTATAGATCCCAATTAAATCTAAACTTCTAAACTCCAGAGTGTACGGGCCTAAACTGCTCACTCTCTCTATATAAAGCAAACTTCTCATCTCTGGAATATAAACTGGTTATGTGAGACACAAGTATAAACATGAGAGTTGGTTGTACTGAACTGCAAATATTAACAATAAAGATTGTGCATAGCTCAAACAACATTGTCAGGTGTAAAATTTTAGAGCCAACAATAAAGGTTTGTTAAATTTGACAACTGTGGAAATTCGGCAGTCAAAATCAAAAATAAATCAACAAATGTGTATTCTGTAGTTCATTCCTAAATAAGTAGCTAGTAACTGATGTAACAGTGACTAATAACCTAAACATTTCCTGGATCACTCTTTTAACTATAGAATTGTTGGTTTGTGTCTGTCTAATTTAAATTTAAGGTCAAATATTTTTGGGACCAAAATTCTGATGTCAGTGCCAAGGTGCATCTTCAGTGATCTTCACTTTTGACTCTGCCAAAGTATCAGACATCAGGGAGAAGGCTTTTTTTTACTGGTAGGTCTCTGTGGGATGAGAGGAAGTGTGGTTTTTGGCTCACAAGGATTAAGAGTACACAAGAAGCTGAAAAAATTGTCACCCCATCCCTCTGAGTGTGTCCACTCTGACAATGAGCTGCCTCAAATTGGACTACATGGAATTGAGCAGCAAGGGCTTTAATTGACTGAATTAGCAGCTTTGTCAGTGAATTCCCATTCTCTCCACGGCAGAAAGTGCCTAAAGAGCCAAAGATTTTTGGCCTTTCTGTGTTTTGAAGAAATAATAATTATTTTCATTCTCAAAGTCCAAATCATTTCAAATAATTAAGAAAATGTCTAATCTGATTCATAATTTTCTTACAGGTGTCTACAAGGGAGTATATTTTAAAGTCAATATTGATGTGAAAGGAATCCCTGATCTTTACGAGGTCACTATGGGACTTGATGGCTTAAAGGTGTTTTCCAATGTTACCTTGAGTTCACTCATCGACTACCTGAAACTGTATTCTGACCAATCACCATCCTACAATGTTATAGCTCAACACTTGCTCAAGATTGCAAATAAGTCTGTGCAAAATGTAAGTTTTAAACCCTGTTTTAGTTTTGTCAAACATTTCTTCAAACTTCAAGAAATATTCTAGGTTTATTACTTGTCACGAATAGAGGCTGAACCAAGCTGTCTTAAACAATCCATTATTAGACAATTAGCTAACCTTTGACTCTACATTCAAGTAGGAAAAGGGGAGAGAAACTGCACCAACACACAATGCCTTTCTAGACTAAAAACCTTTTGCCTCTATGGAGTCGATATCCCTCTATTCCCTGCCCATTCATGTATCTGTCAAAATGCTTCTTAAATGTTGCTATTGTATCTGCCTCCACCACCTCCTTTGGCAGTGTATTCCAGGCAATTACTCACCTCTGTGTAAAACGCCTGCCTCTCCCATCTCTTAAACTTAACTCTTTTACATTAAACCTAGGTCCCTGAGCCATTGACATTTAAATCATGCAAAAGAACTCTGACTATCCATGCCTGTCATAACTTAGTCAACTTCTTTGAGACCACCTCTCATCCTGCGATGTTTGAATGAAAACAAACCAAGTCTGTCCAATCGCTCCTCATAGTTAAGACAGTCCAAACCAGACAACATCTAGTAAACCTTTTCTGTACCCTCTCCAAAACCTATTTCTGGTAGTGTGGTGACCAGAACTGTACACAATATTCCAAATGTAGCCTAACTAAGGTTCTATACAGCTGCAACATGACTTGCAAATTTTTATACTCTATGCCCTGACCAATGATGGCAAGCATGCCAATATGCCTTCCTGACCACTTTATCCATTTGTGTGGCCACTTTCAGGGAGCTATGGACTAGAACCCCAAGATCCCTGTGTACATCAATGTTGTTAAGGGTCCTGCCATTAACTATATACTTTCTCTTAACATTTGATCTCCCAAACTGCAACACCTCACACTTGCCCGGATTAAGCTCTATCTGCCATTCGTCCGCACATGTCAGCAACTAATCTATATCCTGCTGTATCCTTTGACAAACTTTTATACTATCCCCCAATCTTTGCAAACTTACTAACCCACCGATCTATGTTTTCATCCAAGTTATTTAAATCAATCACAAACAGCAGAGGTCCCAGTACAGATCCCTGCAAAAAATCACTAGTCATGGACCTCCAGCCAGCAAAACACCCTTCCACTACTACCCTTAGTCTCCTATCGGCAAGCCAATTCTGAATCCAAGTGACCATGCATCTTCATCTTCTGGATGAGCCTACCATGAGGAACGTCGTCAAAAAATCCATGTAGATAACATTCACTACTCTATCCTCATCGATCGCCTTCCCAAAAAAAAAACAATCAAATTAGTAAGGCACAACCTGCCTCGCATAAAGCCTTCCCTGTCTGTGTAGGTTTTAGTGGTGGTATGACCATCACGCTAATTGTTCTATCTATGATGTTCTCAGCCTCATGGATGCTCCATAGTGAGTATATCCACAGCACCAGGCATTCCATGCAGCAAATCAGGAACTACAGCCAGACACACTTCCTGCATTCACAGTCACCATTGACACTGGAAATGCCCCTGATTTCCGACATATTTCAGGAAAAGCATTCCACGCGGCCAAGTTCTCTTGCCATTATGAATCTTATCAATGACAGGTAACAATCCAGAAATTCCTTACACAACCTAACTCCGGGGCCACCAAACTCAGGTCTCTCACTTCTGTTTTCTATTCCTAGCAGACTAGAACTGCAAAACCAAGTCTTCTTTTTACTTCAAAAATATTCAAAAAGATAATGTTTCCATGTATTTGAGAGATTCAGAGGATCCAATAACTGAAATGGGCCCCAATTATACTTTGGTAGAAAGACGAACAGTGGTCTTTCTCCACTGCACCTTGGCAGCAGCTGCCCCAAGCTTTAATGTGTCCCTCAGCACATAGTCCTGGACCTTGGAATGTGCCAGTCTGCAACACTCGGTAGAAGTCAGCTCTTTGCTCAGGTAGACCAAAGAGCATCTTTCACCAAGACGATGGTCCTCCAGGTACAATTGGATCTGACTGCTCTACACCAACACCATAAGTGCAATCTCAACCAGTGGGTGGGAATTAGAAAGCTCAAGACGAACCTTGACAAACCACTGCATCTCTCTGCAGATTTCCTTTGCAAAGACATATATTCCAGAAGGAGATTTGTCTCTACCCCACTCCTTCACCCCCTCAGCTACTTTGAGGGCAGTATGCTGTTGTGCAGAGACTGGGCATACATGAAGGATTTTCAGGGCAATGCCCTCATCACAACCAGCCTAGCTATGTCTTGGTAATTGTTGGACAGTTCTGGTGATGAGGCATTCTGACAAATGACTTTGACAGTCCGCTCAGAGAACAACCCAATAGTATCCACTCTGTCCTTTCCCTGCAGGGTCTTGAAGGTGCTACCTGCTGACCACTTCCTGATGGTCTTGTGATCAAAGGTCAAATTTTTCCATGAAGGACAGGCGATACGGAACAGTCCAGCTATTTGGAGCGTTCCGCAGCAACAAGCAGCACTAGGTATAAGTAGAGCCTCGGTGCGTAGTGCCTCTTGGTATTTGCATACAAAGGGTCGACGCACATCTTGATGCAGCCGCACACAAAGGTGGCCATCAGGAAGAGGGCAGAGTTGGGTATGTACCCCAACTACCCATCCAGAGCTTTATACGTAGTATCCTTGAAGACATGGTCCATCTTTGACCTCCAGATGAAGTGGAAGATGGCTCAGGTGACTGCAACAGTATAGGTTCATGTTTTGGCTCTCAGAGTTTTTTTTATTTCAAACATATACCTTATTCTTAAAAATATCTTTATTTAAATGCACAGCCCCCGAAGCAGTTAGTTTCTGTATAGTAGCATATGGAGAAACAAACAGATTTTGGAGTTTGACATTATCCAACAAACAAACTAAAGGCATTTCTTACTTGTACAAGACAATATTTACATATATTTGAGGCATGGGGTGGGGTTGGGGGTGGGGGGAGCTCTGATAACTGAACAGACCACTGTTTAACTTTGGCAGAAAAATCTTACATGGTGGTCTTTCCCTACTGAACCTTGGTGGCAGCTGCCCAAGGCTTTAGTGCATCCCTCAGCATGTAGTCCTGGACCTTAGATTGTGCCAGTCTGCAACACTCAGTCAGGGTCAACTCTTTACACTGAGACCAATAGTTTCAGGGAGGCCAAAGAGCATCTTTCACTGAGATGATGGTCCTCCAAGTGCAGTTGGTGTCTGTCTTGATGTGCGTCCTGGGGAAACAGACCGTCAGAGCACAGTGTCCTGCATTACGGAGCTGCTCAGGACGAACCTCGAAAATAGTCAGCCCTCTTGGGCTCACATCCTTCCTGATAGACTCAGCAAAACACTCTAGACAACACACAAACAAAGCAGGAAGGAGTGAGCAGCCCTGCTTGACTCCAGATCTTAATGGGAAGCTTTCTGTTTCTGGGACTGCACTTACGGTGTTCATCTAGAGCTATCGGATCCAATCGCAGACTCCCCCCCACCTCCCACAAACACCACTCCCCGCCCCACACACACACACACACACACACGAGATCAAGTCCCACACAGGTGTGCGATATCCTGTCAAAGGCCTTCCCAGGGTCCAGGCTGATGAGGCAGGTGTCCACGCCCCTGTACTGCACATTGGCGATTGTATCCCTTAGGAGATCATCCTGCATGGTACAACACAGGTTTGGTTGGGGTGATTCACCGATTCCAGAGCAGACTTGACCCGGTTGGTGGTGACCTTCGACAGCATTTTGTAATTCTTAATTTTCTATTCAGCAGTGAAATAGCTTGCCAGTTTCCGATTTCCTCCCTCTCCCCCCACCCCCACCTCCGATTATAGGTGAGAGTGATGATACCTTTTCTCATGGATTAGTACATGCTACCTACAAGAAGCGTATTGTTGTACACTTCCAGCAGGTCCTGGCCAATCAGGTCCTACAGAGGTCAATACAACTTGGCTGATCAGCTGTCACTTCAATGAGTTTTATTCTTTTCTAAAGATTCGAGGGCCTTGGTCAGCTCATCCAGATGTAGTGGCTACCCCAGCCTCTCCCGCGTGCTGTCATCTAAGACCTCTTTGATAGAGAACAGAAATGACTGGGAGCCTGCACTGTCTATCGGCTTCATGTCATACAGTCTGGCAAAAGAGGATTTGCTGATCCTCAGCATGTCAGGCAGTTCTTCCCTGGAATCTTCACTATGAGGATGAAGCCAGGAAGGTCCAGCTTGGAGTCCAACAGAGGGGCTGTCGTGCTTTGCTCCTTATTCAGAGCGTCACTGCTCCCAGTTCTTGGAGCTGTGGTGCAGGGGTTACCGCTTGTCTCTCAATGGCTGGAGGTTATGGGATTGACGTGTTTTCCTTGTCCGATTGATTGATTGATTTGTTGTCACATGTACCAAAGTACAGTGAAAAGCTTCATTTACAAGTGCTACAGACAGATGTACAGATCAAAATAACTCATAGGGCGTGCGCTTGGTGAGATCAATGTTAGCAAGATCAATCATTATTTGAGGCTAGAGAATCCATTCATCAGTCTAATAACAGCTGGGAAGAACCTGCTCGTGCGTGTGTTCAGGCTTCTGTATCTTCTGCCTGATGGGAGAGGTATGGGAGATCATTACCAGGGTGTGATGGGTCTTTGATAATGTTGGCAGCCTTTCAGTGGCAGCGAGCTGTGTAAATGGAATCCATGGATGGAAGGTTGGCACACTCCCACCTCCTTCGTTTCCTCCTGCTGCATTGACTCTGTCCGTTCAGGTGGGGGTTGGCTCCATTGCTGTGCCTCCCCACTGGCTACTTTTTCCTCCTCTCCAGCCTAACAAGGTGTAGAGCTGGATGAACACAGCAGGCCAAGCAGCATCAGAGGAGCAGGAAAGCTTGACGTTTCGGGCCTAGACCCTTCATCAGAA
>JAHRHZ010000012.1:33119769-33156951 GCA_024137785.1 Ginglymostoma cirratum | reverse complement strand
TGGATTCTCCAGCATCTGCAATACCTTTTATCTCCAGTAACTCAGGGCTAATGCTTTGGGAGCAGTAATTCAAACACCACAATGACAGATGGTGAAATTTGAATTCAATTCATAAAAATCTGAAATTAGAAGCTAGTTTAGTGGTGACCATGAACCATTGTCAATTGTTAAAACACATCTGTACTCTAAGGTCTTTTAGCATAGGAAACTCTGTTATCCTCAGTGTGTGACTTCAGATCCACAGCAATGTGGTTGACTCTGAAATATTCCTGAAAAGGTCAAGAAACCACCTACTTGCATCAAACTGCCACAGAGTCTAAAGAAAAGAGTGCAGCCATATGGAACACTTACAACGGAAATGACAATGGGACACTCAGTCCCGCTGACTGCAAATTCCTCTTTATTGTTATGGACGAGACCAAACCCCCTCAAAATATTCAGAAGATAGTCTAGACCCTACCCTTTCTCTTATTTTAAAGGTAAAGTAAGATGTTGCATTTGGATGCAATCCAATTGGTCAAAATACCAGATTTAGAGCAAAACACACTTAATTCATCCACTATAGTTAAAATACAACAAAGAAGGAATTGTAATGACTTAATTTTATTGGAAAACTTAACAGAATTAAAGATACAATAGCTATTACGAATTAACAATAACTATTACTATATTTCAACATAGTAACATCCCATCAACACACACTTGCCAAAAGACAAATTCAGAAAATAGTTTGTTTCACATGCAATGCCTACAGCAGGCAGAGAACCCCAGCTTTTGACTATAATGGAGAGAGGGAAAAATACAGCTTCCACTTCTTCAAGACCCCACAGCAATTGCTGAAACCTAAAATAAAATCTTGGTTTCGAGGGAATTCGACCACACCCACTCAGGCTGCTTCTATTATTCCAACTTAAAAAAAAATTCCAAGGCTTCACAAGTGTTAAAGGAGCAACACAACACAACTACAAAACAACACAATAATTCACCATAATTTCTGCAATAGTCCCTTGCAACTCCTGTCTATGCTGGTATATTGTCTGTCTAGCCTGTGGAAAATCCAGGCCTGCTGAATGGCACAGTGGTTAGCGCTACTGCCTCACAGTGCCAGGGACCAAGGTTTGATTCCATCATCAGACAACTGTCTGTGTGGAGTTTGCACATTCTCCCCATGGTGGATTACCTCTAGGCGCTCTAGTTTCCTCCCACAGTCCAAAGAATTGCAGGTTAGGTGGATTGGCCATGCTAAATTGCCCTATAGTGTTAACAGATGTGCAGGTTAGATTGATTAGCCAGGGGAAATGCAGGGTTGGAATGCTGTTCGGAGGATCAGTGTGGACTTGATGGGCCAAATGGCCTGCTCCACACTGTAGATGCCATCACTAATGCCTATTTCTTTAGCATTGCAGTCCTGTGAGAAACTAGGCTTGCTCAAAGCAGATCCCTTAAAAATAAGCATATGTTCTTCTGATGGGAGAAAAGCTAAGAGGCAACGTGTTTCATAGCAAAAAACCTGATTCATAACCATTATGTTACAGTCCTTCTGTAAATAAAGCCCAACATGTTACAGTCTTTCTGTAAATAAAGGCCATTTTTGATATTTACCAACAAAATAGGCTAGTAAAAGTGCAGAGATCAGATAATAAAGAATCTTCCCTCAAAACTAAATGAACTGCCCAGCAACCACGGTTGGATACATTACCTGTTTCTTTTGTCCAAGAGAGATGCTGACTTTTATCACTCATGACCTTCCCTGGTGGCACACAAACGAAATTTAGAAACGTTTCCGTGCAAATAATTTATCATGTCTCTTGTACTGCCTTCCCATTTCTGTGATATAGAATTCCCAACCTTATGTGAGTGCCGGGTTTCGGGTGCAGTTTGAAATTTCACCTGGTGATAAGTTGGTGAAATCTTTCTCAATGGTATACACTGGAATCAGTGACAATTTCATTCACGCTGATAACACAGAAGAATTCCTCAAAGGCAAAGATATCACTTCCAATGAGACTTTGCAAGGTAAGTATATGATTCTGTTTTGGCATTTATGGCAATTGAAAATCGAAATGTCAGTTACATCATATTGGCTCTATGCCTGGTGCTTTTTGTCCCTCACAAAACAGTTGTAAAGTTCAGCAATGCTTACATCCCATGAAAGAATAAAGAAAATAAAACACCAAATCTAAGTGATGTCAGAACAGAAGCAATTGGCACTTTCGAGATGACCAAATCCTTGTGCGGACCTCTTTTGGAGTCGGTTGTAAATGGCATCCCCTGTCTATGAAAATTGCTGCCTATTATCATGTGTATCAAAGCTGAAAATTAAAGAGGGCAGGAATTTGTTTTGGAAGCCATGATTGGGAGGATTGGACGATGCTCTCTTATGCAATTTTGAAACTTAGTTTAGGGTGTGAGGATGTATGTGTCCTTTCTCACCCCAAAGTCCAAAATGAAATATTTCAACAATGTTCTCAGTGAACAAGTGTCCACATAGAAACTGCTCAGATTTAGCACAAATTGTTGTTAAATCTGACCAATCAATGCCAGAAACATGGCTCTTAAGAAAAATGTGTCAACCTGACATAAATAACTATAAGTGCACTTGCTCATAAGCTCACTCATCCTCCACAAAAGCATCTTCATGTTCAATTGAGGGGGAATTTATTAATTATGATATGTCTTGGCTCCAGCACCATTCTGTCTAAGTGACAAATTGGCTACAATAGCCCCGCCCTATCTACAAACGTACAACTCATTGTCTTCAGCCATCTCAGAACAAGCCTTTCATGAGATAAAATCAAAATGAGGTGCCCTCATTCTTCATTAATGTACAAAAACCCAATGATCCTCTGTCTATGCCTCCCGTCTCTTTCCCTAAATTCCCCTTCCCTAAATTCCCCATTTCACCCTTTTGTTTCTTCCTGTCACTAGTTCCCAGCCTGTCTTCTCTCGTGATTCTTCTCTGTCCTTTCCTAATCTTTCTTCTACCCCCTCTAACCCTGTGGCTTCTTTCCTGAACACATTCCCCACACTCCTCATCCTCCCACCCATAATTATCATTCCCCTCACATCACATCTCCTTCCCCTGCTCTTCTCAAGCATTTTCCTCTCTGTCTTACTCCCTCTTTATTTATTCTATTGGCCTCCCAACATCTGCTACTTGCCTCTTAACTTCCTTGCTTTTGTTCCTCCTTTCCTCCTCCTACTCCCCATGCTGCTGCCTCCTGCACCTTTTAGCTTTCTGCCGACTTTGCGAATGACACTAAAGTCGGTGGAGTTGTGGATAGTGCGGAACAATGTTGCAGGTTACAGAGGGACATAGATAAGCTGCAGAGCTGGGCTGAGAGGTGGCAAATGGAGTTTAATGTGGAAAAGTGTGAGGTGATTCACTTTGGAAGGAGTAACAGGAATACAGAGTACTGGGTTAATGGTAAGATTCTTGGTAGTGTGAACGATCAGAGAGATCTCGGTGTCCATGTGCATAGATCCCTGAAAGGTGCCACCCAGGTTGATAGGGTTGCTAAGAAGGCGTACGGTGTGCTAGGTTTTATTGGTAGAGTGATTGAGTTTTGGAGCCATGAGGTCATGTTGCAGCTGTACAAAACTCTGGTGCGGCCGCGCTTGGAGTATTGCGTACAGTTCTGGTCGCCTCATTATAGGAAGGACGTGGAAGCATTGGAAAGGGTGCAGAGGAGATTTACCAGGATGTTGCCTGGTATGGAGGGAAGGTCTTATGAGGAAAGGCCGAGGGACTTGAGGCTGTTTTCGTTAGAGAGAAGAAGGTTAAGAGGTGACTTAATAGAGACATAGAAGATGATCAGAGGATTAGATAGGGTGGACAGTGAGAACCTTCTTCCTCGGATGGTGATGGCTAGCACGAGGGGACATAGCTTTAAATTGAGGGGTGATAGATATAGGACAGATGTCAGAGGTAGATTCTTTACTCAGAGAGTAGTAAGGGCATGGAATGCCTTGCCTGCAGCAGTAGTAGACTCGCCAACTTTAAGGGCATTTAAATGGTCGTTGGATAAACATATGGATGATAATGGAATAGTGTAGGTTAGATGGGCTTCAGATTGGTTTCACAGGTCAGTGCAATATCGAGGGCCGAAGGGCCTGTACTGCGCTGTTATGTTCTATGTTCTACTCATCTTCCCTTGGCTCAAT
Source organism: Ginglymostoma cirratum (assembly GCA_024137785.1). Lineage (NCBI taxonomy): Eukaryota > Metazoa > Chordata > Chondrichthyes > Orectolobiformes > Ginglymostomatidae > Ginglymostoma > Ginglymostoma cirratum. The sequence continues at coordinate 33,152,787 of JAHRHZ010000012.1, read as the reverse complement.
TTCTCCTCCTTTCCCACTCCCTCTATCTCTATCTTTCCCTTTATACTGCAGGAGATTGATCATTATAGATCTTTAATTGCTAAATTATATTTTGATAAATAATTACATATTAGTTACAAGGCAGAATATAAGTATTTTGTATATTGTGGTTAAATTTGTCTGGTCATTAATTACTAAATTTGATGGATATAGGTGCCTTGGCAACACTTGATAAGGAGGTAACTCCTGATGACAATAGTCCACTGCTTGCAAAAGCAGAATGCAGGAAATCAGTAGCACTTGGGCTTTTCTATAAGGTGAGCAACTCTTAAAAACACTTTTAAAAACATACCTTGTTGTAAAAATGGAAGTAATTTGTGGGAGGAGGAAAAGCAGAGGTGAGTAGGAAGAAAGATCAATGACTCAATCTTTAAACACACCACAGGGCATAGCACTGTTCGTACAAACGAGATGAATTCCAGGTTTGAACTTGGCCTCTCCTGAATCAGCCAATCTTGGTTGCTTTAGTCTTGGAAGCACCAAACTTTAAGGAAATGGAATATTGATGAACGTTTTCAATTCTAATCACTACACAGTGAGATTTGATGAAATGTCTACTTTAGTAAAGGACAAATTGCCTCCATTCAGCTAACCAGGGTTACATTGAGTAGCATTCAATGTAAACTTCAAAGTGAAAGGCCAACATGATAATTTACTGTTTTGAAGTTCCCAGTGATTTGATTATTACGTTTTTATCTGTTCCTGATCATTGATCAGTTTTTAGCGGATGGATTTCAAACATTATGAAGGCTAAATTTGTCTCTACCAGCATTGTAGACACCACATACCAGTGTGAATCGGCATGTGATTTTTCACAGCACTAATTTTTATTTTCCATTGAATTGGAAAGTATTAGTAAAAAATTCTAATTTCAAGCTAAGTAAGAGTGAGATTAAGGAACAAGTCTCCAATAAGATTTTGTACAGTTGTTCTGAAAAAAATTCAGTACTGATGGCATAGACCAATTTTAACCCCAAAAATCTAAAAGAATGTAATTGCATTGCTAATGTTTGGTTCTAGTTTACTGATTAATAAATCCACTCTAAACTTTCTTTGATCAGTTTTTCCTGTCTCTACTGGATGAAAGCCATGTTTCACCTCACAATCGGAGTGCAATATGTTCTTTGAAACGTCCTGTATCCACAGGAAAACAAATATTCAGTAGCAGACCAAGAAACTATCCTTTGACGAAGCCTATGCCAAAATTGAGTGCCTACAACCAGGTAAGATTTTGGTTTGTGCGGATTTCTGAAGAAGGGTCTAGGCCCAAAACGTCAGCTTTCCTGCTCCTCTGATGCTGCTTGGCCTGCTGTGTCCATCCAGCTCTACACCTTGTTATCTAAGATTTTGGTTTGTCTTCTGGTTGGTTCCACTTGATGTATGTATGTGCACAAAATCAGGTAACATTAGGTAGCGTAGTAGTATTTTCACCGAATGGATAGTCCAGAACCCTCGACTAATTTCTGGAGGCATGGGATTGAAATCCATAGACTTAAAGCAACTGTCATCCACTGTTGAAGCCATTCCACACGAAAGAGAAGAGAAACTGAAAAATGGTTACAAATATCTGATACCCCAGGAAAAGAGAGTGTAAAGGCTACAAATTAGATCAAAGTAAAACAGCATGCAAGCATTTTGCAAGTTTTAAAATTCAAACATCTGATCCAGCAAAAAGACACTTCAAAGGGAGAAAACTGATGGCATTGAGAGTCAGGTTGAAGCTGAGCAGTGTTGGGAGGCTCCCTTTACTAGAATAGAGCAGCAAACTATTCAGCAAGAGTAAGAATGGCCATGGAACATGAATTTACTTCACCAGAATGGCATGGACACAGGGAAGGGCCAAATCATACCCAGAACTGGGCACTTTGAAGGAAAAGATTTTTAAGGTAGTTAATTGCTTCAATGGTATAGACAGCAAGTCTGAAATCAACATATTACGCTATTCCATAGCAGCAATGGCAGATGATGTTTTTTGCAAGACAAAGCATCAATGAGACATGAGATAAATTTGAATAAGTTTTAAAAGCCTTTGATAATTATTTCAACTTGAGATTCAACAAGGCTTTAGAAAGGACTAAATTCAACACTGGTGAACCGGTAAATACATTTATTAATGATCTGTGCACGCTGGATGAATGATGTGGATATAGAAAGTTAAGATCACAATTGTTAAGAGACCACACTGTTGGCAGTGTTGCTGAATACGTATCATGTGTTTTTTAGATTAACACAGTTGTCTTTCACTCAACCATAAGCATGCAATGCTGCAGATTTGGTCTTAGCAATAAAACCGAAGTTTAGTACACAAAATAATTAAACATAAGATAGAACATACAACAGATTTCAAAACACATGGCAAAACTGTATTCCATCTTATTTCAATAACAGTCACATTTATAAGTTTGACTTTCAGATCCTGATCTTGAGAGCTTGATATATTTTCCTTGATTATTCACACAACTAAGAGCAAACTTTCTTAGTTTCAAAAACTCCTCAATGTTCTAACCATGTAATCTTGGTTTGTAAGTTTCTAACTAAAATCTTTACACTGAGGTAGCCTATTTCCTATCTGGTCTGAACTAATTACCTTCTTCAGGAGAATTCTTGCAGAATTAGAAAGACGTAGTCCAAGAGGAAGGAATATGGTCAGTTAGAAAAGCACATGTCCAGAAGCATAAAAAAGCAATCCTAAGAAATGAACAAAATCCTTGGTTCAGAAAAATTCCAGTGACCATACATTTCCTTAAACATAAAACAGTAAAAGAAACCCCAGAAAATAAGAGACAACTGGAAGGGAAATGCAAGATGCAGGATAAAACCCTGAAAGAAATCTGTTGGCAAAAAGTCTCACAGGTGTCCCGCAGTGTAGATTGCATTCATTGCAAGAAAGTTGAAAATTTTGGAAAGACGTGTCAAAGTAAAAGCATTGAAATAGGTAGATTCTGATTCACCATATTTTTTGAAATCTTTCAAATTATGTTATTTATGAATAGTTTGGTTTGTTCTATTTTATGTTCAATTATTTTGTGTAACGACCTTCTGTTTTATTGTTAAAACCAAACATGCAGCATTGCACACTTATGTTTGAGTGAACAACAGGTTTTAGTTGGGGATTTGACTTGTCCAGCAGAAACATCAGCTGGGATCATGACTGGTTCCATTTGGCTGGAAGAATAAATGCAAGTATGTTATCTATATGGAACAGGATTGCAGGGCCCTGAAATACAGTGATGTCTCGGTGTCCTCATTGTGTTGATGAGGGGAAGCCAGTGGATGTCATTTATCTGGACTTTACAAAGCTCCAAGTTCGAGATTAACATGTAAAATTAAAGTGTATGAGCTTGGAGGTGGTGTTCTGACATGGACAGAGAACTGGAAATGAAAACTAGGAATACACTGCCCTTTTTCGGAATGACAGGCAGTGTCTAGTGGTGCACCACAGGGATCAGCCCTAAGACCTTAGCTATTCATAATACATATTAATTATTTAGATGAGGGAATTAAATGTAATATCTCCAAATTTACACGACATAAAGCAGGATGGGATGGTAAACTGTGAGGAGGACACAGAGCTGCTTCACTGTAGTTTGGACAAGCTGAGTGAGTGGTCAAATTCACGGTAGATGGAGTATATTGGAGAGAAATGTGAGGTTATCCACTTTAGGAGTATGGCTATAGACTGAGAGTGTGGAATGTGCGATGATCCCTGGAAGTGTTTGTGCACAAATCACGAAGGTCAACATGTAGGTGCAGCAGGTGGTCAAGAAGGCAAATAGTATGTTGGCCTTGATAGCTAGAGGATTTGGGTACAGGAGCAGGAATGACTTGCTATAACTAAACAAGTCTTAGTGAGACCACACCTAGAGTATTGTGTGCAGTTCTGGTCTTCTTATCCGAGGAAGGCTGTTCTTGCTGTGGAGGGAGTGCAACAAAGTTCTATCACACTGATTCTAGGAATGGCAGGACTGTATGAAGAGAGGTTGAATTCATTAGGATAATATTTGCTGGCATTCAGAAGATTAAGTGGAATCTCATAGAAATCTATAAAATCCTAACAGGACTCAACAGGTTAAACACAAGAAGGGTTTTCCTAATGACCAGGGTGTCCTGAATTAGGGGTCACAATCTAAGGATACAGGGTAAACTATTTAAGATTGAGATTAGGATAAATTTCTTCACCCAAAAAGGAGTTCAGCCTGTGGAATTCCCTACCACAGGAAGTGGCTGAGGCCAAAGTATTGTATTCTTTCAAGAAGGAGTTGAATTGGGCATATGGGGCTAAGGGGATGAAAGGATATGAGGGAAAAGCAGGAACAGGGCATTGAACAGGATGTTGACCCATTGCCATATTAAATGGCAGAGCAAGCTTGAAGGATGAATGGCCTACTCCTGCTCATATTTTCTATGTTTCTATGTTTTTATGTTTGCATGAATCACAAAATGTTAGCATGCAAATACAGCAAGTAATTAGGAAAGGCAATATAAAGTTACTTATTGCAAGGGGAACTGAGTACAAAAGTAGTGAGGTTATGTTTGAGTTATTCAGGCAATTGGTGAGTACACATCTGGGATACTGTATTTGGTATAGGTCACTTAATTTAAGGAAGGGCGTAAATGTATTGAAAGTAATTTACTCGATTAATACCTGGAATAGGCATGATGTCTTCTGAGGAAAGGTTTGATAGACGAGTCTTGAATCCACTGGAGTTTGGAAGACTAAGAAATGACTTGATTGAAAAACAAGATTCTTAGAGGTCTTCACAAGATGCATGTGGGAAGGATGTTTCTTCTTGTGATAGAATGTGGAACTTAAGGGTCTCTTTTTAAAAATTGGAGGCTGCCCATTGAGGGCAGAGATGAGGAGTTTTTTTTCCCTCACAGAATGCTGAGAGTCTTTGGAGCTGTCTTCCACAAAATATGGCAGAATCAGCCAAAAATTGAATATTTTTAATGTAGTGGTAGGTAGAGTCCTGGTGGTACATGGTGAAAGGCTTTTGGGGTTCAATAAGGATGTTGAGTAATAAGATCAGCCATGATCTTGTTGAATAGTAGCGTAAACTCAGGGGGCTAAGTGGCCTGCTCCTGCTCATAACCCAAATTTTCCTAACCTAAAACTGACAGAAATCCAGTTACATGGTCTGGGAATAATTTAAGTTATAATCAAAGGAAGGATACAGGAAAGTACGAAGGAAAGCAGATATTAGAAATATTTTGTGTTCTACAATATAAAGAATTATCTCTTTTAAGCAGAAAAACTTGTCACAAAATGAAAGAAGTTAATCAGCAAGAGTTCAAGAGTCACTTTCAAGAGTGTCAGATTATTTATGGGTTTAAAATGGCTGTAAATCTGCATGTCTTTCCATATCTATGAAAACACCACATTCACTATTAAGACATGTCAAACATGATCTAGAAGATTTGTTCATGATGGAATCATAGAATCATACAGAACAGAAGAGGTCATTCAGCCCATCATGACTGTGCTGCCAAAAAACTCGAAATCCTGGTCTGTGAGAGCTGACCACACCCATCCAGGCTGCTAATATTGTTCCAACGTAAAAATCTCAAGGCTCACAAGCTGTTTACTCTCGTGGTTTTGGTAGACTGCTCGCTACCTCTGCCTTACAACCTCTCTTCAAAAAAAAGGACAAAATAACCTCTTAAAGCCACAATATCATCACACTGTGCCCCTCATAATTTTACACGTCTCTATCACACCCCCTCTTAATCTCTTGTGCTGTAAGGAAAGCAATCCTAGTTTGTATAATCTCTCTTAATAACTGAAACTCACCAGCCCAGGCAACATCCTGGTAAATTTCATCTGCACGCAGTGCTATTACATCCCTCCTATGATATGGATTCCAGAACCACACACAATACTCTAGCTGTGGCCTAACAAACATTTTATGCAGTTCCTGCATAATTTCCCTGTTCTTAAACTCAGTGCTCAGTTAATAAAGGTAAGACTACTATTGTCTTCTTAACCACTCTTTCCACCTCTCTCTCCTGATACCTTAAAAATTTGTTGAACATACTCACCAAGGACCCTCTGATTTTCAGTGCTTCCCAGTTTCTTACCATTCATCATGTATTATATTGTCTTGTTTGTCCTACGCAAGTACATCACTTCACATTTATCCAGATTCAATTCCATTTGCCATTGATCAACCCATCTGCATCTGACCAGCCCATCTATATCATTTAGCAAACTAAGGCTAATCTCCTCACTAATTAACATCCCACTAATTTTTGGATCATCTGCAAATTTACTGATCAACCTTTCTGCATTCAAATCTAAATCATTTACACAAACCACAGACAGCAAGGATCCCAAAGCTGACCCCTGTAGACCTCATTGGACGCAAACTTCAAGTAAGAAAAGCACTCCTTGACTCTCTGCTTCCTGTCATTCAGCCAACTGTTGATCCAATTTGCCAAATTTCGTTGGATTCCATAGGTTCTTACCTATGCTATCAGTCTCCCATGCAGGACCTTATCAAATGCCTCACTGTCCAAATAGACTATATGTTTGAAAAATTCAAGCAAGGTACTTAGACATGACCTCCTCTTAAAAAAAAAAGTTGACTGTCTATGTTTGCTCCCTGCCTTTCCAAATACAGTTTAATTCTGTCTCTCAGAATTATTCCAATAGTTTGCCCACCATTGATGTTGGACTGACTGGCCTGTCGTTTCCTGGTTTGTTCCTTGCTCCCTTCTTGAATATCATACCACATTTGCTCTCCCCCAGACTTCCTGCACCACTCTGAGGCCAGAGAGGAAATTAACATTTTTGCAAGCACCTCTGCTATTTCCTCCTTTGCCTCACTCAATAAGCGACCTCTTAGGTAAGGTAATACCAGAAGGTAATTGAGGAAAGTCATAGGAAATTCAGTATGGTCATTGCCAGATCAATCAGTGATCAATACTTCTGAATGTATGGTCAATGCATCAGAAGATACTCTTGTAACTGTGAAAAGCATTGTGGTAGCATTGAATGATGGACCAATTTTAATCATGTATTCCTTTGTCTCACTTCCAGACTTGCGGTGAAATAGAGTACATCAATGACATATACCCTCTTTCTAATGAGTTATATGCAGTATTTTGTCTGAGCAAAGTGGGAAATGCAACTATCAATACCATTGACATTACAAAAGCTGAGAAATGGCATGGTGCTGTCAAGGTAAGTAGTTACTAACATTTGTGAGTGCATTGTTTTCCAATGCGATCTATCTGGCATTGTCTATATGAGCAAAATAATGCCAAAACACATATATTAATCTTTGAATTAATTAATCTTTTCTATTTCAAATCATAGGTAATCTTAGCAAAGGACATACCTGGATCCAATACATTTATGCCTCCACCCTTTCAGGTTGAAGAAATTTTGAGCAGTGGTCGTGTTCTGTATGCTGGGCAGCCTATCGCATTATGCGTCGGAGGTATTGCATTTGGAAAAAATGTATAAATCCAAACTTTATCAAATTCAATTCCTAGATATCTACTTGTGCCTGAAAACAAACACAGATGAGAAGATTTGTAGCTTGGGTTGTACATGAGGTTGCAGACTTGCTCGCCAATTGATGTTTGATTGCAGACATTTTGTCACCCAGCTACATAACATCATCAGTGCCTCTCTGGTGAAGAGGCTTCACTGTAGGCACACTGATGATGTAACCTAGCAGAGTGCCGAAACGTCTACAAGCAAACACATCGGCTCGGCAAGCAAGCCTGCAACCTCAAACACAGGGGACCCAGTCAGTGTGCTGGGCTTGTGTATTCATGTGATTATGGACCATTTAAGACTGGTGCTGCCAGCCTGTTACTGTTGGTCAGGTTTGCAAACAATACTTTTACTGTGTGTCTATAGGCGAGATGAGAAATTGGGTATGATTGATTAGCTTAAAGACTGCTGGCATTGTTTTTAAAAGGCCAACTGCTCTGTGGGTTGCAAAACACTGTTAAAGGATTAAACTGTCTAAGTAACTCGGTCTATGGATGGAGACCTTGGTTCACTTTGTTAACTGATAAGAGGAGATATCAACTTTCAGCGTGAAGCAATGGGAGACAAAATGACAAAGAATTGTGGGAAAATGGAAAAAGAAGCAGATAAGAGTTGACCCAAAATGAACATGTGGATATTGGAGGATTGTTTTTCACTACACATAACACTGTATCATCAAGTATTTCTCTTCGGCAGTCCCTCAGGTTTGAGGATGTCTGTCTTCCATTCTGGTATTGTAGGTCCTGACATGTCTAAATACTGGATCCACAAACCTTGCCACAGGTGAGGTCAATGGAGTTTGCTGGAGCAAGCAGGTGGGAAGCTTGTGTTTTCACCTACTCCTTCCACTGTTTGTGCCTGGCCTCCTGTCAGGGCCTGTGGGAGATGCTCCAAACAGTGTGCTTGTTTCTTCTTCATTTTTGAGAGGTCTTAGGCTTGACATTCCTTCGAATCAGTGGGGATGTAACATTTCTTTCAAGGAGGCCTTGAAGATCTTTTGAGGCATTTCTTCTGCTGTCTGGGTAATTACATGCAAACGAGACTCAGAGAGTTTATTTTGGACTTCTTGCATCAGATGTGAATGATATGGCCAGTCCATTGCTTGACTGGCTTCATTTAATGTATGTAAACAAATTTCCAGAAAACCTTACATTGTTCAGAATCTAAAATGAAACATAACTATATTTTCCTCGGCAAAATATAGGAATAGAACTCAAACTTAAAGCGCTATATTGTTCTGTCCATGTTAGACCCCAAGTTACCAAATAGTAAGAATAATATTTCATGAATATTCATCACATCCTCCACCCACCCATCATCTGATCTAATTTATGCCTCCTTCATTTCCGCTTTGCATCTTTGAGGCCCTGAAAAATTTTGGCTATAGAAGCAGAAGACAAGGGCCCATAAAGAAGCACATAAAAGATGGGAAGTAAGAGAAAGGTTATTTTTAGGGAGAAAAACCAGTAAAAAAAAGGAATACTTCGAAACGAATGTACTGGTCCTCCATTTTGAAGTATACAAGTCAAATCAGACCATTATTTACAACTTTTCCATTTTGTTTGCTGTCCTGGGAAATCACATATTGTGTGATTTTCCATTTCTTGGACCTGGCGAGAAGGGAGTGTACTTGGGTGAGTTGGCCCTGGAGAGATACTCATGTCCTTCTCACTAGCTCAACAATTATGTGCTGGCTGAGAATACCCAAGTAAAACTGTTGATTCAGCAATTAAGTGTTTCAGACTTCATGCATTCTACATAGCAGCACCTCTACCAATGAGGTCCCCTTCCCAACAAATCAGCACTCTCCTCTCATGCAGTATAAATTATCACTTTCCTTTAACTATGACATTTCTGGTCAATTGTCCTCATGAGGACAAGCTTCAACAAATTTTGTCTTTATTCAGTAATACACGAATAAATAATGCGATAACCCAGATTTGCACTCTGCTGTATAAATCCGTATTGCATTGTGTGGCTATCTTACTAAAAGGATACCACAGTTGCATTTATTTAGATGTTAGGTATAGTAGAAAATTGTGTAGCATTCAAGTATTTGGTTAAGAAAAATCCACAATGTTTGGTCTAGCAGTGTTGATCAATTTATGAATTCCACATTTTAGGATTTTTTATATAAAAGGTGTTGATTTTCACTTTTGCTTCAGTAGCTGCCAAGACTTGTGTGTTAATCATATCCATTTTCATATTAAGTTTCACAGCATTACGCTCTGGAGATGGTAGATGTTATAGAGGTCACCTACAAAGATAAAAAAACACCAATAGTGACCCTTGATGATGCTATTGAGAAAGAATCCTTTTATCCATCACCAGGAAAGGAATTACTTGTTGGAGACCCTGTAGGTGCTATTTCAGAATCTCCTAACCAAATTGAAGGGGAAGTTAGAGCAGGTGAACAGTACCATTTCCATATGGAAACACAGGTAACTTTTTTTTTGCATTTAATATGTAGAACAGTAATTAATTAAAAAGTTAATGACAGCACAAAGTACAGATTGTCTAAATTGTTGATAAATTTAATTCTTATTTCAGGATTGATGTTATGATTAAAAATCCAACAGACACCATATCCAAATCTCTTACTTGCCTCTGTCTCCAGGTCTACTACAATTGCCATCCCATTCATTCTGCAGTTTCAATATTGAGTTCCTGACTGATCTGGAATGCATTGTGAAAGACATTGGTGATGGGCAATGAATAGAACAGGTACATGCCTGAAGGCAGTAGAGGCTAGCTGACTACTTTTAGAGTCGTACAGCTTGGAAACAGGCCCTTCGGCCCAATTTGTCCATGCTGACCAGGTTTCCTAAACTGAACAATCCCATTTGCCTGCATTTAGCCCATATCCTTCTAAACCGTTCCATGTACCATGTAATTTTTTAAGATAGTGGGAAAAAACAACTTCTTTCATCTGATTTTAATACCTGGGACCTTCTTTCATTAAGATTTTTTTAAAGAGGAAACTTAAAATGGCCATGGCAACAGGTTGAAACAGCTCATGCTACCATCAGTAAACAAGAACAGTGTCAGCTGAAATTATAATCATCACCTTGTTATCTTAAGGCATTGAAAGTTAGATCTGTACTTCAGGTTTGACTTATACTTTTATGAATAAGTGTCACAAAATGAAATGAAAGAATCGTCTGCAAAATTTCCAGCCTGAAAAACAATGAATTTAGATATGGGAAAACATGATTGAATGAAAATGTGTATGAAGGATGATTACTGGCAAGTGAGCTGAATGAGAGCAGCAGCATTCTAACCACATTGTGGACACCCTTCTGAAGATGTAGATAGTTGTGCACGTCATTTTCCACTTGCACAACTCCAGAGAGTATCAACACAGACAACATGACATTGTTAGTGATCTTTGCAGAATGGAAGCTCGAGTGGATGATCTCGTAGTTTATCGATGCAGAGACACAATAGAAGAAACCATTGCTGACCACAAGTAAAATCTAGTGTGACTGCATTCTTCCCATATGGAAATAGGCCACTTGGCCCAACAAGTCCACACGAATTCTCTGAAGAGCATCCCACCCAGATTCATTCCCCTATCCTATCTCTGAAACCCTGTACTTCCCATGGCTAATTCACCCAGTGTGCACATCCCTGGCCCTGGACACTAAGGTCAATTTAGCATGGCCAACCCACCTAACCTGCACATCCTTGGACTGTGGGAGGAAACTGGAGCACCTGGAGGAAACCCACACAGACACGGGGAGAATGTACAAACTCCACAAAGTCACCCGCGGCTGGATTTGAACGCAGGTCCCTGGCACTATGAGGCAGCAGTGCTAATCACTGAGCCACCTGAATGGGAAAAGATTACAATTAAAAATAAAACCGAAAGAACCGCAGATGCTGTAAATCAGGAAGCTAAACCAAAGTTGAGGAAGGGTCACCAGACCCGAAACGTTAACTCTGATTTTTTTCATCGCAGATGCTGCCAGACCTGCTGAGCTTTTCCATCAACTTCTGTTTTTGTTACAATTAAAGGTATTTGATATCGAGTACATAGATCGTGTACTGACAGCAAAAAGTCTTCTTGTAGATGATGAAATAGTGAGAGCTCTGGCAGCAATGTAGTGACAAACAGCAGTAAAAGCAATGCAACAATTTGTTGGATTCATCAAATATTGGGCAAAATTCTTGCATAATTTGTCATGAGAGTATGAAATATTATGCCAAACCGTAACCAAGGACCTGCAGTGGTATTGGGGCATAGAACAAGAAGCAGGATTCATTAAAATCAAACGACTGCAGATGACATTACAAGTGATGAAACGCATTGACACGATAGCAATAAAATACAGACATCGATTTTCATTTCTGTTGTCTGATTTTAATACATGAGACATTCATGGAATAAAATAGCTTTTAAAATTGAAAAACACTCAATTTAAAATGGTGACAACCATCAGCTGACCTTAGAGTGAGCCTGCTCATGAAATCATCAACAAACTAGAAGCAATCTGGGCTGAAATTAACTGTGTTATCAAAACACATTGAAATTCAAATCTGTATCTGCTGGTTGACTTACACCTTGATGACATATTAGGATGAAAGTCTCATCTGTAAATTGCCCAGCTTGGAAAACAATGAGCTCGGACATGGGAATACATGAATGAGTTGTATTTCGAGCAGCTGCTTTGTCAGAGCACCAGAAGGAGAATGATGGATTTTTAACAGTGGAACTGAAAGACGTTTTCTCTTCTTGTTTTCTCTCAGCATTTCAAAAGACAATATCAACAATATGGCAAATGGGCAAAATATCCACGCTCTGAGAACTCAAAGATATTGCGATATTAACTGCTTTTGAGTACACAAGACATCAATTAAACAATTGTGGTTTGTGTGTGTGTGAGAGTGTGTGTGTTCCACCTCTCCTCACCTGGTCATGTCATGTAGAAGTGAGATAAATGCTAGATAAATAATAAGATATGCATTAAAGACCGTGGGACTGGAGCAACAGATATTGTAAAGTTGAGATAAGATTTGAAAATGAGGTGCGTAGACAGTCAAGTATCTGTTCCTGAATTTGATTTAGATGTATCTGCACACTCCTGAAATATAGACATAACATTCTAGAAATATTCAGTGAGTCAAGCAGCACCTGTGGAAAGAAAACAGAGTTAACATTTAAGGTCTTTTTTTTTAATTTCATTCAACCTGAGCAACGTGGTAGGCTTTGAGCAAGTGAAAGCAGGAAGTGGGAAGAAGAGTAAATGGGAAGGGAGTGCTAATGGGCAAAGTAAGGAAACAAAAGATGTGTCATAAATGTTAAGTAGCAACAACATGAATGCAAAGTGAGTGGATGAAGAAAGAATTGAGACAAAATGAGCATATGAAACAGTATGTGTTTAGAGGTTATCATCTAAAAATGTTGGACATAATATTGAGTTCTCCAGACTCTCGAATGCGAAGATGAGATACTGTTCCTCAAACTGGTACTCAGCTTCGCCAGAACACTGCAGCAGGCCAAGAACAGAAAGGTCAGAGCGGGAGCAAGGTGGGCAGATAAACTGGTGCACAGCAAGAGGTTCAGAGTCTTCAAGTATACATAATTATCATCAGAGATCATATGTCAACTGTTTGTTTTTGAATAGATTTGTCGGTGCGTGCCTACTGAAGATGGTTTGGATGTTCAGGCCGCTAGCCAGTGGTTGGACTTTGCACAACAAGCCATTGCCAGTGCATGTGGAATACCTGCCAAAGAGTAAACAGATTTTGCCTTCTTACCACATTGTGACTAACTTGCAACAATTACTTTACAGCTTGTATTAACAGCAACATTGAAATTGTAGAAGGCAAGCTATGACAGAAACGCTGGGTAGAATATGGCATAATATGCTTGATTTTCCACAGCGTAATTGACATTAAACTCACAAAAACACTTCTGAACAGAAAATAAGTAAAGGGACTGTGACAGTAAAGGGACAGTTACAGTTATCAGGATACTCATACCTTAATTCGCAGACAAAATGAGATAGCTAGTGATCTTTGCAGGCAAAGATTGGGTGGCACGGTGGCTGAGTGGTTAGCACGGCTGCCTCACAGCACCAGGGACCCAGGTTTGATTCCTGCCTTGTGCAAACTCCACACAGAGAGTTGCTCATTCTCCCCATGTCTGCGTGGGTCTCCTCCAGATGCTCCGGTTTCCTCCCACAGTCCAAAGATGTGCAGGGTATATGGATTGGCTATGCTAAATTACCCATAGTGCCCAGGGATGTTGATGTTGAGGTGGGTTAGACATGGGAAATACAGGGGTAGGGGAATAGGTCTGGGTGGGATGCTCTTCAGAGGGGTGGTGTGGACTTGTTGGGCCGAATGGCCTGTTTCCATACTGCAGGGATTCATTGAACAATTCCATCACCATTTAAATTTTATAATAAGCACTATAAGTATATTAACCTGTAAATAAATGTAACACTACTATCTCTTCTCTTCAGCTATGATTACTGGATAATACAGGTCACAGACTTTGTAAGACAGGAAATCTTTAGCAATCAAGAGGATGTTATGCCTTAATTTCTTTAGTTGATCTCTGAAATCAAGAGCAAGTCTAGTGTTTGGTCAAGTAGGATCATAAGAATATCTAACTGTGTATTTTCTGTATTATTGTTGAACAATTGATTCAGATTTATGGCATTTGCAGCTTTAGTCTCGAGCATGCAATACTTATTTTCTTTTACTTCAGTATTATCCAAAATAATTATTGGGTTTAATAATTTAGAAATGTTACTTTTTATACAGTGTTAACGTCACAGCGAAGCATTTGGGTGGAGCTTATGGAGCTAAAGTTACACGAGCAAACTTAGTGGCTTGTGGTGCAGCATTGGCAGCACATTTACTGAACAGGTAGGAACCAAATGAATACTGTACAATATATACATTAGGCTCTTCATATTGTAGTTAATAGAAACTTGATAGAATTGGATGGAGCATGTAGCACCCTCTTTATACCTCCTTTACATTCGATGTGAATGATTGATATTAAAAGCTGGATCATTCTTCTGGAGCAGACAAAAGTCAGTGGAAAATTTACAGGATGTTCAAAATTCAATTTGGGTTTTCATGCAAAAGGACAAATGGTGTCTACTTGTGTGTAGATTGGCTACAGATTTAAGATATTTGTCAAAAAGCCCAGAAAGGAAATTTTTTTGTTAATTACGTCAAGTTACTGTGTTTTGGTATGCGTCGCTTGAAAGAGTAATGGAAGATTATTCAATAGTAACTTTGAAAAAGATGATTACTTGGAAAATAAAGAAAGAATCCGGCTCTGTGGGGTTGGAGTGAGATTAATTGGATAATTGCTTGGTCTTGGTGATCCTAGAGAGATCAAGTCAATATAGTTTCCCCTGGCAGCATTTTTACAGAATGAATCTTTGGCGTCTTAACAACTTCCTCCCATTGCCAAAAGGTCACAAAATAGGAGCAAAAGTGGACCTTTGAGCCTGCTCTGCCAACCAATTAAGTCATGGCAGTCTGTCTTTTGAAATTCACATTCCCAACTACCTTGGTGACCCTTGATTCCGTTGCCTAACAAGAACATATCTACCTCTGTCTTAAAATAACTCAATGATCCCTCTTCTATTGCCTTCTGAAGCAAAGTTCCAAAGTTGCACAGCCCTCAGAGAAAAAAATCACCCGCATCTTGTTGTAAAAGGGTGACTCCTCATTTAAATATACTGCCCGCTAGTATTTTTTTACGAGATAACAAGCATGGGGCTGGATGAGCACAGCAGGTCAAGCAGCATCATAGGAGCAGGAAAACTCGACGTTTCGGGCCTAAACCCTACGCTAAGTTTTCGCGAACTGCTTCTGATTTCTCCCTTCATAGTTTAACATCTTTTCTTTTGTTTATTTCCATACATGAAATACTTTGTAATGACCACTATGTCAAAATTTCTACATAAAAATTGTGATTTTTTTTTGCTTCTATGAGATTGTAGATTAATTTGTTTAATAAATAGATTAGTTTTCTCTTTCCTAAACCCAAGGTTGGCTAACTGAAGTATTGTGGGATACATGTACTTTGCATTACCTAAATACAACCCACGAAAGTAAAGTAATTTGCTTGGTATTTGGCTTTAATTGAAGAAAATAAATTGGCTATTATTTGAATTAATATTGGGAAAGAAATCTGATTGACATGACCATTTAGGAATTATCTATTTAGAAATGGATGTGAAGGTTACAATGGTAATGTAACATAGAGATCAATGGGAACATGTGAGTAGAATCAGTAAGTACAGTGATCATCTAATATTCCAAGGAAAGTGTTGACTCCTGAGCTTCTGGGATCAGTGACTCATCACCAATGCAAAACAGTTTGCATTGTGGAATTGGATAAAAAGACTAAATGTTCTTCATTAGCTTGGGGATTGAGAAAACATTGTTATGGAACTGTCTCCTTGAAGACCGTAAGTTTGGAGTGGGGTTCAAATTGGTAAACTTCAATAACGAGTTATTCATATGTATCACATTGTTTTTACAGACCTGTTCAGTGCATAATGGATCTGACCACTAACATGAAAGCAGTTGGCAAACGTCATGGCTATATTTTCAAATACAAGGTTAGAAAATATTTAAATTTCTTAGTGAATCTGTCTTTATGACAATTATGTTGCCCAATTTTACAATTTACATTTTGTACTCCAGTCCTTAAATGCTGCCACTTACTCTTTGAATAATTTGCCTGACAGAAAACTGTTGAAAATTTAAATTTGCTGTATTTTCTTGTTAAAGATGATCAAGACTATCCTCATCCTTTTTGCATTTTATTTATTATTAATGTGTGCTATTTTATTTTTCTACATTACTCAGCTATTTAAATTAGTGGTTTAGTTACTTACTCTTTCAATGGACTCCTCTCAAACAGCTTGTAAAACAGAGAGAAAACTGAAGATAATATTCCAGATGCTTCATCAAGGTTAATTGTTACATTCACATTATTTCCTTTAACTTATAAGTCTTCTGTTTAGAAATTTTATGCCAAAGTTTCATTTACTTTCTATCACTGCCTATACACATTAAACACGTGCTGCAATGGCCTGTACATCAAACTTCCCACAACATTTCCTGACATTGCTTAATAAAATGATCCCTCAATTAAGGATCATTTATTGGGATGATGTACTTATGTGGTCTGGAACTACACTTTCCTATTAAGTAGACACAGTCCAGTCATAGAGCAACACATCTATCGTAATAACCGTTGCTTTAAAAAGATAATATTTTTGATTTGTTCCAGGTGGGATTTAATGAGGATGGTATGCTAAACGGTGTTATCATTAAGTACTACTGTGATAATGGAAGCAGCCCAAATGACAATGAAGTTTCAGCATACTTTGGATTTTCTGATAATGGTAAAGTATCTCATTTATAAATGAAGGGTCCACACGTAATCAATGTTTGAGCCTCGAGGGATAATTGTTGATTCCTTGAGTACCTCGATCTGTAAACAAAGAGAATTTTTTGAGTTACCAAGATCAATTACTAGACCCTCCATTTAATTCACTAACAAGGTTGATAATAATAAGATTCTGATGAGCAATAATTTAATAAAGCTGACTGGTATTGCAGAGCAAATTTGCCCTTTAACGTTGAAGCGCTAAGATAATTAGCAGATTTTCCAGTAGGAAATAAGTGTACATTCTATCTTAAGCTCTTCATTCATGTTCATTCTGGATTGTACACTATAGAGAATGTGTCATTTTTCATTATGATGAGCAGCTACTAACTGCATTTAATGGTGTACTCAGAATTGTCTGTACGCAGGCAGTCACCATCATAAATTCTGGTAGCTTCCAGGAACATGAGACTGAATCTTATGGGTTTTTTGGCTAAGTGTGAGTTGTGTTGTGTTTTTGGAGCATTTTTCTACACGAGATTTCTCACTGTATCTTACTAAACTCAGTTCATAAATGTCCTACTCCATTCCTATGGTATCCTTCACATCCAATTCTATCCCAATCTTACCATGCACCATTCCCAGAAAAAAAAAAACCATCATTCAGCAGATTTTGGCACATAGCCACATGGCTGACACTCCCTGACACAGACGGCAGAGTTCTCTCATTCTAATCACTGTTTAAACATCATGTCATACAGTTACCTCTCTAGGTCACCACTGCTCTCTCTCCAGCTGGACACCCACATCTTGTCATCATTCAGTCAGGGATCACCACATACAGGCAAGCAATTGGACAATTCCTAACAGGAGCTTTTAATTACAGACAGTGAAAACAGTCAAAGACTAAATGAGTCAAGGCTGCAGGTCACCACAACAATATAAACCATATGCTGGCATCATGACCAACGGAAATGTAACGTTCTATGATGGTTGGCTGACTCCAGCTCAAGAAGACGATTCATACCCACTGAGAGTAGGGCAATTCAGAATGGGCAGTAAATATTGGGTTAGCCATTGACACCTACATGCTATGAATAAAACAACATGGTGGCTGAGATGGATATGTCCCATGGAGAGTTAAGTAATCTGAGTGATTTCAACTGCCCACCTGTACATACAGGAGGGTTAAAATTGCATCCACTGAATTTGACAGTGTCATCTAAATCAACTGGCATTCAACAGTACGGCCATCGTAGATGTAGATCCATTTAAATGAACTGCCCTCTACATTTGTAGTTAAGATGTAAAGTCAAACATGAAAACCCCTCATTGGCTCCAGTCAGTTTAAATTCTTGTTATATGCTAAAGTAAAAACATAATAAGTCCAGTTTTTATTGCATTTAAAGCATTGATTAAATTTAAACGCACTAAAGAAACGTTATACCATCAGATTTCTGGCATAGTTCAAGATATAGTCACTACTCTTATCTTTCTCCTATCATATCCATGGTGTGAACCACTTTTTTGCAGTTTACAAGTGCAAGAACTGGCAGCTGATCCCTTTTGCACTTCTGACGAACCGTGCAGCTCACACATGGTGCAGATCTCCAGGTAACAGAACACTATTGCATTTAGGTTATGTATGTTTTAAGTAGGTTAAAGACCTAAAAGCTATGTCTTAAATAAAGCAGTTCACTGTGATTACAGTATCGGTTACATCAACATGCAGAAGTGCGAGTGAGACCAGGCATTTTGCCATTGAGAGAAAAGGAATAATGTTTGTATAATGGTTTTTCATCTGTGGTGTTTGATTTCAGATTGTTCAGCACAGGAATATTTGAGTTGGAGCTTACAAAACTTGAATTAGGAATGACAATGTATTTGTTTTAAGCTAACCTGTAATATCTAACCAGATTCATGCAATAAGCAAATCTCAGGGAAAGATTTATTCATGTCCAGTCCATGTCATTCAAGGCAAATTCTCAGATAGTTACATTCTCAGACTATATTCATTGCCTGATTTGTTAAAGGCAATGCCCATTTCAGTGGTGATTATTTTGCTTTTATTGAGGCTGCATACGATCTTTAAAATGAAAGCTTAAGACCAAAGTCTTGCTTCTTTGATTGCTCAATGAGTACTCACTGAAGATAATTTCTATATCAAGTTTTATTTATAATATTGCTTTGTCATTCAGACTGGCATCATGCTTAAGCTGGCAACCAACCGTAAGTTACTAGAGAAAGAGGGTTTCAGCAGTTCCCTCTAATTTCCAGTGTTACTTTAGGGTAAATGCTAAAGCAGTCATTGATGACTAAATTTGTGTCAGTATGGACTAAATTGTAAAGTGGAATTGAACTGCAACAAGTAGGATAGATAAAGGGGAACTAGTAGATACAATGCATTTGGATTTTCAGAAGGCATTTGGTATTATCAAATGAGACTACTCATTAGACTACTTAATATGATATTATCCCATGGTGAAGGGGGTCATGTATTAGTAGGAGTAGAGGATTGGCTAATTAATAGAAGACAGAGTTGGGATGGGGGAACATTTTCAGAGTGACAACCTATAATCGGTGGAGTGCAAAAGGGATCAATCCTGGAGCTACAGTTATTTACAATATATAGTAATGACTTGGATGTGGAAAGTATACATGCTGTCATCAAGTTGTGGATGACACAAAACTAGATAGGAAAGCAAGTGGTGCAGATGACTCAAGGACTCTGCAAAGGGATAGAGACATGTCAAGGGAGTGGACAGAAACTTGAAAATGGAAATATAATGTGGGAAACTGTGAGGTTTTGGACTTTGGCAAGAAGAACAGAGGAGCTGAATATTACTTAAATGGAGAAATACTGCAGAAATACAGAATAAGGGGATTTGGGGAATTCATGTCCAGGAATCACAAAAAGTTGGCATTCAACTTCATTGGTCGGTAGAGAAGGAAAATTGAGTTTTGGCCTTTCTTTCAAAGAGAATGGAGGATAAAAATAGGGAAGCCCTTCTGAAACAATACAAGGTCTGGAACCAGACCACAGCTAGAATACTGTGAATAATTTTGGCTCCTTATCTGTTGGAAGATACATTAGCATTGGTCAAGCCAGAGAACGTTCATTCGGCTCACTGGAAGGATTTTATTATGAGAGATGTTGAGTAGGTTGGGCCGTTAGAGTTTAGAAGAATGAGAGTGACCTTATTGAGACGTACAAGATTCTTCAGGGGCTTGACGGCGTAGACACAGAGAGATTATTTCCTCTTCCTGCAGAGTAAAGGATCAGAGGGCATAATCTCAGAATAAGGGCTCACTTTTCAAACAGTGATGTAGAGGAATTTCTTCTCTCAGAGTAGTGAATCTGTGGACTTTATTACTGCAAAGGGCTTTAGGTAATTGTTTGTAAATGATATTCAAAACTGAGATAGTGAGATTTTTAATCATGAAGGGAATTAAGTGTAAAAGGAAAAGGCAGGTAAGTGAAGTTGACGATTATCAGGTCAGCCATAATCTCATTGAATGGGAGAGTAGACTAGATGGACATAATGGCCTACATCTGCCCCTGTGGTCCATAAGAGATAGATAGTAGATAGATTTTTGAAATATTGGGGAGTTAAGGGCTATGATGAGCTAAGCTGGCACAAAAAAGGATTTGAGATCTGAGGCAGATCGGCCATGTTATTGTGTAAGAGGGGGCAGATTTGAAGAGCTGAATGGCCTACTCATATTCCTATTTATTGTGTTGTTATCTTATTATGTAATTTCTTGTTAAAGAGATGAAAATGAAACTAATATTTCAACCATTTGTCAGCATCAGTAAATCGATCAATAAATTGATAATCTGATTTTAGGAATGTGGATGATGGGGACCTTTGACTAGTACACAGAAGGAACTGTTTGCTCTTTGAATATTGTCACTTGAGCAGAAAGTTTCATCTCAAAGGCTGCACCCAGTACAATGAAGAACTGTGCAAAGTAACATTGAAAAAGAAGCCCAGATTACATGCTTTTACGTGACGTTAATATATCAGAGGCTAGAGTTCCACCACTAAACCAAGTTGACATACAAATATAAACTTTCTGCTTTTACAGGTTCAAAACCCAACATATTTGTCATTGAGACAATACTTGAACATGTGGCCAAATTTCTGTCATTGGATCCAATCATTGTAAAGCAGAGGAACTTGTATGCTCAAGGAGACATCACACCACTGGGCTTTGACCTGCCCTACTGCAGTATTAAGGATCTTTACGCAAGTGAGTCTGGTGCTAGATTGAACAGATTCTGATTCCATGATGACCTATCATTGTCTTTGGTAACTAGAGCAGTGGGTATGAAATCCTGTATAGCTTTGCACCTATTTTTCTGATCAGTGCATTGAGTGCAGTCAATCTAAAGATTGCTGATATAGTTGATTAGGCTAGCCACAATCTGAGGATGAATTTTAGGAATACTCAGAGCCCTTTAGCAAATATTTTCATTGATTTAGCAATCATATTCCAAGTTAATACATAAACTTCTGTCTTTCAGTCCCTCGAGCATCTAACATTAACAATAAAAATGTTGTTTTCAGTATTTGATTTGTAATTTGTCTTAAATTGCTCCTGGTTGTAGCTAGGTACTAAACCACAGGAAGAAATGGTTTTATAATGTAGGCTCAAGCTGCCTGCTGGTATATGTTCATACAAGCATTACATTTATTCTCGAACCGAACACATTTTTAGGTGCTTGAATGTTACAACTTTCGGCTGTCCATTCTGAAGTTTACGCTTCTCATGACGAAGGACAAAGATCTATCCAGGTCACTGAGGTAGAACACTGATCTGTAATCTTAATAAGCCAGCTGAGCTGGTCAACATATCAGTGGCCAGAACTGACATCATCATGTACCTCCAGAGGTGCCAATTATTGTACCGGAAACCCTGGCTAAAAATATTTCCTGAAACAAAAATAAAAATTCCTTAAGAAACTCAGCAGGTCTTGCAGCATCTATGGAAAGAAAGTCGAACTAACATTTTGGGTCCAGTGATCCTTCTTCTGTTCTGTTCTGAAGAAGAGTTACTGGACCTGAAATGTTAACTCTGCTTTCTCTCCACAGAGATCTGGCAAACCTGCTGATATTCCCTAGCAATTTATGTTTTTGTTTCAGATTTCCAGAGTCTACAGTTCTTTGTTTAATGTTAGTCTAAAAGTTGTTAACTATACTTCAAAGCCCCTGGAAGAAATAGCACTATCTTCAGTCATTCACAACCCCTTCATTCAGAACATTCACTTTTGCTAGCCTTATAAACTGAACATAATGATACCAAACCTGAGCAGGTTATCTGAGATAAAAGGTACTGCAGATGCTGGAGAATCCGAGATAACAAGGTGTGGGGCTGGATGAGCACAGCAGGCCAAGCAGCATCATAGGAGCGGGAAAGCTTGACATTTCGGGCCTAGACCCTTCATCAGAAATGGGGGAGGGGAAGACGGTTCTGAAATAAATAGGGAGAGGGGGCCTCTTCGACTTGTCTGCCTCCTCTCCACCTATCCGCTCCTCTATCCATCTTCTATCCGCCTCCCACTCTCTCCCTATTTATTTCAGAACCCTCTTCCCCTCCCCCATTTCTGAAGCAGGTTATCTGCCCAAGTTCTGAACTGAAGAGTTGCAGAACTGAATGAAACTAATTGTTGAATCAATCAATGAATCAAATAGGTTCTTGCAGCAGTTGGCAGTGGTTACATGGTTGCCATTAGGTCAGCTTTTTTATTCTGGTTTTGTATTGAATTCAAATTCCACCATACACCTTGATTGGATTCAAACCCATGTTCCCAGAACAATAACCTCACATTCTGGATTATTACTGTATTAACGTTACCACTGTGCTGCCATCTCCCCATGAAACTGGGCATCCCTTTATAAGCTCTTTCTGTCACAGAAAAGCATCAGTAGCAGTAAAATTAGTACAACAGTCAAGCTGCCAACTTAATAGACTCCAACAAAAGGAAATATTTTATAAACAGGGCAATTTGGTTGGTGTGAAGTTGATTTTACAAATTAGTGCACTCAACATGGAGCTTGTATGCTTAGGGTATTATAATGTGGAGGTGCCGATGTTGGACTGGGGTGGACAAGGTGAGAAGTCACATGACACCAGGTTATAGTCCAACAGGTCCAACAGCGCTGTCCAGACCCGAAACATCAGCTTTCCTTCTCCTCTGATGCTGCTTGGCCTGCTGTGTTCATCCATCTGTACACCTT
The DNA here is from genome assembly GCA_024137785.1 of Ginglymostoma cirratum. Taxonomy (NCBI): domain Eukaryota; kingdom Metazoa; phylum Chordata; class Chondrichthyes; order Orectolobiformes; family Ginglymostomatidae; genus Ginglymostoma; species Ginglymostoma cirratum. The sequence continues at coordinate 33,129,629 of JAHRHZ010000012.1, read as the reverse complement.
GTTATCTCAGATTCTCCAGCATCGACAGTTCCTACTACCTCTGCTCTGAAAGCTTGTGTTTCAAATAAACCTGTTGGACTACAACCTGGTTTCGTGTGACTTCTGACCAGGATACTAATGACAATGCAAAGATCAGTTAGCACACTTCTGACTCATCTAATTTTTGTTTGATTTCGGTCATGCCTACTGATAAATACACAAACCATGCGAAATGTAGATCTTCTTGCTCTGATTGAATATTGTACTTCCATGCCTATGTATGCAAAAACATTTGAACAATGTGATAACAAAACTGTTTTTTTATCTCTTGCACTCGTTCAATGAGTTGGAGCTTTAAGCATTTTTATCATCAATCTGAACAGCTCAGTTAAAAAAAGTGAATGTTAAAGACCGACTTCAAGCAATTGAGAAATTCAATGCAGACAACAGGTGGAAGAAGAAAGGACTGGCAGTGGTTCCTCTCAAATACTGCTTGGACTGGACTGAAGGCTTTTACCTGTGTGAGTGCTGTTTAGAAACACTGTGGTTCTATAGCTGGTTTAGATTGCATCAGTGAAATCATCAGAGGTTGCATACCTATTGTAGAAGGAAAGAAACTCAGTTGTCCTCTTAAAATATGATTCCAATTTCACTGATTTAACTTCTATGCATCTAACTATGTTAAGACTGTTTATGCTGGAACTTCTTTTACAGGATATTGGGTTTGGGGAGGATGCTTTAGTCAATAAAATCCAATAATAAAATCCGTTCCAAGGAACGGTCACCGGACCAGAAATGTTAACTCTGACTTTTCACACATGCTGCCAGACTTGCTGAGCTTTTACAACAACTTCCGTTCTTGTTCCTGCTTTAATCAATACATTTACAGACCGCTTTGCAGAATACCTCCAGTCCCAACGCAAGTATGACCCTGACCTTCCTGTAGCTGGTCATTTTAACACAGCATCTTGCCCGTATGCCCACTTGTCTGTCCTCAGCATGCTGCAACGCTCCAGCGAATCACAGCACGAACTGGCAGAACAAAATCTCATCTTCAGCTGGGCACTTTACAACCTTCTGGACTTAATATTGAGTTCAACACCTTCAGGCTCCTTACATAGAAACATAGAAGATAGGAGCAGGTGGAAGTCTTTCGGCCCTTTGAGCCTGGTTTGCCATTCTTCCTTCTCTTTTAGCTTTACTTGTTGCATTCTCTGTCACCATGTCCTCTCTCTCCTTCCTCCACTCCAGTGGGACCATCTGTTTTTTCCTATCAGGCAGTTAGATTGTTCTGCCATTCTCACATTCCAATCACTTAATCTGAATAATCAGCATCCTTTCTCTCCCAGCACTCCATCCTCCTACTATTACATAAAGGCTGACCCCTCCACGCTTTACATCAGCTCTGATGAAGGGTCATTTAGACTCGAAACGTTAGCTTGTTCTCTCTTCATGGATGCCCTCTGACCAGCTGTGATCTCCAGCATTTTTTGGTTTCAGTTCAGATTCCAGCATCTGTAGTAACTTGCTCCTACATTTATTTATCATGTCTTGTGTGACACAAGAAGAAATATTTGATTTTATTTCAGTTTAGGTACAGATTCTTCTTTTGTCAGGGTACATAACATTAAAAAATAACTTGTCCATAGGGCTCATAGAGCTTCTGCCATGGAGAAGGAGACTATTCAGCCCATCATGTCTGTGCTGGCTCTCCAAATGAGTGATTTACTTTGTGCCATTCTCCTGCCTTCTCCCTGTCACCCTGCACATTCATCTTTTTTAGCTAAACCTGATTTCCTCTTGAATGCTTCACTTGTATCTGTCTCCCCAACACTCACGGATAGCTCATTCCAGACCGTAACTACTCGCTGCATGTAAATGTTTTCTTTATATCATGAATGCATCTTTTAACAGTAGCTTTAAATTGGTGCCCCTTGTTCTCGACAATATCACAGTTAAACGATACTGGAACAATTAGGTGAAATTGACTCAAGAGCCAGATTCATTTCAGTTGTACCCTCCTTGCATATTGACCTAATTCAGATTGGATAATACAGTGCAAAGCTATCCATTGTTCAGGATAAACAAGCTCTAACTTGACAGGTCTGATGATATTTGAAAAGAATGAACCAGTGCATTTGGCTGATTTATTCAGGTTGAGAGGATTTTAGTTCAGTTTAGCAGTGCTCGATAAATCTGGTTAATACATCCTGTGATAACCCCTAAACGTCTTATGGGAAAACATTAATTATTCTCCTTGTGGAGCTCGTTGAGTATGAACTCCCTTGGTGGCAGGCACTGCCTTCCCTGCTGGAGCTCATCACCTGAACCTTTTACAAAGCAAACACAGTGAGGCTGTTGTGATGCTGTGGCGGTGTTCCTATTCCTAAACTGAGAGGCCTGCATTCAAGTCCCACCTGCTTCAGAGGTGTATGACATCTCTGAACAGGTTGATTAGAAAAATAAGTTACATTTTCAAAAATGCAGATCCAGAGGGCCCTTTGGTGTAATGGTAGTGTCCCTTCCTCTGAGCCAAGAGTCCTGGATTCAAGTCCCACCTGTCCCAGAGGTGTGTAATAACATCTCTGGTTAGAAAATATAAAGCAGACCCAGAGATGAGTCTGCAGAAGTGTATATCTCTGGCTGAGACTAGCCTGTGTACACCACTATTTTGTTGCCCCACAATAAACAATGTTCTTTACCAGTTGGGCTTCCTAAGTTATTATGCATTCATTTCACTTAGAGAATCACTTAATCCAAATGAATCTTTTGGAGTTATGGGGCTGGATTTTCACCATTGTGACAGTAATTGAGAGCCAGGAAATGTAGCAACTTCATGAACCTGAATCTGATTCTGAGGAACCCATCCACTTCATTTTCAACCTCGGATGCCTAAGTCTGGCTGGATCTGAAGCAGGTCTGAGGTCTGAATGGAGGTGGATAGGGAAAAAAAATGGGCAGGCCACATCAGAACCCTGCAATGGATTCAGCAAGGTCGGAGTCCTGCGTGCAGGTCTGTTCTACACAGTCTCACTCGCAACACTGGGATTTACTGGCCTTTAGGAATGAGGCTCAGAATCCCAGAATCGGTCCCTACCTGCCATTTTTAAGAATGATCCACCCCCATCTTGGGCCTTGGCATCTTGATGAAGCAAGTTATTTATTTCCATGGTATTTAATTGAATAATTTATTTGTCACTCAACTATCATGTTGTTTTTATGACCCTTTCATTCATATATTCGAGGGGAAGTGGGCATCACTGGCCAGACCAGCATTTATTGCCCAATCTCAATTTGCCTGGAGAAGGGAATGATAAGCAGATTTCTTGAACTACTGCTGGCCATATGATAACATAATCCCAAAGTCCTGAGGGGAAGGAAGTTTCAGGATTTTGACCAGACAATAGTGAAGGAACATCAATTTATCATATTTTGGTAAAGTGTCAATTTCATTGGGTTTCTCCTCAAGGCCTATTGGGTTTTCTCATACTATCATCCCAAACATGGCACATTAACTATCCACCATTCTCTCATGGCTCCCCTTTTGCCATATACTAGCACGATTTCTCCCATTCGCTGTAGCTGAAAACACTCACCACTGCCAGGACATCCCACAATATCCCTGGATCCTTGCCACTGGGGCCAACTTTAAAAGGCTACTCATGATCTACCACTCTCACAATTGAATTACAGAATCACAAAATGATTACTGCACAGAGGAGGCCATTGAGCTAATCATGCCTGCACAAGCTATTAAATGAGCATTATAACCTAGTGCATATTCCCTGCTTTATTCCTATACTCTTTCACATTAATTTTAACCAAATAGTCATCCAATGCCATCTTGAATGCCTCAACTAAACCTGCTTCTATCACTCTTTCAAGCAATGCACTCCATACCCAAATAACTTGCAGAATGAACCATTTTTCTTCATTACACACTTACTTCAATTACAGATCCCTTTAAATCAACCCTCTTCTTTTACGAATGGGCATTTTCTCCCTATTCACTCTATGCAGCACACTCATGATTTTGAAAACTTCTATTAGAGCTCCTCTTAGCCTTCTTCTCTCAAGAGAACAGTCCCACCTTCTTCAATCTATTCTGATAACTGAAATTCCTCATCACTGGACTCAGTGTTGTAAACCTCTTCTGCATTCTCTCCAATGTGTTCACATCCTTTCTGTAATGTGGCACCCAGACTGTAAGCAGTTCTCCAGCTGAGATCTAACAAGTGTCTGATACAAGTTCAACATCAACTCCTTGTTCTTGTGCTCTGTGTCCCTTGATTAAAGATGAGAATACTGTCTGCTTTATAAACTTCTCTTTCAATCTATCCTATCACTTTCAATAGTCTGTGCATGTATGAACCCATATACACATCCTCCAGCCCCTTAGAATTGTACCCCGTATTTTGTACGGTCTTTCAAGGTTCTTCTACCAAAATGCCTCACTTTACACCGCTCTGCACTAAAACATGTCTGAGACCTATCTGCCTACTCAACCAACTTGTCTGTGACCTTCTGGAGGAAACAGTCCTCTCCACAGTTTATAATTCTTCCCAGTTTTGAGTCATCCGCAATTTTTAATATTTCCCACTGTGCACCAAGATCTAGGTCATTATCATATAACAGAAAAAGCAAGTGTCCCAATATCAACCCCAGGAGAACTGTATTACGAACCTTCCTCCAGCCCAAAAAATATTCATTGACCATTATTCTGTTTCCTATCACTCAGACAATTTTGAATACACATTGCTACTGACCCTTTTATTACCATGACTTATTTTATACTCAAACTTCCCTCACAAGTCTGTTGTGTTGCACTGTATCAAACACCTTCCATAAGTCTATACACACCACATAAACTGGGATTTCATTATCAAGCCTTTCAGTTACCTCTTCAAAAATCTCCAGAAAGTTAGTTAAACATGATTTCCCCTTCAGAAATCCATGCTGACTCTTCCTAACCAACCTACCTTTCTCCTGTAACTACTAATTCCACACAGAATAATTGTCTCTAGAAACTTCCCAGATAGCTCCAGTTTTGCTTGGGCTCCTCAGTGCCAAAATTGGTGAAATGGTGCCTTCAATGATCACTACATTAGCAATCTTTACTAACACTCTGGGGACACTGATTGATATGACAGCTAGACTCAGTAATGGGATCCTGAAACAATCATCAATTGGTTATAAAGCCCATCTAGTTCATTTATGCCCTGGAGAGAAGGAAATCTGCTCCCCATGCCTTGTCTGACTGACATTTGATTTCAGATCCACAGGAAACTTAATTTACCCTGTAATGGCCTGGCAAGACACTCAGTTTAGGGCATTTAGAAATGGAAACTAAATGCAGGCTAGTGATGCCCATATTTCTGAAGGAATAATTATCTGAACAATATGCTTTGTGTAATGTACTGCACCAACTTATGAAGTTCCTTTGTTAGCACATCCTAAAAGTGCTCTTAAAGGAACATGGGCAGCAAATGCAATGGAGCACCAGCACCTGCAAATTCCCTTCCAAGCCACATACCATCCTGACTTTGAAATGTATCGCCAGTATTTAATTGTTGCTGCGTCAACATCCTGGAACTCCCTTCCTATCTGTAGGAGTATTTGCACCAGGGAGACTGCAGCGGTTTAAGAAGGTAGCTCCCTTCTCAAAGGAGTGAGGCTGGACAACAAATGCAGACTTTGCAGTGAGGTCCACATCCCATAAAAGAATAATCAAACAAACATGGCAGGTTGTTGACAGTTTCACGTATCTAAGCTCCACAAACTGCAGCAATTTTTCAGGATATTGAAATAAACACATGCTTTGCAAAAGCTGGAGCTATTACTCTACACTGAATAAGAGAATGTGGGCCAACAGAAAACTGACTGAGAACACCCAACTGCAAGTCTAACAAGCTTGAATCCTTAGTACATTTCTCTGGAAATCAGACATGTGCTCAGCAGAAGAAAATGCTAACCAATTGTCACCTTTGGTGTTGCAGTTAATTCTCAAAATCATTTGGAAGTATAAGGCCAACAAGTCAAAGGTCATTAAGTGTGCTAATCCATTAGCATACGCTCATTGCTAAACCACCATCATCTGCGCAGACTCATCCATGTCATTGGACAGACTATGGCTGCAAGCCCAAAGACCTTCTGTACAGTGAACTGACCAGTGGGGTACAGCTAACCTGGGTGTCCATATCTCTGCTACAAGTATACCTGCAAAAATGGAATGAGGATGTCTAACATTAATACTGACAATTAGGAGATAGTTGTCAATAGCCATGCCCTGTGGGGACTGACTATTTGGAGCGGCATTGGAAGAAGCCAGCAGAAATGGAAAACTCACTTGACTGAGAAGAGGGCCAGAGAAAACAAAGGACAGCAAATCTAGTGTCTTCTCAGCCCACTGTTTCCTTCTGCACTGTTCCCTTCTGCAGAGAATACCTTGCCAGCTTGGGACTCATGAGCCATCAAGGCAATGCTTAATAGAGTTAATCATCAAGGCACAAGCCATTGTCTCATGAGACAGATGTCAGTTAAGATCAAGACTTCGGAAAACATCAGTAAAAATTTGGCTTACATATGGTCATACTGAAAACTTTTCTCAAATATAAAGCGTTTTACCAATATAAGGAATATCCCAACAACCATATGGCTCTCTGTTCCAACACTCGAACAGTCAAATAAAATTAGATTTAATGTAAATTTGATTCTACTTACACTTTATCAGATTTCACTTTATGTTCACCTTTTCCCTGTATATTTGATTAGTTATGTGTTTAATCTTAATTGATCTACAGCACATATTGTGTTTTCTAACTGTAATTTACTGTAATTTCAGGCACTGTTTCAATATTTGCCAGTGATGGTTCAGTCATGGTAACACATGGTGGAGTTGAAATTGGTCAAGGCCTTAATACTAAGGTAGTTGCCAAAATGTATGGAGAGATTCCTTCTTGCACATAATCTGGTTTATGTTCCTTAAAATTATCTAAGGTTTTAGAGTAGAATCGTAGCTCGGGTTGTGGATGTTGCAGTCGGTTGGCTCACCGAGCTGGTTCGTTGTTCCGCAGACATTTCATTACCCTGCAGGGTAACACTGAGATAATCCAGCTCAGCGGACTCCAGAGTTTAAATAACAGGTGGGAAAACACAACAGCACTTCATCGGAGGTTGCACTGATGATGTTACCCAGCAGGGTAATGAAAGGTTTGTGAAACAACGAACCAGCTAGGCGAGCTAACCAACTACAACATCTTTAAAATTATTTTTGCTTCCTACATTTTAATTGCTTAATCCAATTGCCTTCCCATTGTTCTATCCTTTTATTTTGCTCTCACTATAATCTCTATAGTTTGAGGTTTTACTGCAGCAGGCAAAAGGCAGAAGTGGGTTAATGACAAACCAGCCAGGTAACATGCCTGCCTTTATTCAGCCCAGTTCCTCAGTGCTATTTGCAGCTCGTTAATTCAGGTCAGTGTCAGTACCCTCCCCCTGTACTGTCCTCATCCTCCTCACTATTCTTACCGCTTTTCTGTCCTCTTACTTCCCCTAGCCCACCAACTTATCCAGTATTCATTTTATAATCAGAACTCACAAGCCTCAATATATCATTTGGAAGTGGTGCAAAAGCTCAAAAATTTTCAAAAATTACTATTTACTTGAATAGAGACCTGAAAAAAAGGTTATTCTCTTCAGAAGCTCATAAAACTGTCAAAATAAACGATCGCTTGACCAAGCACATAAGAAATAAAACACAGGTCCCCAATTCTGTCAAGAAAAACAACATTTTTTCCCCCAAGGGCAAATGTGACAGAAAGCTCTCCACTTCAAACCTCTTTACTCCCTTGTAAGCCAGCTAAGCCGTTGCTAACACACTATCCATGGTCAAAGAAACAAACTTTTTTTCTGCTGAAACAAACAGGTATTTGAATTCAGGCAAGAATTTGTGTATTTGTAAAATCTTCAAAACCTAAGCAGATGAATGAGCTGGACTTCAAAGAATAAATGAAAATTCTGAACCAGCCAAATAAGTGGATGAGCTGGACTTCAAAGGAAAAAATGTATCAATGAAAGCAATTAGCTCTAGCTCACATACTGTGCTAGTCTGAAACAACTTTTCTTCCTCCAATTTATGCAAATCACAGTTCCAAACTATTGTCCCACATGCTATTTGCCAAGCAAATATTTGCACATAGAAATTCAACCAAATGTCAAACAAAATACTTAACAATAAATGCGCTGCTCAATTTCCTCTAGGCCAAGGAGAGAGAAAAATTGGTTCTGACATTTTCACTATTACCGTTTTCTTTGATGCTTTTATTATTTTGATATTGAAATGAATGTCTGATTTTTCCCTCCTTCTGTAAATCAGGTTGCTCAAGTGTGTGCCTATGTGCTAGGAATTCCAGTTGATTTGATCACGATAAAACCAACCACAACAATTAGCAGTCCAAACTCTGGTACAACTGGACGCAGCATCACCAGTGAACTGAACTGTCTGGTGAGATTTTATGTTTTTCAGAATAGATATCATAGATATAAACATCAATGTGATATCAATGATTATATTCACATTATTTTGTAATGAATTTTCATCACTTTTGGCCAGTAGTGATAAGGAGAAATGTTCTTGTTGGTGATCCAGTAAAGTTTTGTTGTGATAGCGGAATCCTACGATACTTAGACTTCACTTCTCATTTACCATTCAGCAGCATCCACATTTCAATGGATCATCCTTCAGACTTCCACCTCTAATATGAATGTTCCACCAAACACAACCAAACATCCCATCCATTTCAAGCATTTTGAAGGACTACATCCTTCTGCAACACCCTAGCTCACTTCTCAACCACATCCAACAACCCCTTTCCTTCCCATACAAGTACAGAAGAAGTATCAGCTGCCCTTTTACCTCCTCCCTTGGAACAATCCTGAAACTCTTTTTCCTGGTAAAACAGTAATCCACTTGTAGCTCTTTCAAATTCATATACTGAATTCACTGCTCACAACGCAGTTTGCTGTCCACTGGGGAAATCGACTGCAGATGGTACAACTTTGTGAAGCACCCTCTTTCAATCCACGGCAGTCCATGAATTTCCAGTCACTGGTCGTTTTAATTCTCTGCCTTACCATTTCACAGCCTTCTCTGTCCCCAGCCTCCTACACTTTTTTCAATGAAACTCAACATACATTCAAAACGCAGCATCTCATTATTTGATTGGCTATTCTGAATTTATATTATTTTCAGAAATTTCACATCATGACATTTGGCCTCATATTTTCGGGGTGATAGCTGTTGGTGATGCTTTTCTCACTTGCTCTCAACATCATTTATCTCTTAGTTGTTCTGCCTTTGCCTTACATCACTATCCATTTGGACATTTAAACTTCCCTGTCTTCCAACACAGATCCTTCTTTTGTTCTTCTCCATTTCTTCTTTTCCCTGATTCTGCACTTACTTGAACAATGATGAATCATTAATGAATTCCAATTTCGGCAATAGATCAATGACCTAAAATCTGAACTGCTCTCCTCTCCACTATTGCTGCCTGACCTGTTCAACATTTTTAGATATTTCTGATATTTTGTTTTAGTTTCAGAATAAGCTGCACAGTCAGACTGAGAGAGACTCTGCCTGCGTGAGACTCAGACAGAGTGAGGAACTGGGAATTTGGGCCAAAATGGGAATTTGGGGCAGAGGGGGAAAGAGATCCTTTAAGTAAGGTTTCCTCCGTGAAGTATAGTCTCCAGAGCAAGAGATAAGCAGGGCAGGAAGTAAGGTGCAGAGCAAGAGCCATAGACATAGACATAGACATAGACATAGACATAGACATAGACATAGACATAGACATAGACATAGACATAGACATAGACATAGA
>JAHRHZ010000012.1:33106189-33119759 GCA_024137785.1 Ginglymostoma cirratum | reverse complement strand
ATAGACATAGACATAGACATAGACATAGACATAGACATAGACATAGAGGTGTACAGCACGGAAACAAACCCTTTGGTCCAACTCATCCGTGCTGACCAGATATCCTAAATTAATCTAGTCCCATTTGCCAGCATTTCTCCCATTTGCCTCTAAACCCTTCCTATTCATAAAATCATCCAGATGCCTTTTAAATGTTGTAATCATACCAGCCTCCACCACTTCCTCCGGCAGCTCATTCCATACATGCAGCACCGTCTGTATGAAAAGATTGCCCCTTACGTCCCTTTTAAATCTTTCCCCACAGTTTTGGATTCTCCTACCCCAAGGAAAAGGTCTTGACTATTCACCGTATCCATGCCCCTCACGACTTTATTAACTTCTATAAGATTACCCCTCAGCCTCCAACGTTCCAGAGAAAATAGCCCCAGGCTATGCAGCTTCTCCTTATTAATTGTTCTGTTCATTACATTCAGCAGTCATCCACCTTTAATGGATTTTTTATTAAAACAAGCAAAGTAAAAACAGATTCCCGCACTGCCTGTAAAAACTCCATACATCCTATATACCCTTTTCCGCTTCTTGTCAGCATAGTTTAATAAAGTTAAAATATTGCAAGATTGTTAATCTATGTCATCTACTTATTTCACTCATTTGCTTATAAATGTCTACATTTACCTCCTTTGCACTATTAAGTGATGATGCGCACCCATATTAACGTTCCTATTATTTCATTTCAATTCACATGGATTTTGTTTCTAATCTTTTCAATTACGCCCCTATTTTTTACTACCATTTTATTACCTCTAACTAACAGAATCACTCTTATCATCTCTTCTTTCCTTTTCTAATTATGCTGTAACCAGCAATAATCCATGCTGTTCTTTTTATAGCCTTAGTTCAGTTATTCCTAGTCTACCTGGTTAATTGTTATGGATCATAACTCCAGCTTCCACATTTCATTTTGGATGGCAAGTACATTGCTGCACAGACAGCTTAAACTGTCTTTAGTACTTTACTTCATTAACAGTCCTTTAGTTTTGAAACTATTTGTTGCCACAGCATTTGTTACCCTTGCTCTAACCTTGGCATGTCTTTTACTCTCACCACCTAGTCTGCATTCGACTTGTTACTTTCATAAGATCCGCCTGCTTCTAACTTATTTAAAGTAATACTTTATTGTCGTTTTTATCCTTTCCAGTTGAACATTGGTTCCACACCAATTCAAGTGAAGTCAATTTCAACAACACAGCTCCTTTCTACGATGCTCAAGTGTTCATCTAAATGGTTCTAGGATATCTTGAGGGTTCTTGCCTCTACCACCATTTTAGGCAATGGGTTTCAGATACCCAAATCCTCTGGATGAAAAGACTTTCTCAAATCGCCTTTAAATCTCCAACTCCTTACCTCCCCTGATTATTGACCCCTCCACAATGGGAAATGTTTCTCCCTATCTACCTTGTCTATACCACTTAGAACTCTGTACACCTTAAATCAGGTCTCCCATCAGCCTTGTCCGATCTAAGGAAAAGAACCCCAGCCTGTCTAGTCCCTCTTCATAGCTGAATTGCTCCAGACCAGCTAACTACTTCCTGTCTGTCTGCTACCAGTAACACAATCTGGTGAACTTCTGCCCATTTCTCCTCTGTACAAACCCGCCAAGGTCTCCATTTTCGCCTTAGGATTCTATCCTTAAGGTAATAACATTCAGAAATACATTCTGATTCCTTTTCCGAGTAAGCCTTATGATATAAACATTTTATTACCTCATCTTTTTGCTGTAACTCTATTAGTCGTTCAGAACTAAATACCTCTGCCTGATCCTCTACGTGTTTCGACTTTTTCTTTACCGTTTCATCAAACAGAGTGTCAGCTAACTGGACCTCAGCTCCTTCATCTTTCTCTTTGGTTTTCCCTTCTTGCTTTAACTTGTGACTGTCGGATCTTGTCACCACACAGTCTGGGAAAATTCCAGGGTATTTCTCTTTTAACTCTTCAATTCCCTGATTTTCCTTCAGCTCTCCATTACAAGGGGCATCACCCCCATCTTTGACCCTGCTAAGCTGTTTCCAAGAACAAACTGTGTTCCTGGAATAGACACCTTTCAATCACTCCCACTGTCACTTCCCCAGTCTTGATTGGACTTTCTAGCCTTATCTTACACAGGGGAATGCTAAATCTCTCTCCATTTATTCCACAGATTATCACTCTCTCAGATAACATTTCAGAAGGAGTGCAAATACTTTCATCTCTTACTATTAGAGACTGACCAGCTCCCATATCTCTCAATGTTTTAACTTCTTTCCCTTCTCCCCCTGTTCTTCCTGAGTAAACCTTACCCACAGAGGTGAAGTCTTTGAAGAGATCGGGCACTGTCTTACTATCCAGCCTGTGGCTAGGCTGTGCACTCTCCTGCAGCTCCTCAACTTCTCTTGGGATTTCCTTCATTAACTCAAATACTCCCACTGGTTTAGCTTCTTTTACTACATCCTTTTTCCCAGTGCTTTTCTTAATCCACCAAATCTGTGACTTTGTGTCCCTCCCACCCCCACCATTACAGTGGAAACACCTGAAGCCTTTCACCTCTTTTTCACCCTCTTGGGTTTCTTTTTCCACATGTTCCCAGTGTGATCTACTTTTTGCTTTTCATTGAAGGTTCTCCCTTTCTCCCAGTTTCTATCCCTCACGGAAGGAAATTTCTGTCGGAAGCTGGATTTCAGTTTACACACTAATGCATAATCATCTGCCATCTCTGCAGCTCTTCTCGCTATTTTAACTTTCTGTGCCTCAACAGGAGTTCTTATCATTTCTGGAAGTGAGTTTTTGAACTCCTCCAAGAGATTAATCTGTCTAAGATCCTCATATGTCTTTTCTATCTTTAATGCACTCACCCATCTATCAAAGTTGCTATGTTTAACTCTTTCATATTTGACATAAGTCTGACCTGGGTTCCTTTCTTATATTTCTGAACCAATGTCTATATGTTTCTGGTAACAATTTGTAGGCACTCAAAATAGCCTGTTTTACTTCTTCATTTTCTCTTGACACCTCCTCAGATAGGGCTGCAAACACCTCACTAGCACTACCTACCAACTTGGTCTGAATTAACATTACCCACACAGTCTCTGGCCAGTTCACCTGGTTAGCCAGTTTCTCAAAGGAAATGAAATAGGCTTCTACATCTTTCTCATCAAATAGTGGCAATGTTTTGACGTATTTGTTTATATCCCTATCAGGTCTTTGGCAACAATGGATTGACTCATCATAATACATTCCCCCTCTCTAAGCCTATCTTCTACCTTCATTTCCATCCTTTTAAGTCAGCTATTCTGTTTAATTTGCAACTTCTGAAGTTCAAACTCTCTCTCTTTTTCTTTTTCTTCTCTCTCAGCTTGTAACCATAATTCAAACAGTTTCAGTTCCATTTCTTTCTCTTCTGCCCTGGCTCTTCTTTCCTTTTCTTGATCTTCTGACTCCAGTTGTCTAATCTTAAATTTTTTTTTTGTCTAACTCCACTGCACTTGCCTGTTTCTCTGGTATACCTAAATGTTTGACTAACTCCTTAGCAATTTTAGTTTTCCTCTTGTCCCTAGTTAAACCCAAATCTAACCCGTCTGCTAAGTCAAAAAGTATACCCTTCCTCTGTCTTTCTAAACTTTCTTGGCAAATTTGGGAAGCATCCTCAAACCCCAGAACCTCTTTAGCAATGTTAAGAGCTATTTCCCCCATGTTTGATTTAACCAACCTCAACCTGAAATTAAACAGATTTTCCACTTTATCGCCTAAGTTTTACTTAAAGATCTGGGACATTAATCCCCAATAACAAGCATGGGGCTGGATGAACACAGCAGGTCAAGCAGCATCATAGGAGCAGGAAAACTTGACGTTTCAGGCCCAGAGATCCTTCTGATGAAGGGTCTGGGCCCGAAACGTCAAGTTTTCCTGCTCCTATGATGCTGCTTGACCTGCTGTGTTCATCCAGCCCCATGCTTGTTATCTCGGATTCTCCAGCATCTGCAGTACCTTTTATCACTAATCCCCAAGTCTGTTTAAATCTGCTGTGACCTTTCATACCCCAAATCTGTTCAAATCTGTCTAAATCCGTTCAGATCCATTCAGATCACTTAAATGATCCAGCCAGATCCCAGACCTGAGCCCCCAATTTGTTACAGAGAGGAGGTCAAAACCCTCTGATAATTAAAACTGAAACACCCAGAGAAGCTCGCTTCAGCTCGCCTCGTAATCTGCTAGACGAAATGAGAAAAGTGGCAAATAACCTGCCTTTCACCTCCCAAAGGAGAGGTTAAATGAAATGAAGTGCTTTCACTCACTCTATAATCAACAAGTAACAATTTATTTATCTAACGCTAACAGTGAACAAATTAGCAAAACTACTAAGAAACTGAACAATTTCCCTTTAACCACTAACTATTGCCTAATAAAACAAAATTCTAATGCTATGCTGCTCCAATAAATACAAGTCCCACTTGTATAATCCAAATTAATAGTATAAAATAAATCCCAGACTCTCAAAACTGCAGTCTGGGTGGGTCTTCCAAAAGCTCCTTACCCTCTCCAATGGTCCTCAGCAAGGAATGTCTTTCTCCGTTGAATTTTGGTGTCTGAAATGTCTCCATCGAATTCAGATGTCAGGAATGTTAGCTATGAGTGTTGTGGTGCCTTTTAGATGGTGCTTAAACAGACAGCATAAAGAGTCTGTGAGAGCCAGAGTTTTACTCTTCAATGGCAGTTTGCTCTCACCCTGATTTTCAATAATACTCTTCTTATACACCATTGATGACCTGTCAATTTTCTTATAATAGGATTGGTCCCAGGTTGTCAACACCATTAGATTTAAATTCAATTGGATTTCAGTCTCTAAGCACCTCATTTAAATTAATTGGCTGATATTCAAGCTAAAGCTTTAACATCAGAACAAGCCTAGGTTTCTAACCACACAGCCAAATGATATATGTTTCAATTTCAGAACTGTCTGTATATGTGCAGCTGCTTGCAAACATTTTTGTCAAAATATCCAAGCTTAGAAAGCACATCACTACCTAAAGGGACTATTTTTACAAACAAATTCCAACTTCCTGACTTCCAATTGACAAGTACTCTATAGAATTTTGCAACAATATGCTCATGGCAAACCTCCACAAACAGCAGTCTGATCATGACCAGACAAGCTATTACATTTTGTGATGCTGGTGGTGGAATAAATATTGGCTAAGAACACTGAGAATAACAGACTTGCTGTCCTTCAAAATTTAAGGCATCTTTCAAATCCACTTAAGAGTCAATAGGAGCCTTGGTTTAATTTCTTCAACTGAAGGATGGCACATCCAACACTGCAGCACTCCCTCAGCAGTGCTCTGGATGTAAGCCTTGATTTTTGTGCTGAAATTCTGGAGAAGGCCTTGAACCAACAACCATCTGACACAGAGGTAAGGATGTTACCAAACAGGGCATTTGGAATGCCTACAACATGTCACATTGCGCAATGTGATGGATCTTTCCAATGTATCACATCCAGTTGGTGCCTTCTTCCAGCTGAACTCTCACCTCACTCAATCAATCATATAGTATAAGAGATAACAAAGTGTAGAGCTGGATGAACACAGCAGGCCAAGCAGCATCAGAGGAGCAGGAAGGCTGATGTTTTGGGCCTAGACCCTTCTTCAGAAATCTTCTTACTATCTCTGAAACAATCATATAGTATAGTGGCTAAACAGTAGTGAAAGTGAGGACTTCTTGAAATTGATGAATTTGTTTTGTTTCAGAAAAAAATAAGGTGGTGACTTATAAATGCAGTTGAGAATTAAAATGTGGAGTTCTCTGCCACATGGAATAGTTGAGGTGATGCACATAAGAGAAAGCTAGATAAGTAAACAAGGGAAAAAGGAACAAAATAATATGTTGATGGGAGATGCCTGACCTACTTTCATGCTGTAAAATGGATGTATGTAAATGTAAGTTGCTATTGAGTGAAGGACAGGACTGCAATCTTAAGGTGCCTTTACATGGACCAGGGCTGTTTCTATGCTGTTAAGGATTCAGGATCTTGTACATTTTCTTGGTAAATGTGTTTATAGTTATCATGTACTTCAATAAATAGATGTTACTAATTCAGCATTGTTCTTTAGTTGGGAGCTCATATAAATTTGAGATACCTGGATCTCAAGGGATGTTTTGAGAAGATATTGAGTTACTGTACCATGATTATATTCACTTTTTTAAATCTGGTAAACCTGTGATTTGGTTTCCTCACAGGGTGTAAAAAATTGTTGCGAGATATTGAGGGAGAGAATGAGTCCTGTGAAGGCCATTCTCCCACCAGGTACCCCTTGGAAGGAACTGGTGGCAGCCTGTTTTAAATCCAAAATGAATTTGACAGCACAATATTGGTGAGTAATTTAGTTTATCAAGTAATCTTACTGAATCTGAATGTTGAAGTTACTCATGCTACCTATGTTTGCTTCTTTAAAAATATAAGACTTGGATTTTGTAGTCCGCATCAGTGCAATGTGTTCCACTGACCTCAAAGAAAACTACCCACCTAAACTGATCCCTGTGGTTTGGAGTGTCCCTTTTCTGATATTAGTTTGAATAGTGCAACAGGGTCAAAGAATTTCTAAGTCAGAGATCATAGAATTCCTACAGTGTGGAAACAGGCCCGTTGGCCCAACAAGTCCACACCACCTGTCAGAGCATCCCACCCAGACCCATCCCCCTGTAACCTACCCAATCCACACACCCCTGAACACTATGGGCAATTTAGCATGGCTAATCCACCTAACCTGCACATCTTTGGACTGTGGGAGGAAACCTATGCAGACACAGGGAGAATGTACAAACTCTGCACAGACAGTGGAATCAAACCCAGGTCCCTGGAACTGCAAGACAACAGTGCTAACCACTGAGCCATCATACCACCCTAACACAAAGCATTCAACTCATGGTTAGAATCCTGCAGACTTGGTCAGTATGGGGATTGAACTCATGACCTTGGTGCTATTAGCACCACATTCTAACCAGCTGAGCTAACCAACAGCTCTGTGTCTTGTAACAATGATATAGTTTAACAGGGTGTGCTGCCTATTACATTAAGGATTTCTCACAGATAGCAAGCCTGGAATTAAAATGCACTAATTGTCTTTATCTTTTTATACAATTATAAGAGAGCAAAATAAATTATTATGTAAGCAGATATTGGAATCTGATTTATCACAATATCACTGGATAACTGGTAGTGTAGTAGTAATATCATTGGATTCGTGATCTAAATCTCATTATTGTTGCAGTTGGCCTTTAAATTCAATTAATAAATTTAGCATATGAGGTTAGTCTCTGTAATGGTGATCATGACAAGTATTTTTAATTTTCTCTAAGGAGGTGACTTCAGAACCACAGCAATGCAGTTAACTCTTAACTGCCATCTGAAGTGGCTTAGCAGGCCGCTCATTTCAAGGGGGAATTAGGAGTAGACAATGAATTCTGGCCATGCCTCTATTGCCCATAACATAATTGGTTTTCAAGACCTAAATTTTTTACCAAAGTGTGCAATATTGATATTACATAAATGTGAAGGTAGTTTTTCAGGACCAGAGAAACTGTTCAATAGTAATTATGACTTTCTACGTCTTAAAATCATATATACAAGCCATTAACAAGATGTAGCTTTTCCAAGGTTATATCAATGTTGCAGCATCTAATGGAAGGTGTCGTCAGTTCAGTGATGAATAATTGACTGTGTTAAGTTGCTAAAAGCAGCTTCTGAAGTTTGATGTTAAATTGAATATATATAGACTGCAGAGTTGATGTCAGTTTCAGAGGAGAAATGATGATGAATACTGATCGCCCGACCATTATAATAACTGCAAGACTTGTGCCATCGCATGTTTAAAATCTGGGTTCAGATATAACTTATATTGAATTAAGTTCACAGTGCTCTCTTTTTTTTATCTTACTCCTTCGATTCTTTATACTTACCATATTGAACTAAATTCTATTGAAATGTTGGAAGTAGCGATTGCCCACATGCTAAATCCAGATTAGCATAACACCTATTTACTTTGACTAGCAAACATTTGAAAGTGATTATTGGCCTCAAGTTGCTGTACCTGAATAATCTCACACTTTATGATACATTACCTTTGGTTACTGATAAATCTAGTAGAAAAGAAATTGCCTCCTGACTGGCTGGTTATGAGTTAGAAATTCATTGATTTGTTGGTGGGAGCTATGTTTGAAAATAATAATTGAAGATAACAAAAGCATCATCAACAATTATTTTCTTTTTGAGAGATTATTTATGATACTGCAGATATATATTTAACCTGGCACCAGCCACACTGATGTTAATGTGGCTTGCACATAGCATTCCCAAGCGTGACACAGTGGCCATGATTTTTGATTTGATTTATAATTGTCACACATACCTTGGTACAGTGAAAATGTTTGTTTTGCAAGCAGTACTGGCACATCATACCAGACAAAGCGCTTTATAGTAATAGAACAGCGTGAAGAATTCAATGTTACAGCTGCAAGGATAAACAAAGAGCAAGATCAACCTTAAATTTATAATTTGAGAGGTCCATTCAGAAGTCTGATACCAACATGGAAGAAGCCTTTCTTGAATCTATTGGTACATGTGTTTAAGCTTTTGTATCTTCTATACAACGGAAGACGTTGGGGCCTGGAAGTAGCATTGACAAGGCTGAACTCTGATCCTGAAATGTTGGTGGGCTCAAGAGATGAACAGAGCGTGGGATTGGAGGCTACTGAGGTCCTTACACCTATAGTTACACAGAAGGAGAACCACCCTGGGATACTCAGAGGACCGCTGGAGCCTTTACTGACATTGAAAGGGAATAACAGTAGTGATGGGCGGGTGTAAACGATCAACTGCCTCTCATTGCTGAATGGAGTGACACAGCCAGTCCTGTGACACACTGATCATCGTTGCTCAGGATATTGAGCAAAGCAGCCTGTGCTGCAACACTATGTCTGTTTCCATGGTGGTGGCTCTGGAGAGACAGGCCACGCTCCCTCATGAGGATGCTGGAGAGTCACAAACGCGTGTACTCCATTGCCCCAGACCATGGTCTTCAGGACCAAAGGCAGGGGAATAGTAGGATTGGGAACCTTCATCCAAGTCCAGGTTGCCCTGTTCTCACAAGGAGATAGGGTGGTGCTAGGAGATACCCGGCCAGAGGGGGAAATGCACACACGCTCCTCAACAGTTTCCATTCAGAGCACTTCAAGGCTGACCGAGATTTCTCCCTCCATCCTGCCTGCCCATCTCCAATCCTTGGAGGTTCAGGCCAAGACTCTGGCAAGAAGATCTTCAGCATGCCTGCCCTGTGCAGGCCCAAATACTCCCAAGTTCACTTCAGCAATCCTCCAAGGCCAATGGGCTCCACAATGGAGCCAGCTTCCTCCACCCTACTTACAAAACAGGATAATTTAGAGTGACACAGCAGGAGAGGACAAGAAAATTAAACTGAAGGCATGTGAGGGCCAAAGCTGATGAAGTTATGTGAATAGTTTGTTTCCTATAAAATGCTTGTTTTCCACCTTTTGTATGGTTGTCACGGATCAGCAATCAGCACCAATTATATCATGTCAGAGCAGGAGATGCAATGCATTAGCATGACATTGGCTCACTCTGACCTCCGTACCCTCCGTCCTTGAGCATTCCTGACTATTAGGGTGGCTGTGTGTGCAGTAGGGTAGCTTTCAGTGAGTTCCCCGTGGTGATGTGACTATAGAAGTGCAACACACAGAGAGGGTCAGTGCTGCAGAATGGCCGGGGTATAGGCTCCCAACATGGCTGTGTCATCAATATATCATGAGTTCATGGCCATTGCTCTTCCCCATGAATGTCCAGTGACTGCTTACAGATACTGTCCCTTCCGTCACATGCGGCTCACTTATCCTGCCCTTTGTGAGTGTGTACACAGCTGTTTCCTGAACACTGCGCACTTTGCATATGTTTCATGATTGAAGTGAAAGTGAGTGGTGCTCTGTCACTGGCTTTCAGTCTCAGCATTAATATGCTGCTGAAACATTAAACATCACCCCCTCCTTCCTAGGTATCCCTACCATGGACCTTACAGGCTTAACAATTCCCCTGTCATCACACAAGACATATACATGCATGTCCACCCGTGATTCCTCTGACGCTTTACACCAGTTTCAAAACTTCCAGTTTGCCGGTTCCAACTGCCTTCTCTTTACCATGGACGTGCAATTCCCTTACATGTCCATTCCCCACCAGGAGGGTCTTAAAGCTCTCCACTTCTTCCTGGAGCAGAGATCTGAACCATTCCCACCCACCCACCACCGTCCTCCGCTTGGCTGAGCTTGTCCTCACCCTCAACAACTTCTGTTTTAACTCTAATTTTCTTCAGTTAAGAGGGGTGGCCATGGGTACCCGCATGGGCCCTAGTTATGCCTGTCTCTTCATGGGGTATGTGGAACATTCCTTGTTCCAGTCTTATTCCGGCCCCCACCCACAACTCTTTCTCCAATATGGCATTGATATCATTGGTGCAGCTTCCCTCTCTTATCTGGAATTGGAAAAGTTCATTGATTTCGTTTCCAATTTCCACCCTGCCCTCACTTTCACCTGGTCTATCTCTGACTCCTCCCTTCCCTCCATCAAAATTTCTGAGGATAGACTGGCCACTAATATCCACTGACTCCCTCAGCTACCTGGACTATACATCCTCACACCCTGCTTTTTTTAAATTCATTCATGGAATAAGGGCGTCACTGGCTAGGCAGCATTTATTGCCCATCCCTAATTGCCCAGAGGGTGGTTACGAGTCAACCGCAATGCTGTGGTTCTGGAGTCACACGTAGGCCAGACCAGGTAAGGATGACAGATTTCTCTCCCTAAAGGATATGAGTGAACCAGATGGATTTTTCCAACAACTGACAATGGACTCGTGGTCATCATTAGACTCTTAGTTCAAGATACTTATTGAATTCAAATTCCACCATCTGCCATGGCAGGATTCGAACCCAGGTCCCCAAACATTATCTGGGTCTCTGGATTAACAGTCCAGCAATAATACCACTAGGCCATCGCTTCCTGTAAGGACTTCAGCCCATTCTCTTAGTTCCACTTTCTCTGTCGTATATGTTCAGATGAGTCCAAGTTTGACAAGGGAGCCTCTGAAATGTCCACCTTTTTCCTCAACTGAGGATTCCCCAGCACCATTATCGACAGGGCCCTCAATCGGGTCTGACCAATCTCCCGCACTTCCGCTCTCACCCCTTCTCTTCCCTCCCTCAACAGCGATAGGGTTCCCTTTATACTTACCTACCATCCCACCAGCATCCACATCCAGAAGATCATCAGATGACATTTCTGCCACCTCCAGCAAGATGCCACCACCAGACACATATACCCCTCCCCTCCCTTGTCTGCCTTCTACAGGGACCGTTCCCTCCGGGACACCCTGTTCCACACGTCCTTCACCCCCAATAACCCCCCTCCTCTATGGCACCTTCCCCGAAACTGGCAAAGGTGCAACACCTGCCCATTTACCTCCTCCCTCCCCAATATCCAAGGTCCCAAACATACCTTCTAGGTGAAGCAACATTTCACCTGCACTTCCCAGAATCTAGTCTACTGCATTTCCTGCTCACAATGTGGTCTCCTCTACATTTGGGAAACGAAGCGTAGACTGGATGACCACTTCACAGAACATCCACATTCTGCTCGCAAAAAAAGACGCTGAACTACCTGTTGCCTGCCACTTCAACGCACCATCCTGTTCCCTGGCCAACATCTCTGTCTCAGGTTTGCTACAGTGTCCCAATGAAGCTCAACACAAGCTGGAAGAACAACACCTCATTTTCTGCTTGGGGACCCTGCAGCCCTCCAACCCTTAATATTGAGCTCAGTAATTTTAGAGTCTAAACTCTCCCATGTCCTAGCCCCCTACCCCACACACCAGACCTTGTTATCACATAGCCTGCCATTACACACTACCTATTGTTAGTCACTAACAGTCCTCATTAACAACTATTCACCCTCCCCGCCAGGTCATTATCAACTCCTTTGTCTGTCCAACTGTCTTTCTCTCTCTTTGGACTCTATCCTATCGTTTACTCCCTACCCCACCGCCCCTCCCTATTTTTTGCATAGAAACTGACGTTTTCCCAGCCATCATCAATTCTGAGGAAGGATTACTGGACCTGAAACGTTAACTCTTGATTTTTACTTCACAGATGCTACCTCACCTGCTGAGCTTTTCCAGCAACTTCCGTTTTAGTACATGCATCTCTCCACCTGCTCTGGTTTCTGTGTTGGGTTTCCCCAACACCTAGTGTTATTTGCAGAATTTGGAAAGATTACAGCCAGAACGTTAATGAGGCAAGCTGAGCTGTCAACAAGTGCTAATTCCCATCAATCATCAATTTGCCACTGCCTGGGGAGAATGTAACCACACAGTTTAGTAAAAATGTAAAAACGGGGTGAATTCTTCATTAGATTCTGCCCTATGTCTTATTTTCTTAATTAATGGGTCAAGATATTTTCCCATTTTTAAATTCAAAAGCAGGACTGTTTATTGTTTTTTTAACCATTGTACATACAATTATCCAAAATGTCTACAGTATATTTTTTAAAAAATAAAGTGCATTGATTAATCACTCTATGATATATTTGTGCAGGGTGTCTCCTGACCCAAACTCCAAAGGTGTCCCTCAATATTATTCGTACGGAGTGACCGTGGCAGAGGCTGAACTCGACGTTCTGACTGGCGAGAACCAGATTAATCAAGTGGACATGCTGTTTGACTGCGGTGAAAGGTACCCGCTCTCAATTTCCTGAAGCTCCCTCGTACAGTCTCCTCCCTTGTCTTCTTCGCAACATCCTCCTTCAGTTTGCACCCGCACACCCCCACCCACACTGCACCCCGCTCCCACCCCCAACCTCCTGTATTCCTCTGCCATTCAAGCACCTTGAGTAATCCTCCCCTTAAGGGCTGGATTTTCATTTTCAATATAGAAATTGGGAGCTAGGAATTTGATCTGCAATCCTTCCATTGCTTGAAGAAAGCAGTGTAGGAGCAACAATGTCACTATTTTGCATTGCAGGTTCAGCTGCAGATGGTTTTGGAGATCAGTGGTTGAAATTTGTCACATATGTTGTTCTTAGACCTTCCAAGAATAGAATAGAATAGATTATTCTTTCATTGTCACACATACTCCATTGTCGGAGTACAGTGAAAAGCTTTTATAATGTTTGCCTTTATATGGCAACACCTTAGGTACAAGTACCTGGGTACAATTCTTGTATACAGCAGAGGAATAAAAGTGGTTACATTACCTCACAGAGTTGAAAAATAAGTTAGAAATAGTACAGCATTAAAGTATGGAAGGAAATTTCAAATAGACATTATATTGTGGCAGAGATAGTAGGAACTGCCGATACTGGAGTCTAAGGTTAACGCAGTGTACAGCTGGATGAACACAGCAGGCCAGGCAGCATCAGAGGAGCAGGAAAGCTGACGTTTCGGGTCTGGACCCTTCTTCAGAAAATGAAGAAGGGTCC
>JAHRHZ010000012.1:33073441-33105789 GCA_024137785.1 Ginglymostoma cirratum | reverse complement strand
GTCAGCTTTCCTGCTCCTCTGCTGCTGCCTGGCCTGCTGTGTTCATCCAGCTCCACACCATGTTATTAGATTGTAGCAGCTAAGTGCTGGGCCTCCACGCGTGGTCTGCCCGCCGTGGCAGACCCCAGTCCAACAGCCGACCCGCTCCACTCCAAGCCCCAGTCCTCTTTGTACCAGCACTCAGCTGCCCCAAGCTAATTTCCAGGCCTGCCTACCCTGTGCCGGTCTCCACCTGGGACTTGATGCCCGCATGCTGCACCAGGGCTCACTGATTGTGCTAGTCTGAGGCTTGCTGCTCACACTACACCGGAGGTCACAACCCATGCACTGCAACAAGGCTCACTGCTCGCATTGTTCTGGGACTCGCTGCACACACTGTTCTGGGGCTCCCTGCTCGCACTGTTACGGGGCTCGTAGCTTGCGCTGTTCCAGGGCTCGCTGCTGACACTGTTCCGGGGCTCACTGTTCGCGCTGTTACAGGGCTTGCTGCTCGCACTGTTCTGGGACTCCCTGCTGGCGCTGTTCCGGGGCTCGCTGCTCGCGCTGTTCCGGAGCTCCCTACTCGTGCTGTTCCGGGGTTCCCTGCTCGCACTGTTCCAGGGCTTGCTGCTCGTGCTGTTCCGGGGGTCCCTACTTGCACTGTTCCGGGGTTCCCTGCTCGCGCTGTTCCGGGGCTCCCTGCTCGCGCTGTTCCAGGGTTCCCTGCTCGCACTGTTCCGGGGCTCCCTGCGCACCCTGTTCTGGGGCTCCCTGCTCGCACTGTTCCCAGGCTCCTTGCTCACACTGTTCTGGGGCTCACTGCTCGCACTGTTCCGGGGCTCGCTGCTCGCACTGTTCCGGGGCTCCCTGCTCGCACTGTTCCGGGGCTCCCTGCTCACGCTGTTCCAGGGCTCCCTGCTAGCCCTGTTCCTGGGCTCCTTGCTCGTGCTGTTCCGGGGCTCGCTGCTCGCGCTGTTCCAGGGTTCCATGCTCACGCTGTTCCGGGGCTCCCTGATCGCACTGTACCGGGGCTCCCTGCTCGTAATGTTCTGGGACTTGCAGCCCATGTGGTCCTCCGAGGCTCGCTGTTTCAGCAGCTTGCTGTTGGTGCCTGCAGCTGATCCAGGATTCGCCTTTGATGAAGAAGAGAAAAGGCAGGAAAATAAAGGAAAAAGAAAGAAAAAGAACAAGCGGAGCAAGGGAGGTCTCACAGGAAGGTCCTACTGTGCTGCCATCTTGCTTGTTGATATTAGGAGAGCTATTTAAAAAATAATTGCAGACAGTTCAGCCAAGGTTATTAGAACATCAGTTGTACCCTGTACACTAACATTTAGGTCAGTAAAATATTTTAGGAAGAGCAAGGATTTGATCACTGATCCCCGGGATACTCCACTATAAACCTTCCTCCAGTCCAAAAAACAAGAATTAACCAATACTTTCTGTTTAGTGTGACTCAGCCAATTTTGTTACTGTCCCTCAAAGATCTGTTGTGCAACACTTTATTCAAATGCCTTTTTTGAAATTTCATGTAAACTGCACCAAAAGTATTATCCTCACCACCCTAATGTTATCTCATTCACAAACTCAAGCAAGTTAGTTAAACTCAATTTTTTTCTAACAACTCAGAGCTGGCTTTACTTATTAATCAGCGTTTGTCCAGATGGCCAGCAATTTTGTTTTGAATTATTGTTTTTAGCCTCTTTCACACTCCTGAAGTTAACTGACTAATAACTGGTCTATAGCCACAGGGATAAACTTTTATAAGCATAGGTGTAAACATTTGAAATTCTCTAGTCCTCTGACAATGTTGCAGTGGTGGTATCCCTACCTTTGGGCTGGAAGCTCCGGGTTTGATTCCCATACCAGGGCATATTGTCCATGGCAGGAGCACTTGTATCGGCCAAACAGGTTGATTTTCAACTTATATCCTTCTGAGGCACTTGATGGCAGGTGGTTAGAGGATAGTCTCCTGGTCAGCCATGCTGCAAAAATGCAGGGTCAAACCACTGTAGCTCTTTGCCTATAATTGCCCAATGGAAGTCCATGACCCAGCCGTCAGGATTGAGGAAAGGAGAAAAGCCGTACAATTCTGGCACCAGCTTATCAATCTTGGTACAGACCAATCTATTCTGTTACCTCCTCTTTATCAATTATAAATGCTTCAAAATGTCAAAAATTACCTCCTCTTTCACTATAGGGTACACGATGGAAGGCAAAGAGATTGCTAAACCTCTATTGGCTCACAGCCAGTGTCCATATCCTAGAGCCATCAAACTCCTACATGATGGGAATGGGGGTAAGAATCCTGGAATTATGTCTTGCCCATCATTTCTAAGTACACCCACCAACTCCATTCTGACATAGATGGAGACATGAAATGCATACCCAAGTGTCTCCCAAATCAACTCATCATGTTCTGAGCTGTTGCCAGTAACATTAGTACTGTATCAGCAGAAACGTTATTAAGGAAAAAGTTAACTTTTGTGAAGCACCATTCACCATATATCCAACTTGTTACCTTATAACAAGATTATTTCCTATTTATGTCATGATGAAGGAAAGGCTGCAAAATTGATGTGTTGTAAGGTGCCACGAACAGTAGGGATCTAAGTAACTAAATTAATCTGTCATCTTCCTTCTCTTTATTACCTGCAGTATGAATCCTGCCATTGATATTGGACAAATTGAGGGTGCTTTTGTCATGGGCATGGGGTATTGGCTGATGGAGAAGATGATCTATGATCCCGACACTGGGGAGGTGCTGAATGCAGGGACGTGGGATTACAAACCACCATTCAGTAAGGTAGGTTGTGAACTGAAGGAAGCAGTATGTTTACTAAAATCAAGTGCATTAAAGGCATTTTGTCTTTGCTCTGGAATTCTGCTTTAATTCTACTATCGATTGAAGTAAGAATTAACTGTGGTTTATAATTTTCCAAAAACCTGTTGCATTAGCATTTAAATACAATGCATTTACAGACGGATATTTATACGATTCTTCTGCTTTGGGAAACAAAGCATCCTGCTTGGTATTCCCTTGTAGGTTGCACCTTTGACTTTCTAAAAGTCTTGGTTTTATATACAAGTTGTTGCTGCAAAACAAATATCCCCAGTACTTACATACACACAGTCACAGATAGACACAATCCCTTCCCAAGCATGTGCTAAATCCAACTGAGAGCACAACATCTTGCATTTATAACAGCCTTTCATTCCAGCATGTCACTCAACAACTAGTTGTGCCTTTCAAACTGAATAGGTCCTTTCTATTCCAAAGGTTCCCTCAAACAAAAAAAAACTCAAAGTTATAGCTTACCAAACACTTGTTGAATCCTAGAAGATATAAGTTGTGTATGGGGTTCTTATATGATGAGGGATATGAGTAATATTGAACCAATCCAAAGGTGTGCGACATAATTCTGAATCATTTTGGGAAATATGTTAGTGTCACATCCTTGATTAAAAAAAGTTTGGAATGGGAATCATTATATCAAAGGAGGGGTTTAATGGACTGATTATGTTCTATAAAAGGTGAAATGGATTGGTGAGGATTGACAGAAACAAGTACCTGATGTCACCCAGCTTTGACAACACACAAGACAGTCAGCCATATAAACTACAAAGACTGTTATTTCTAAAACAGTTTAACAATAATCTTTTTTCTCCTCAGGAACAATCCCACAATGGAATAAGCTGCCGTAGGAAATAGCTAGAGCCCAATCATTCAAGACCTATGTCTAAATTATTTCAATTTAAAAACTTTCATTATTAGAATCACCATCTTAGCAAGTCATGCCTAATTTAGAGTCATGGAGATCCAGAGCACAGAAAAAGGCCCATCAGCCCAATATGTCCCTGCTGTCAAAAACAACTACATAACAATTCTAATTCTATTTTATAGAGTCATAAAAGTCATTAGTACTACCAATAAATGTGGCAGCAGAATGTGGATATTAGCATGAGATGCTGACTCAACTTAAAATAAAAGCAATTTTAACGCTGTTTCTCTGTCCACTGAAGCTGCCAGACTTACCAGGTTATTTTCTTTTCCTGACTTTGTTTTTATCAGATTTCCAGCATCTGCAGTATTTTGCCTTTATTTTCAATTTTGTTTGTACTATTGATTTCATGCTGTTTTCAGCTCCTTTAGTGGGTAATTAATTCACATTTCCAACAAATCTTTTTAATCTTATGAAGACTGGTATCTTGGTTTAAAATTGAAAAGCCCTCCAGGCCCACAATACAGCGACATTACTAACATGCACATACGTTAGATGGTTGGAAAACTTTTACAACTTAATATTCTTGTGGTTGTAAAGTTATTTATGGATAGAAAGTAAAGACATAGTATGTCAGAACATCTCAAGATCCTTTTCAGCCAACAAGGCATTTTGAAGTATGACAACTGTTGTTTGTAGGAAACAGTGACTAAGTTTCAAAAATATGACATCATTTATTTCATAGCAACTGAACTAGGAAACAAATACCATGTGTGTAGTGATTGGAACCAGGAGAATCTTGTTGACTATGAGATCCTTGATTGGAGTTCTTAACCTGGGCCAATCAGGAACCCCTGGCTGACCAATATTAACAGGGGATTTAGAATCTCCTCAGTTCGGGGGACTGACTCCAAGCTGGCCGACCATAGCCTGAGTGCTGTGCACAAGTAAATAAAGGGTGACTTGGGGATGGGATACTGGTCTCTGCGCAGTTATTTCAATGTGGCTTTTGCAACCATTTAAAAATTCATTTTGTTTCATTTATTTACAAATAGGCCTGTAAAGAAGTGTTTTGGTTTTATTCAGTACAAATTTTCACTCAATACCACCAAAACCATTCTAATATTAAAATAGTGAAATTACCCGTACAGTGCTGTGGGAAGGGAGTTCCAGAATTTCACCATGACTATCGAAGGATCTCGGGATAATCAGAGGTTAATGGAAGTCTGGTCTTTGTGGCCACTGCCATGGAGTCAGGTGTTCAGAACCAAAAGAAAACACTTTATTGTCCTCATGAAAACCCAGTGACAGAATAGGAGTCATGCAATTCTTTCTTTGAGTTCCCCAGACTTAAATGCATTAGTGAATGCACCCATGCCACTCTTTGGTGGGGGGATGTGAGACTTTGAAAGAGCTGGTTCATGAAATGTTAGCACTCAGCCTCAATACAAGAAACACTTTGTAAAATGTGTTACGTCGCAACGTAACTGGGAAAAGTGCACCAATATTCATAGCCCACTGTTCCACAAGCCATTGCAAACTATAAATGGATAACATTCCAATGTATCCACCATAGCGACTAATTTACCCAACTCTCTGTTATTCTGGACACAAGCAATTCACACCAGGGTTTCATCATTAACCGGAAAATAACCCTACTTACTGTCAAAACCGAAAGAACTGCAAATGTTGTTTGGGAACTCTAATGTGAAGTTTTCTTATAACATTCTGAGAAATTGAGGTGCAACCTTCTCAGTCTGTTGGCCACCTGCTATGATTATCTATTGGTAGTGTTTTAATGATGTCTATAACACCAGATTTCCCTGGCTTGGATTTATCTTTTCATCCTGAATAATAAGACAATTTTCCTTCTCAAAACGGATGAACAAAGAATATAACAAAAACAAAGTTGCTGGAAAAGCTCAGCAGGTCTGGGAGCATCTGTGAAGGAAAAAACAGAGTTAATGTTTTGGGTCCAGTGACCCTTCCTGAGGACCATTCCTCACAAGTTCTGAGGAAGGGCCACTGGACCTGAAACGTTAACTCTGTTTTTCCCCTTTACAGATGTTGCCAGACCTGCTGAGCTTTTCCAGCAACTTTGTTTTTGCTCCTATTTACTGTAACATGCTTAACTTTAAAAAGAGCAGTGGAAAGAGAAGATTTCCAACTTAATCTAACTTAACGTAACTTAATCTATACCCCTTCAAATGCCCAAATACACACACTCAACTCAATCATGATTAAGACAGTCCAAAGCCAAACGGTTTAACACATAAAGTATGGGTGCAAAAGAGTATAAGCATGGTAAACAAACTTCCAAAGATCAAAAATCTCAACCAATAAAGCGGAAAATTATTTTCTCGCAGTGGTTTTGATTTGTTACAATGAACTTATGCTGTTTTCTGTAGGGTGATCGTCATCCTTTGATTTAGTTGTTGATCGGATGAACTTAGATTTTTTTAATGAACTCTTCTTTTTATGCTTTTTTGGTTTTACTGCTGTTTTTCCAACATGAAGAGAGAAATATTGGAATCATTTCCATGATAGAATCATGACAATGATTCAATGAATGAATCAATGATGGAATCTCCACAGCGTCTGAAAGCATCGAAGTTCAAGATCAGCCCACTCTGAGTACAGGCAGCAAGATGCTCCAGACAGAGCTCCTCTGCTCGCCAGTTCCTTTTCCTTTCTCCTTTCTTTTTCACTTTCTCTCTCCCCCTCCCCTTTGCAGTATTCCTCCCCCTCCCACCACACCCACAAACTTTAAGTATTTTTAACTCCAACTATTTAATTCTAACCTGAAGAAAGGAGTTGCGTCCGGCAACTGGGCGGGAGCTGAGCGCGCAGGCCATGTCCTGCAGTGGCAGTGGAGTGCATGGACCGGGAGCGACGTTGACAGATCAGACATGGGTTGGAGCAAGTCCTGGAGGGACCAAGACCCGGAGCGACGGAGGGGCCAAGGGGCCAAGGGGCCACATCCCACAGCAGCACAAGAGTTGTATCCCCGGGGTGACGGTGAGGCCGCATACCCAGGACATCATGGGGCTATCAAGGGGTGGCCGGGAGAGCTCTCCGGCAGGAGCCAGCTTCAATGGGCTCCGGAGCGGCGGTGGCATTTTTGGAGGCTATTGCTGAGTCGGTTGGTTGGCCTGTGTGGCCTGGAGCGAGGCTCTCGTTTTCCACATGGATAGGCCCCCAGAAGCAGCATGGTGTGGACTGGTGTAACCCAGAGCAGGACACTGTTAGTGGCACAGCATGGGCTGCAAAACCCTAGTGGGACTTTAGCGGTGGCATTGCAGCCAAAAAGGAAAGTTGGACTTTCTTTATTCTGTGAATGGCACTTATGTACGAGCAGCAGTGCACTTCTCACTGCATTTCAATTTGAATGTACGTGACAATAAAGGACGTTCAATAAAAGAGAGAGAGAATAAGAGAAAAACAGTGCTCTGGATGTTTCTCCTCTGCTCTTGGCATTTATAGTTTTAATACTGTGCAGCACAACCAGAGGACTGTTGTCAGGCAGAATTTCTTTAATTCAAAAGACTCTCTGGGGTATTTAGTCATGAACTTTCCCTTCAGCTTCCAGAAGCGCTCTCTCCATGGATACTGCCTGACCCACTGTGACCTCAAGCATTTTTTGTTTTCAGTTCATTGTATTGTACAGCTCGACAATATGTGACTCTTGATTTTCAACTTGAAAAACTCTCCTGGTTTTACGTTACAGCAGTCCAACTTCCATTTTAAATTAAAGTCTGAAAAGTATGCATTTGGAATAGTGCAAATTCTAGAAAAATATACCTTAGCAAACCACCTGAAACAAGCTTTATCTCCTCATCTATTCCAATGCTCTAACTTTTGCTTGAATAGCAACTGAAGTAGCATCTCTATGGAAAGCAGAATCGAGTTATTTGGGCAACATACTGTTGCTTTCCAAAGTAAGCATGCTGTCTTTTGTTGCATTAATACCAGCAGCATATGAGAATAGAAGTCCTGTGAGGTGTGCCATTTTATTCAGTAGTAATCAAGCTATTCCTTTAATCCAATACTCCAACCTTGAAGAGGCAGAGCTGTAAGCCATTAACTATGCCTTTGCTCCCAGACGCGCTCCCATCACCATGATCAGTCTGGGCTGAAAACTGACTGAATGCGAAATTAGACAAACTTATGACAGCCATGTACAGTTGTCCTAGGTCATGAATGTATTATTGCCAAGATTGAAATTTGGGCTATTGTGTCTTAAATTAAGTTCTTGAAATCACTCTTCTGATCTTGTCTGAAACACCCTTTAATTTAGAGTTGCTGTGTACTCTTCTGATCACCTCCTGGGCAGGTGGACTGCATTCTGTGATGCTGAACACATTGATCAGGAAGACCTCAGGTCTAAGTTTTGCTCTGGGTTAAACTAGCTGGTGTAGAAACAGCAATTCCATCAGCATTCACAACCTTGTTCACCGATTGGTAAAACAGGATTGATACCTTTGCATTTTTTTATCTCTCCCCTTCTGAGTTTTAATAGCCTGTCAGCATTTGCAAACAAGGTTCACATATAAAGAATGTTCCCTTGGTTTGGTAAGAAAGAAAAAAAACTGAGATAAAAATCCATTTCTTCCCTTCCTCAATTTTCCTAAATTGGCTGTTTTTCTTTTTGTTCCGATATATCCAGTTGAGTAGGTTCAAACTATGAACAGTTACTATACTCTGGTATTCACTTGAACAAAATGGGTTTACCAGAAGTAGCAAGTATAGAATGAATGTTTGTTAGTGTATTTGAGGGCTAGGTAAGATATACTAAAAACATTCAGAATTTATAGGAAATGAATTGAAGTGCAGCTGTCAGTAAGATCATCTTGTCTGTGTTTTGTCTATCAGAGCATACCCATTAATTTCAACATCGAGCTATTAAAGAATGCTCCCAACGCAATGGGTGTTCTTCGTTCCAAAGCCTCTGGTGAACCTCCCCAGTGTATGTCCTGTGTCACTTTATTTGCCGTGAAGCGCGCTATTGAGGCAGCACGTCACGATATTGAGGAGGATTCCTACTTTCCATTAAGTGAGTATGATCAGTCGGTGTGTTTATATGGTGCAGTGTAAAATTTCTGATCAGTATTATTTTAATCTTAGCATTAGCCCATTTATTTTAAACAGGCTAATGTTAACATTAAAATGAGATCTTTGAGAAAATCTAAGTTTGTGGAACTATGATAATGAAGGTGTTTATTTCAACTACTCTCAACTTGCAAATCGAAGAACTGTGTGTGATGTCTATTAATACTCTAAAACATAATTTGAATAGGATTCATTTAACTGAGCAACATTACTAAGTATCTACAATTGTTGAAGCAATGTCCTTAGCTTGCAGCATCTAATTTTATGGGCTATTTACTACATTTCCAAATTGGCTGCACTGCTCCTGTCCTCCTGGAAAATTTAGCGCAATGATATCGGGACAGCAGCCTGACATAGTCATGCTGACTGCTGATAATATGGGGCATAAAATCTGCCTCCAGCCCAGCGTTATGAAATTAGTGACTATCCACCCAGTTAGAACATAGAACAGAGAACAGTACAGCACAGTGCAGGTCCTTCGGCCCACAAGGTTGTGGCGAACTTTTACCCTAAACCTAAGGTCTATCTAACCTCCACCCCTACCTTATGCTATCATCCATAGGCCTATCTAATAGCCGCTGAAATGCCCCGAATGAGGCCGACTCCACTACCCTCTCCGGCAATGCATTCCACGCCCCTACCATTCTCTGAGTAAAGAACCTACCTCTGACGTCTCCCCTATATCTACCTCCACTCACTTTAAAACTATGCCCCCTCATAATAGCTACCTCCACTCTAGGAAAAGGTCTCTGGCTGTCCACTTTATCTATACCTCTGATCATTTTGTATACCTCTATCAAGTCACCTCTCATCCTTCGTCTTTCTAAAGAGAAAAACCCTAGTTCTCTCAACCTTTTCTCGTAAGACCTTCCCTCCATTGCAGGCAACATCCTGGTAAATCTCCTCTGCACCTTTTCCAATGCTTCCACATCTTTCCTGTAATGAGATGACCAGAACTGGACAAAATACTCCAGATGTGGCCCGAACCAGGGTTTTGTATAGCTGGAGCATAACTTCACGGCTCTAGAACTCAATTCCTCTATTCATGAAAGCTAACACACCATATGCCTTCTAAACAGTTCTATCCACCTGGGTGGCAGCTTTCAGGGAACTGTGGACATGAACCCCAAGATCCCTCTCCTCCTCCACACTGCCAAGAATCTTTCCGTTAACCCTGTATTCTGCTTTCAAGTTTGTCCTTCCAAAATGAATCACCTCACACTTTTCAGGGTGGAACTCCATCTGCCACTTCTCAGCCCAGCTCTGCATCCTATCAATGTCCCTTTGTAACCTAGAACAGCCTTCCGTACTATCCTCAACTCGACCCACCTTCATCTCGTCCGTGAACTTACTAATCCACCCTTTCACTCCTACATCCAAATCATTTACAAAAATCACAAATAGAAGAGGACCCAGAACAGATCCTTGTGGTACACCACTCATAACTGAGCACCATGTTGAATATTTTCCGTCCACTAACACCCTTTGTCTTCTCAGTGTCAGCCAATTCTGAATCCAATCTGCCACATTTCCCCCATCCCATGCCTCCTTACTTTCTGCATGAGTGTACCATGAGGAACCTTATCAAAAGCCTTACTTGAATCCATGTATACCACATCCACTGCTCTACCATCATCCATGTGTTTTGTCACCTCTTTAAAGAATTCAATATGGTTTGTGAGACATGATCTACCCCTCACAAGTCCATGCTGACTATCACGAATCAAACTGTGCCTTTCCAAGTGATCATAAATCCTATCTCTCAGAGCCCTTTCCAATAATTTGCCCACCACTGACATAAGAAGTTGTTTGCAAGCTTTTGTTTACGCTGCATTTCCTGGGCTTGGCAAAATGGCACCTTGTTTTTTTAAGGACTTTTTTTGTCTTTTTTGCACCTTCATTGAATAAGGAAGACTAATTCTGCGAGCAATGGGTTTTACAATTCGAACCATGATTGTGGCATCACACCTATGCTGAACAATGGCCTGGCCTAGAGAACCACTTGGGCTCAGAGCCTTCCCCAAACCTCACCACGTCCTTGACACCACAGCTTCTCAGAACCTACAAGATATGTATTACCACTAAGTTTTGATTCATACTCGTCTGTGGAAATAGCTATAATAAAAATTCA
This sequence comes from Ginglymostoma cirratum, assembly GCA_024137785.1. Lineage (NCBI taxonomy): Eukaryota > Metazoa > Chordata > Chondrichthyes > Orectolobiformes > Ginglymostomatidae > Ginglymostoma > Ginglymostoma cirratum. The sequence goes on along the minus strand of JAHRHZ010000012.1, from coordinate 33,094,851 downwards.
ACACCGACTGACTTTTCATGTTAACTCAAAGTCACAGCCTCTGAATTTATCATGGCATCTAAAATCAGGCATGAGAGCCATCAGCCTTCATAATAACTGCAGTGCTGGAAGGGAGCAAGGGAAGGGTTTGTTGTCAGAAAGTTAGCTTCCCATGCACATATTATAATTGTGCCTACCAGACAACTACTAGTTAGCCACCTGATGTTTTATTGGTTATGCATAGACAGCAGGAATAAGCAGACCCTTCATTTTCCATTTCACCTCTCTCCCGCCACTAAGAAACATCAAATCCATCCTATTGGTGCTAAATTCATAGGAGGGACCTAAAAGAGACATGTGACTCTCTATGTTGTGCCAAACATGATGATAATAGAAATAAGATGTGATTGAAGCATAGCATTCTGCTGGTCACTTGTACAATGACAACAAGGTTGATATAAATTTGCGTGTAGTCAGAACCTGGGATTTAGTTAATTTCTTACTTTTGCTGTCTTAATTCTGCAATATTTTGCTCTTTTGAGCTAAAGAAAGAAAAGTTAAAATTATATATTATTATTCAGGACAATAGGAAGTCCCAAAGTACTATGCTGCTAAATTAAGTACTTCTTATCTGTAGACACTTTTTTAGTATAGGAGATAAAAGAGGTCTATTTGAGCATAGCACTCGTACAAAGAGTGATGTAGAAATGACCAGACAATTTGTTTCTATGATATTGCATGAGGAATACATTATGGCCCGGCCACTGAAGATACCTCACCTGCTGCACTTCAAACTAATGTCATAGTGACTCAAGGGTCAAATTTTTACTCATTCCCTAGGCACGTGTTGGCGTGGGTGTTAAATTTGAGGCTACTGTCATGACACAGTATGTACTGTCTGAACCTACTGTTAGATCCTGGCCTATGGCCTATCTTCTTTGGAAGCTGCCTATCTCCCAGCAGTGGCCCAGCATTCCCAGTGTTTCTGCTGGCACAAACGATTCATTGATTGTCCGATTGACCAGTAGGTCTGGAGTTAGGGCTCCCTTTCTAATAGGGTCAGAAGTCGTCCCTCGTGTCAATTAATAACATAGTGGTGTTTAAATGGCTGTGGTGGAAACTGGCCGAATGGAGGTGGGCTGATGCCTCAGTGTAAAATTCTGGCAACATTACCAGATCATTAATCCAAATCACTCGATTGCTAGTGCAGCAAAACAACAATTATGTATTGCTGTATCGCTGACTATCATAGTTTGTCTAGATTTGTTTTGTAGTCATTGGGTTTTACAGTACTTCGATAATTTCCTGTTGCAACATTTAAGGGATTTCTAAATGAATGGGACTGAAACATTTGGTCAATTAAAACAACTGAAGAGTAGAAAAATTGCTGGGCCAGGTGGAAAGCATTGAAAGAGATTTGAAAGGAGCATTGGATACAGAAAATGTCTGGGGCATATAAACACAGGAAGAATGAGATGAAAGTAGAACCTGTCCATCAAAATTAACGAGCAAATGTGGTGATACCTGAGTTTAGCATTAATGTATCCTACACCTTCAGCCTTTCAACATGCAAGGTCAGAGCAAAGTTAAATAAACTGAGAAAACCCTTAAGACAATATCAGGAAAATAAAAGATAGTCCTGTCCAAGACATAAAGCAATCAAGCAAGCTCCAGGAGACTATACCAATTGATATGGATATGTAAGCCTTCTAGAACTTGAGATAATTCTCAGGAACTCATCTTTTAATGATGGCACTAAATTCATACTTGCATGTAAGTAATACATCTATTCCAGAAATCAGTGACTCTTTGACAAAAGACATATTTTCTAGTATTGAACCAAGCTCTTAATTTCATATTTTGTCCTGATATCCATGAGATTTCCGGATCAAATAATGGATCACGAAAAGAGAATTTATTTTATTCTTCATTTTCGAATCCTCAATTTTATTACCTTGAAGTCTGAGCCCAATCAAAATATATCTTAAAAATCGCTGACCCTATCTTGACATCTAAAGAATCTAAGGGTAAGGGGCAAGATTTTCAATTCCCTTGTCAGGGCTGCAATCGAAATTGAATGGGAACTAAAAGTAGCCACATCTGTCAAGATGCCAGTGTCTGATTTTATCTAATTCCAGCCATTCTCACAGAGCTGGGGCATTATAGAGCAGTTTGGCTGGTAATCAGGTTTACCCATTGGCATCCAGTGAATAGTAGACATGGCTGATTAGGAGCAGGGCAAGTCCATTTAAAGGATGCCAAATGGGAGTTTCCAGTCAGTCACCAGGTACAACCAGGTACCAGTTTAGCTGCATGAAAGCAGCAGATCAGGATTGGTGTGGCAGCCAATATTCCAAATAGCCCTCCCTGTCTCTTGCATGCAGGGAAAAAACAAATTGTATCCTCCAGAGGTTCACTACTGCCCCAAACTCACATGGGACCTGCAAAAAGCTGAAAAATGCAATTTTTTAAATTTAATGTCTGAAAAACGTCAGGGAGAGTGTGTCTCTAGCTTAAAGTATGGTCTCATTTATTTACCTTCTATTGCAGTATACGTCCATATCAGGACCCAAACTAGGCACCGTGGAGGAGAGTTAAGATGCCAGTTTAGGAAAGCTTTCTTCTCCCTGTTTCTCATTCACTCATTTGTATTTAGGCAAACACAAAGTCTCTCATGATGCTGTACAATCAAATCATGTTCTAAGTAGTAAATTTTGAAGAAAATTGTTGCTTTTCAAAGAATTCCTTAATACATTTGAAAGCAGTATATTCATAAAGTTTTTCTTAATACAGCTGAGAAAGGATTCACCTCAAAAAGTGTTTTAAAGCAGTGCAAGTTCACCATGTGAATATAATCTGATTTTAAATTACTGAAATTAACTTTTAAAAAAAGCATAACTATTTTCCAGTTAGACTGGAGCATAATGATTGTTCCTGGAACAGTTCTTCTTGAAAGAAAAATTCAGAACCTTTCAAATTGCTGTTAATATGTCTTTGTATCCAAAAGAAACAGCACAAAGACCTGCAGAAAGAAAGTAAATTAGCTGACTTTCCATTGTGGTAAATTCATATAACCAGTATGAGCAGTTATGCTAGTATGTGCTAATTCTAGCAAAATGTTCCTTTACATAATGCAAAAACTCACATAAACTTGATTGTATTGAAAAAAATGCGCTCTTAAAAATATTGTTATCTTTAACACTAGGTTTGTCAATATCTAGTGAATTGGGCAATTGAGCCAAAACTCAAATACAAGCTGCTCTGCTGTAGACTATTAATAACTAATTATTGCCGTTCTGCACTTAGATTGAACTGCTGTAGTGAAACAACCTATTCAGTTTTCTCTAATGCGACCTGGTGGCATCGGTTGTGGTATTTCATTATTTGGAAAATGTGATGCTTAAGTCAATCTGCTGTTTTGCTATTTTCAGCCGGTAATCCTGCATGGGCTTTCCATGCATAGAATTTCCCACATCAAATCCATCCCATTTCACTTATTTAATGTAAGGGATATCTGCCACGCAATGTATCCACATCAACCTGTAGACCTTTTATTTCATCTACATTTCCAATTCCTGCTCACATCTTTGTGACATTAGCAAATATGAGAATTGTGTCCTGAGCAGAAGCCAGCAAAGGCAGTTCTTAAGCTTAAATGGATGAAGAATTGAACCCTGGTGACCATAGGCAAATTCGCTCAAGATCACTAGCAGGTGATATATTGAAAAACTGTTCTGTTGTGTGGGGTACTTGGCGACAAATGCAGAAACAATCAAATAAATAGGGTTGTAGGCAGAGAAAACCCTCCTTGAAAACCCTCTTTCAGCTGTGACAAATCTAGTAGTGAGAGAATCATTGTATAATTTATTTGAATGTTCAGAAACATTATGAAAAAATTCATAAAATCAGCTTTTAAAAATAGGCCAACGAACTGATGTAAGTAGGTCAATATTTGTATGCTTATTGTTTGCAGTGACTTAGGTACTGAAACTGTTGTAAATAGTTCACATGCCAAACTAGGTAGATCAATAGACAGGTTCTGTAGTACCCCAGGGTATTTTCATAAGGGCAACACTTGCTGACATCAAGGAGCATGCTCATTAACAGCGAAATGTCTCATAAATATAGTAACAACTATTTACAAAAAACAATTATGATACAATTTTAATGAAACAATATATCAAGTCACAGGAATAAACTGTGAAACAAAGTAAAAGTTTAATTTTAATTTTTTTAAATTTTTAAAAAATTTTTTTAAATGGCTTGATATTGTATGGTGCTTGTGTTCACATGCAGTTAGCAATAATTGGCAGTCTTTGGTGTTAGCGGACAGATTACTTAATTCATTCTAAAGATTTGGAAGTATTAGAATTGTTACAGCAGAAATGTTTCAAATCCTGATAGCCTTTGTTAACTTCAGACACTTTTAAAATTAATTTGAATTACAAGAAAATTGTGATTCTTGGAGTAAATCCAATGTTGGTCAAGATACTTATTGCTCTGATGTTTCTTTATAGGTGGACCAGCTACAGTCGATGAAATCCAAACAAATTGCCTCGTGGACTACAAAAACTTTTCAATCTGAAAACCCATCACCGATTTATGCAACCATAAATCCAAAGAAACTAATCATCTCGAATTTTATATTTTGTTTTTATGGGTATTGCATAATACTATACAATATCAACTGTATATCCATCCAGCCTAATGCTTTACAGTTTATCCTATACTGATTAATTACTTGCATCAAATGCGTGATGAATATAATAAGGATTAGTTTGCCATTGCTTTGAGTTTCTATAGATCTGCTTAAGTAAAATCTGGTGGTAGAGAGAATCTGGAAATATTTTAAGAATTATGTTCTTTCTTTGTGCATTAACATAGTAGTCTACAGCTAGAAACCATAGAAATGTTAAAAAAACACACCTTATATTATTTTAGAATTAAATCCATAAAAAATAGGAACAGGAGTATGCCATTCAGCCCCTCAAACCTGTTCCACCGTTCAGTAGGATCATGGCTGATCTGATATCCACTTTCCTGGATCTTCCTCATAACCCTTGATTCATTGACTGATTAAGAATCTAGCTATCTCAGCCTTAAATATACACAAGGACTCTGGCCCCACAGCTCTCTGTGGCAAAGAGTTCCAAAGACTCACAATCCTCTGAAAGAAAAGATTCCTTCTTAGACTTATTTTGATGCTCCTTTGTTCTGAGACAATGCCTTCTGAGACTATATGAGATAAAAAAACAAGGTAGCCTTGCACATAAACATTTTTTTCCCAGACATATATCAATAATCTTTCATCTCAAGACAATGTTGCAAGCTGACTAAGGAAGTAGTCATAGTCCCATCATTTGAACTCTTCAAGACTCACCTTCAGGTTATGTAAGTTTTTTCAAGTTTTCATTGTTAAGATGACCATTTCAGCTGGTCATGCCTGATTTAGCTTGTGCCAAACATATAAGTTTTGACAGAAAACGGACTATAGTTTGTGATGCAAACACAACTGAAGCAGCTCCGGCATTATCTGTGGAGAGAGAAAAACCGATTAACGTTTAAAGTCAAATGACTCACATTCGGACCACAGAAGAGTTATTGGACTCAAAATATTAACTCTGTTTCTCTCTCCACAGATACATCTGGACCTGGTGTGATTCTCCAGCAGGTTCCATTTTATTTCAGGTTTCCAGCATCCACAGTAGTTTGCTTTTAGAATTGTGAGATGTATTTAGTGTTGACATCAACACACTTACGATTGGATACGAGCAGCATGATTGTTGAGTGAATTGTATGACCTCTAGGTGGTAACCTCATGGAGCCAGTTGGGGTTGCCATAAGAAGGGAGCAATCTCAAGAGTTTGTTCTGGCTGGAGAAAAGAACAGGCAGAGGAGCAAGAAACAGACCAAAGAAAACTGAAACCCATGAGAAGAGAGGTGCACTCTGTTGTCCATGTTCAATATGAAAGCATGTAGTTCATATTCTTCTGTAAGTTGATGCCTGAATTTTATAATTGATGTGTAAGTTTGTCCTGCTTTTCTATTAATAAAGCTAGTTCATAACTGAATGTTATTATCATGTCCGATCCTGTTGCATGGGAATTAACTGTGCACTATTAATTTCAAAAGAAGGACAATGCTTTTAACAATTTGAGATTGAATATCAATCTGTAAATTTATAGTTAATGCACAATTTTTCATTTTGACTAATGCTAATTTAAAAAATAGTAACTTGCCCATTCAAACCATGTCAGTTAACACTGTCATTCCACATTTCTCAATCATGTGTTGGAGGCAAGACGTTGTGAATAAGGTATCCATTAGTATCAAACTATTTAGTTTGAGTGAATTATTTTTCCTGCACCGCAATCAAACATGGAGTTTACAGCTCGGGAGGAGGAGATTCAGCTCACTACACCTATAAAAACTGTTTGCTGCAGCCATCCAAAGCTGATCCTGTTGCCCATTTCTCTCCTGAGAGCCTATATCACCATCTGCTTCAAATCTTTATCCATTCCCCTCAGCTTTTCATGAGACAAAAGCTCCAGCAACTTCCTGCATAAAGAAATTTATCCTAATCCTTCTTTGTACCTTCTGACTAATCAAAGAAATGCACAAAGCTGCCAAAGGAAGTGATCTTGCCGGATACATTCTACCAAATTTTTAAAATTGAAAAATCTGTACAAATCTCCTTTTGCCATCTCTATTCCAGTGAAGTCATCCTAATATCTCAAATTTCAACAAGTAGCTACAATCCTGGTCGTGGTGCTTATTCTGCTGAATCTGCACTGAACAATGTTTTTAATTCTCTTTCATAATAGGTCAATCAACAATGGCCTAACCACTGCCTTATAGAAATAACCATGTGCAAGTTTCAACAAATCTACAGAGCTCAACAGCATTTGATCAACAAAAGATGTGGCACTGTGAAGCAAAGGTACATGACCTGTCAGCACATGGGATATTTTGGTGCTGTTTCAAGTTACACGATCCTGTAATAATCTGCTTTCCTTTTATCTCTATGTTGAAAATATCTCATTCATGGTTCACTTTCTTATTTTGGAGAAAATCTTTAGTTCTGGGTTAGTTCTAGATAACATTTGAAATGTCAGGTAATTATAATTCTGGGATTTAGACTAATACTGGTTTGCAGAGTAGCATTATCCTATTCAGATTAAAGCAGAAGATCTCTCCTGAATATTTGGTTACTTAAGAAAAGATGTTCAGAAACTGGGAAATATCTCACAGCAAATGGGCACATTCAGAATAATCTAAATCAGAGGGTTACAGAAAGAATAAAGCCGTTAACTTGTTTCAGACCTCTGAAACATATAAGTCTGCTCATCCTTAGGTGAGCCATGGGGAATCATCTGACCATCATCTTTTGATATCCAATTGTAGCATCATCACTGAATCTCATATTGCCGTCATCATCTGGGAGTCACATTGCTCAGAAACTAAACAGAGCAGCCACATAAAGAAGGAACAGATTCAAAACTGGGTATTCAGCAGCAAATAACTCGGTTATTAATTTTGCAAAGCCTTTCCGTATCAGGTAGGCTCCCAGACTATAATGGAATGCTTGACTTTTACCTAGGTAAGTGCAATTCCAGCAATGCGCAAGAAGCTCAATACCATCCAAGGCAGTGCAATGTGTTTGGTTGGTATATCATTCGTCATCTTAAATATTTGTTGCTTAAATCAACATTACAAAGCATTATGGTTTGTACCACAAGCAGAGACAGAAATCAATGCCCTCAGAGTTGCCCTTAGCCCAGGCCCAGATGCTGCTCTGGGCCCTGGCATCCAACCCAAACACACGGTTCCCCACCACCCCTCGAGTCTGATCCAAATGATTAGGTGCTGAAGTACCATCTGTCCAAAGCTAGTGAGTAATGTGTACCTGATATCTTGCAGCAACTCACCAAGGCATCGTTGATAGCAACTTTCAAATCCATGACCTCTGCAACAAAGGTGGCAGTTGTATGGGAACTACAATAATTTTCCTCAAAATAAACTGCAATATCCTATTTGTTTTCCTTGGTGATTTATGCACTTGGATACACAATCTCTCTCCATCTCAGAGCTCCACAAGCTCCTACTTTTTCGATAATTTTTTTTTATTTTTCCTGCCATAGTGGATTTCACAATTTCCTACATTATACTGCAAGTCATTGAGGAAACCTCAAGTCATTTAAAAACTGTTTAGATGAGCACTTGAAACGACGTAGCATACAAGGCCACAGGCTAAGTGCTGGAAAATGTGATTAGAGTAGATGATTAATAGACGACTGTCTGATTTCCAAATTAGACTGCGACTGCCATAGTGTTAAGGGCTTGATTGGGGAGGAATTTGTTAAGTGTGTTAGGGAAAAAAATTCCCAATTAATATGAAGATGGCTGTACTAGAGAAGGGGTAAAACTTGACCACCTCTTGGCAAATAAGGCAGGGCAACTGACTGAGGTGTTAGTGGTGGAGCACTATGGGACCAGTGACCATTGTTCTATTAATTTTAAAATAATTGTGGAAAAGGATAGGTCTGGTCCACAAGTAATTTGGGCAAGGCTAATTTTGATGGTATTAAACAGGAATTTTCAAAAGTTGACTGGGGAGGCTGTTCACAGGTAAAAGGACGTCCAGCAAGTGGGAGGCTTTCAGAAGCGAGATGATGAGAATTCAGGGCCAGTATGTTCCTGTTACTGTGAAAGGTAAGGCTGAAGGGAGTAGGAAACGATGGACGATTGGAGATATTGAGGCTCTAGTCAAGAAAAAAAGGAGGCATATGTCAAATATAGGAAGCTGGGATCAAGTGAATCCCTTGAAGCATATAGGGGATGTAGGAGTACACGTAGGCAAAAAGGGAAAGTCAGATAGCTTTGACAGATAAGGTAAAGGAGAATCCGAACAGATTCTACAAGAATATGAAGGGCCAAAGAGTAACTAGGGAAATAGGAACCTAAAAGATCAACAAGGCCATCTATGTGTGGAGCCACAGGAGATGGGTGAGATTATAAATGAATATTTTACATCAGGATTTATTGTGGAACAAGACATGGAAGCTAAGGAATTTGGCGAAGTAGTGATGTCTTAAAAAGAGCCCACATTACGGAAGAGGAACTGCTGAAAGTCTTAAAACACGTAAAGATAAATAAATAGCTGGGATCTGACAAAGGTATCCCATGACATAGGGGGAAGCTAAGGAAGAAATTGTAGGGCCCCTAGGTGATTTACTTGCATTATTCATAGCCACGGGTGAGATGCCAGAAGACTGGAGGATGGCTAATGTGCCATTATTTAAGAAAAGCTGCAATGAAAAACCAGGGAACTACTAGCTGGTGAGCCTTATATCACAAATGGGTAAGTTGTGAGAGGGGATTCTGAGACACAGAATATGCATGCATTTGGAAAACCAAGGGCTGATTAGGGCTAGACAGCATGGCTTTGTGTATGTGAAACTGTCTCACAAACTTGATTGAGTTTTTAGAAGAGGTGACCAAGAAGGTAGATGAGAGAAAAGCCATAGACATTGTCTACATGGACTTTGGCAAGGCCTTCGAAAGGCTACTACATGGCAGCCAATTGGATACAAAATTGGCTTGATGAAGACAAAGGGTAGTAGTAGATGGCTGTTTTTCAGACTGGAGTCCTGTGACCAGTGGTGTACCACAAGAATCGGTGCTACGTCCACAGTTGTTCATTTATATAAACGATTTGGATGAGAATTTAGGTGGCATGGTTAGTAAGTTTGAGGATGACAACAAAATTGGTGGTACAGTGGACAGTTAAGCAGGTTATCTAAGAGTAGAGCATCCAGCATCTGCAGTACCTTTTATATCTAAGAGTAGAACAGATTCTTGATCAACTTGGGCTAGTGGGCCAAGGAATGACAGGTGGAGTTTGATTTAGATAAATGCGAGATGTTGCATTTTGGTAAGACAAAACAGACCAGGACTTACACAGTTAATGCTAGGGCCCTGGGGATGTTTTCAAACAGAGAGACCCAGGGTTGTAGGTACATCGTTCCTTGAAAGTGATGTTACAGGTAGACAGGGTGGCGAAGAAGGCATTTGGCACACTTGCCTTCATTGGTCAGAGCATTGAATGGGGGAGTGGAGAGGTCATGTTACAGCTGTACGAGACATTGATAAGGCTACCTTTGGAGTGCTGAGTACAATTCACATTGCCCTGCTATAGGAAGCATGTAATTAAACCATTTACAAGGATGTCACCGAGACTGGTAGTTTTGACTTATAAGGAGAGGTTTGATAGGCTGGGACATTTTTCCTGGAGTGTGGGTAGCTGAGGGGTGATCTTGTAAAGGTTTATAAAATCAGGAGGGGCATAGGTAAGGTGAATTGCCATGATCTTTTCCCCAGAGTAGATGAGTTGAGAATAGAGGGCGTAGGTTTAGGTGACTGGGGAAAAATTTAAAAAGGACCCGACAGGTAATGGACCAAAGTTGGAATATTCTTTGACCTTGCCACCCTTAGTGCCTGCTGCAAGTGAAGTTCAACGTGGAGGAGAACTGATTCTTTAAGGTGGGGAGTGGGGGGGTGGTAGCTGGGGGGGTGCGGGGCGCACGGGGGAGGACGCAGTCTGTGGTAATCAATGTAGGCAAGACTATTCAGATAGGAACTACAAATAAATTTTATTTCAGATAAAACATTTTAAAAATATAGTCAAAATATAGAATTTTAAAGTTATAAATAGTTGAGTACCAATATATAAAAGCATAAGTTGATACAAATAAACCTCTTAATTTTTACAGAGTAGAATACTGTTAAATCGTTCACTGCCCTTTTTCTAGATTAAATTAATTTTAAGTGAGTAACCCAAAACGAGACATAAACATATTTATCATGACCAACAGAGTTCAATACATTTCTGCTGGTTGATCAGATCCATGAAAGCTCGCACCTGCCCCCCCGACCTCCACTTCTGGATATTGCTGACTACTGGGAGGATTTTTAACCCTGAGCTAAAGTTCAAAACCTTCTCTCTGAAAGTGCTAATGAATTTTGTCAGCCTTTGGTTGGCTGGCATATTTTTTGTTAGCTTAATTGATTTTTGCCTTTGTGTGTAATTAATCTTGATAACAGAACAAGTCTGTTCAATTTGTTTCCTTAATCAGACACTGAACACTTTTTTTATCATTTATATACAGTTTTGTTTCTACATTTTGTTATAGTCTTTTTTAGTCACATTCCTGTTACAAACTTTGAGATAAAAATCTTATTTTTTTATTAAAAGCTTTCTAAAATACTTAAACACATAAAGTTTTTAACAGCACAGAAAGAGGCGGAGAAAACTGACTTCCAACAACCACAGACATTTCCTATGTGCCAGGTCTGACTCCAAACAGCACTGACATTTCCCCTGATACTCATTGACTGTAGTTTTGCTAGAACTGGCATTGTGCCACATTCATTTAAATACAGCCTTGATGTCAAGTGGAGTCACTCACATCTCACTTCTGGAATTCAGCTCCTTTTTTCCATGTTTGAACCAAGGCTGTTATAAGGTCAGGAGCTGAGTGGTCCCAGCAGAACCTAAACTGGGCATCAATGAGCAGGTTATTGCTGAGCAAATTCTGTTTGATAGCATTGTTGATGACACCTTTCATCACTTTACTATTGATTAAGAGTAGACTGATGGATTAACTAGACAGGTTGGGTTTGCCCTACTTTTGGTCAACATGACATAGGTTGTCAATTGCCAGGTGTGTGCTCGTATTGTAGTTGTACTGGAACAGCTTGGCTTGGGGCACGACACATTTTGGAGCATGTCTGACGTCTTTTTTTTTGTGCTGACTTAGGAGATTGAGGTGGATCATCCAGTCCACCCTTCCACTTCTGGCTGAAGGTTGATGCAAATGTACTGGGCTCCTCCATCGCTGAGGATGGGAATTTTTGTGGAGCTGCCTCCTCCAGTGAGTTATTTAAGTATCCACCACCATTCACAACTGATGCAGCAGGACAGTACAGCTTAGATCACTTGCTGCTTCTGGTGTTTTTTACACAAGTAATCATGTTTGGTAGCTTCATCTGGTTGACACTTCATTTTTAGGTATGTCTGTTGGTACTCCTAGCTTGCCCTCCTGCTCTCTGCATTGAACCAGGGTTGATCTCTTGACTTGATGGTAATGTTAAAAAAGGGGATATGCCGGGCCATGAGGTTACAGATTGTGCTGGAGTCCAATTCTGTTGCTGCTGAAGGCCCACAGCGCCTCATGGATACCCAGAGTTGAGTTGCCCAAAACAGAAACAGAAAGTGCTGGGGAAACTCAGCAGGTCCAGCAGCAACTGTGAAGAGGAAACAGAGTTTTCAAGTCCAACGACCCTTTGTCTATCCCATTTAGCATGGTGATAGTGCCACGCAACAGAACATTGGGTATTCGGAATATGATGACGCATGTTTGAATGAATGAATGAATGATTTGTTGTGTCGTGTTTTACAGTGAAAAGCTTTCATTTGTCACCATAATCTGGCATTATTTTGATAGATTAGGAAAAAGAGAAAATGAAAAGAAATAGCTTAAATAAAAGTCCATTTATGTATGAATTCTGAGTTGGCTCCACTAGTCCCAACTAATATAAAAATTGCCAATCCTCAGGCACCATCTTTCACCACTGGACCAATTACCCTTCTCCACTGTCCGTGCGGGCACACAAACATTGGAGACTATCGCCGCAGTTCGATGTTGCCATGGTGCCCTCCTACCATTGCTTTACTGCTGTCAACACCGTACCCAGCCAAAAACAAAGACACTGATCCTGAGGCACTATCTGCTAATATCGCCTCAGGGCTCACTCTCCTCCGTGCTGGGCTCACACTCCCCTCTGCACTGGGCTCACACACCTCTGCACTGGGCTCCGTCTCCCCTCTGCACTGGACTGAGTCTCTCCTCTGCACTGGGCTGACTCACCCCTCTGCACTGGGCTCACTCACCCCTCTGCACTGGGCTCCCTCTACCCTCAGCACTGGGCTCCCTCTCCCTTCTGCACTGGGCTCCCTCTCCCGTCTGCACTGGGCTCCCTCTCCCCTCTGCATTGGGCTCACTCTCCCCTCTGCACTCGGCTCCCTCTCCCCTCTGCACTGGGCTCCCTCAACCCTCTGCACTGGGCTCACTCTCTCCCCTGCACTAGGCTACCTTTCCCCTCTGCACTGGGCTCACTCATCCCTCTGCACTGGAGTCTGTCTCCTCTCTGCACTGGACTCCGTCTCCTCTCTGCAATGGACTCCCTCTCCCCTCTGCACTAGGCTCAGTCTCTCCTCTACACTGGGCTCACTCTCTCCCCTCTGCACTGGGCTCAATCTCTCCCCTGCACTGGGCTCCCTCACCCCTCTGCCCTGGGCTCCCTCTCCCCTCTACACCGGGCTCAATCTCTCCCCTATACTGGGCTCACTCTCTCCCCTGCAGTGGGCTCTCTCTCCCCTCTGCACTGGGCTCCCTCAACCCTCTGCATTGGGCTCACTCTCTCCCCTGTAATGGGCTCCCTCTCCCATCTGCACTGGGCTCACTCTCTCCCCTGCACTGGGCTCCCTCTTCCGTCTGCACTGGGCTCACTCTCTCCCCTGCAGTGGGCTCACTGTCACCTCTGCACTGGTCTCCCTCTTCCCTCTGCCCTGGGCTCACTCTCTACCCTGCACTATGCTCCCTCTCTCCCCTGCACTGGGCTGCCTCTCCCCTTTGTGCTGGGCTCATTCTCTCCCCCACACTGGGCTCACACTCCCCTCTGCGCTGAGCTTGTTCTCTCTCCTGCACTGGGCTCATACTGCCCTCTGCATTGTGCCAAACCTCTCCCCCGCGCTGGGCTTTCAATGCTCCGAGATAGGCTCCCCTCCCCTCTGTGCTGGTTATGCACCCCTCTGCACTCTGCCCCCTGCACTGGGTACACTCTCTCCCAACCCCCACGCATCCTGCCACCATCAATGCCAATGTGAAGCTTACTGTTTTGCCGCCGTTGCTGCACATGCTCGGGAGGCCAGGCCTTGCCGATAAAGACTTTTAAAAATAAGAAGAACAGCAAAAGTTAAAAGAAATAAAAAAGAAACAAAGAAAGCAGACGGAAGTGGGTGAGCCCCAGACGAGGAGTCTGAACATAGCGCTCCTACTCTGGAACCATCTTGGATCTTTGTCTCTATGAGGACTGTGCAGTGGTCTCTCTCGTGGACAGATACATTTGCACTGGGCAGATTAGTGAGAAGAGGTCAAGTTTCCCTACTGTTCATTCCTTCACATCCTGCTGCAGACCCAGTCCAGCATATTTGTTCTTTAGGCCTAGATCAGATTGGTCAGGATTGCTGCTGCCAAGCCATCCTTGGTTGTGGATATTTAAGCCCCCTCCTCAGGGCATATTCTGTGCCCTTGACACTCTCAGGGCTTCCTCCAAGTGTTCAACATAGAGGAGCACTGATCTGTCTCCTGGGTCGGGAAGTAATTTGATGTGATGGATGGTATATGTTAAGCAGGAGATTTCCTTGCCCAGGTTTGACCTGATGCGTTGAAAGTTTCATGAGGTCCAGAGTCAATCTTGAGGAGCCCAAGGCAACTCCCTTCTGATTGTATACCACCGTGCCAGCACCACTGCTGGGTCTGCCCTGCTGGTGGGACAGGACATAACCACTGGTGACAATGATGGTGGAGGCTGGGACATTGTCTGCAAGGTATGGTTCTGTGACTATGTCAGGCTGTTGTTTTCCCAGACAGCTCTCCCAGTTTTGGCACTAGCTCCCAGAGATTATCAAGGAGGATTCTGAACAGTGGAAAAGGCTATTGCTGCTTCCAGTGCCTTCGTTGATGTCAGGTAATTCATCCAATCTCATTCTTTTTCTCACGGTTGTTTAGCAGTTGATATGACCGAATGGCTTGCCTGATAATTTCTGAGGGAAGTTAAGAGTTAACGACATTTCTGTGGTCTGGTGTATCCTGTATGCCACACCAGGTAAGGATGGCAAGCAGCTTTCCTTGTCTAATTGATATTAGTGAACAAAATGGGCCTTAATACAGTTGACAAAGATCATTATTCAACTGTTAATGCCAGACTTTTTACTGAATTCAAACTCCAGATTCAAACCAGGTCCCCAGAGTATTACCTGGGTCTCTGGATTACTAATCTAGTAAAAATACCACTCGATCATCACCTCCCCACCTCCTCACAAAAACACAGCAAGTTAATTAAACACAACTTACCCTGAACAAATTTCGGTTTTTTTCTCAACTAGCACATATTTGCCCAGGTGACAACTAATTTTGTCTCCAATTGTTATTAATAGAAGCTTCTCCACCATCAAAGTTAAACTGATTAGCCTGCAGTTGCTAATCTTAGTTTTATAAGGCAGAATTAAGTAAATTCTTGATTTGACAAGAGTCAGAATGTTGTGCAGGAAAGTAGGGTTGAGGCCACTATCAGATCAGCCATCATCTTATCAAATGGTAGATCAGACTCAAAGAGCCCTAAACCCACTTTATATGGTTTCATGTTTTTATGTACTTTGTATTACCTTTTTAATGCACTTTCCAATTGCTTGATCACGGCTGAATCGCTGCTATGTTTTCATCTCCATGCATTTGGTCTCCCCTGACCCAGCATGCAGCTTGTGTGGCCTCACCAGAAAGGCAACACATTCCCCTATGACCTGATACAAACAAAGCTGATAAAACCCACTGGCAGCAGGAACCATGAGGGGAATGTAGGCACTTTCATCCCCTGCCCATCTCCACGCCCAACAGGACCTAAATATCCAGTACATGTCTCTGGAATGCTAATTAGATCTAAATCATTTATCTCTATTTGTGCTGCTGGGTCATCTACTTTTTAGCGAAATCTTTTCACAATCAGACAGTAAGCATTTAACTTCATTTTTAACTATTATTTGTTGTTGTTCTTCGCTGAGGTATATTGCGGTAAATGACTTAATCCCCTCATATCTCACTCTGTTTGCTTTTATCCAAATCACTATTCTACTGTCTAGCCTTTTCCCTTGAGACTTCCAAATCTCTATTCACCTGAATGCAGGGCAGAGATGAAGATTGCAGTGGGAGGATGCTGTAGATGCACAGTTCTCTCCTCTTTTCTGTTGCTATTCTGTGCAATTTCAGGTGGTTTTGCAGAGAAAACTGCAGCAAAATGTATGGGGTCAATCTGTTTAATGCATTATTGAAACCTATAATGTTAACTACAATGTGATAAACAGATCTAGCACTGACATAATTATCACAATATTATATGTTGTAGCATATTGCCATCTGGGGGACATGGTCTGTGACTGCAACAATTCACACAGCTAACGAAAGTTAACCATTGCTTTTCAGGTATGAAACTTCTGGGTATTAATTTATGAGTTAATCTTTAAAGAAAAGAAGCAATTACATAATATCTTGAACAACCTCAGGATATACAATACAGACGCGCTACAGAGGAAGACTGCTTGGTCCCACAAAGCTGCTGTAACATTCAATAAGGTCGCGGCTGATCTATTTGTGTTTCCAATTCCACATTCCCTTTCACCCCTGATAACCCTTCCCTAGTAAGAATCTATTCTTAAAAATAATCAATCACCCCTCTTGCACCGCCTTCTGAGGCAGAGTTCCAAAGTCACATTGTCTACTGAATGAAAAAAAATTTCCTCATTTCTATCCTGATTAGGTAATCCTGAATTTTAAAATTAATTCTGACCCATGACAGGAAAGATCCTGCCCACATTTACCTTGTCAACACTATTCAGGATGTTATAAGCTTAAATCAAATTATCCCTCACTCTTCTCAACTCTAGTGAAGAGAAGCCCAGTCTGTCCAATTGTTCCTCAGTAGACAACCTGCTCATTCCAGGTATCAATCTAGTAAACCTCTTTTGGACTGCTTCTAATGCATTTACATCCTGCATTAAATACGTACACAAAACTGCACACAGTATTCGAGATGTGGTCTCATCAATGCCCTGTATGATTGAAGCATAGCATCTTTACTTTATGTTTGATTCTTCTTGTCATAAGGAATAGCATCCTATTATCTTCTTGATTACACACTGTAAGTACATTCTAGCCTTATTTAACTTGCACTAGAACATCTAGATCCCTCTGCACTTCTGAATTTTGCAGTTGTTCTCAGTTGTAGTAATATGCTGCTTTTGTACTCTTGCTGCCAAAGTGAACAACTTCACATTTCCCTACATTTTCTCCCAATTTCCAGATGTTTTTCCACCCATTCAATCTATCTATATCTGTCTACGACTTCTTTATCTATGTTTCACAACATACTTTCCTACCTATCGTGGTTTGATCTGCAACTTTATCGACCAAGCCTCCTTTGCTTCTCCATCTAAGATATTGATGTAAATTATGAACAAGTCGAGGCCCTTGTACAGACACTGTGAGACTCGACCTGTCACATCCTACCACCAAAAACCATTTATCATACTGTACTCTCTGTTTCCTGCCAATCTTCTATCCATACTATTATATTTCCCCCTGCACTATGGGTTTTGATTTTCTGCAATGACCTTTGATCTGGCACCTTATGAAATGAATTCTGAAATCCAAATACCGTACATTTAGAGACACCTTTTTTTAGGGGGTCAGTTAGCTCATTTGGCTGGATGACTGGCTTGCAATGTGGAGTGGTGCCAAAAGTATGGCCCAGCTTAGTATACCAGTTCATGTCAGCCAAGGTGCTAAAGAAGCAATGTAGTATTTTTGAAGTTTTCCTGCAGCTGGCAGCCTTCTGTTTTGTGAGATGAAGGTTTGCATCGTGACAGCCAACTTTGTGTTGGATGTTGGCTGGAGAGATCAGAAGCCCTATTCTGGCAGGGCCTTTCCCATTCCTTTACTGCAGTTGAAGGCAATGGGCTGAGGAGATGCAGGATTTATTGAACTCTGTTTTCTCTGGACCCTTTTCTAGGCCAGTTAAAGCTTTCCATTTTGCCTCCCGACTACTGAAGCCCTTCCCAACATTCAGCCTCCAGAGGTCCCAGCAACTGTCCTACAGCTGTCTATTTTTATGCCTGTCATAATCATTTCTTGTGTACAGATGCCCCATAAAAGGGGCATGGACATCCAACATTGCTCATTGTAGAGAATGTCGTCGTCTATTTCATGTATAAGGCCAAGCGAACACAAACAGCATTGATGCAATAATCCACATATATCGATAAAATTAGCATGCTCCGGAACATCTGAATTAAGTGCCTTGTCCTGATGAGAGATGCAGAGGATACACCTGAGATGTTTGGTTGTCAGACAGAAAATACCACAGCTGTGGGGAGGTGACGGCCTGGTGCTATTATTGCTGGACTATTAATCCAGAGACCAAGGTAATGTTCTGGGAACCTGGGTTTGAATCACACCATGGCAGATGGCAGATTTTGATATTGAATTAAGAGTCTAATGATGACCACAATTGGATTGTTGGGAAAAACCCATCTGGTTCACTAATGTCCCTTAGGGAAGGAAACTGCCATCCTTACCTGGTCTGGCCTACATGTGAGTCCAGATCCATAGTAATGTGACTGATACCAAACTGTTCTGTGGTCAGTTAGAGATGGCCAAGAAATGTTGGTCCAGTCAGTGATGCCCTCATTTTGTGAATGATTTTTTTAAAAATTACATCTGGAGTGTAAAACGGCAATAACAGATGGGCAGACTGCGCAGAAATCAGCTCATATTCCTTTCCTGAAGAAACTGAGTAGATTCTATATTGGGAGGTCACTGTGTCATATTTCTATCTGATCAGCTCAAGTTTTTCATCCATAAAAAGTATTAAATCACAACTGCACATTTGTAAATTTATAGATGTAATGTAAGGAAAGAAAACAGATACACTTCCATGGAGGAGCAAGCCAGGCCTGATGAAAATAATTCGGCATTCAATGAAGCAGAGAATCAAGAAAATCAGCCAAAATATTTCTGAAATTTAATTTGATTTATCTGACTTACAGAAATCACCACTGTTGAGAATAAGGCTTGTAACATCATAAAGATATTAAGTTATGGAACTCACAATAACATGAATAAATGTACCTCTAAATCACTTCATGCTGAGACTCTGTTGGGAAACACACGGTCAGACAAGAAGCCAGTAATCTGATTTATAGCATGCCCAACATCCCAAAGTGCAATTCCAGCTGACCTTACAGTATTCTAAATGGATGTTTATTTACGTCTGGTCCTTCATTGTAGTTCCTAACTATGAACAAGGGACACTTATTACTCCAGTTCACCATTTTCATATCAATGCTTCAGATGAGGGAGGAGGGTTTGTGAGGATCCACCAACGCAGATGAAAGGGTATATTCTATGTGCAGTTTGTACATATATCTAGATCTCTTTCTGACATCATCATTTTTCGTTTACAGAGCAGCCTGCTGTATTATCTACTACAGAATGACTCACACAACATCCGAAACAGGGATGTTGCTTTCTATGGAAATTAAAGTCACATGTAACTGGATCCTTTGAGGTCTTCCAGAGAAATGCATCACATCCAGCAATGTGCAGTGTCACTACAAGCCAGGGACTGACCCTTGTGCCTGTTGACTATTGTGGCACAGGAAGGACTGCAGCTCACAGGGACCTGGAAGTGCTTGTGGACAGGGTGCTGGACAGGAAAGCCACTCTTTGTCCTGCAGACTGCCACAGGAGGCTATGCTACCACACCAAGTCACTCTGGACCCAGATGGCAGCCCATGTCAGTGCTGTGTCCCAAGTCAGAAAGGATGCAGGACAGTCTAGGGAAAATGTTAATGATCTTCTGTGCTCCTCAAGGATAAATGCCACTATTTTCTCTCTGATACATCAAACCCAAAGGGTCACCGCTCATTCTAATCCTGAGCAATGCTGATAGTCTGTGACTTTCAGTATTGCACTCACTGGTTCTCACCCACCTCATCTCATAAACATTTACAGCACAGAAAGAGGCAAATTCAGAACGTCATGTCTGCACTGGTCAGCAAAGAGCTGACTAAACTAATCCTACTTTCCATCTTTTGACACATAGCCCTGAAAACTATAGCAAGCAAATGAATATCTGAAGACTATATAAATGTTGAGAGTTTCTCACTCAGCCACCCTGTCATGATCGAGTGCCAAAACTCCCACCATCCTCTGGGTGAAAAAGATTTCTCCTCAAATTGCCTCTTAGCCTTTACTCTTATCTTAAATCTATGACTCTTGGTTATTGACTTCTCTACTACTGGATTAAAACTCCATCCTGTCCACCCTATCTATACCCCTCATAATTGTATTCACCTCTATGAGGTCTCCTCTGAGCTTTTGCTCTTCCAAGGAAAACATCCCCAACCTATCCAATCTCTCCTCATATCTCAGGCTCTCCAAACTAGGCAATATCGTTGTATATCTCTTCTGCATCTTAAGTAGCAAAGTCACATCCTCGCTATAACTTGTGACCAGAATTGCACACAGAGCTCCAGCTGTGGCCTAACCAGCATTTGTACAGTTCCAGTATAACCTCTTGCTCTTATATTCTACGTATCTGCTAATAAAGGTAAGTATCCTCTGTCTTTTTAGCCGCCATATCTACCTGCCCTGCTTTTTGTTTCAGGAATCTGTGGATATATACAACAAGATCTCTCTGATCTTCAGTAAGTATCAGGGTCCTACCACTAATTGTGTAATCCATTGCCTTGTTAGCCTTCCCAAGTACATTGCCTCATTATCTTCTAGGCTGAACTCCATTTGCCTTTGCTCTGCCCACCTGACCGCTCCGTTGATATTCTCGTGCATTTTACGGCTATCCTCCACACTATTTACTACCCTACTAATTTTGATGTCAAAATTCTTACTCATACCCCTTATATTTAAGTCCATATCATCAATTCACACCACAAACAGCCTCAGTTCTGAGTCCTGTGGAACCCTTTTGGAAACAGACTTCCAGTCACAGAAACAGTTCTCTCCCATCACCCTCTGCTTCCTACTGCTCAGCTATTTTTGGATCCAATGTGCCACTTTGCCACTTTGCCTTGGGACCAATCGACTCTGACTTTGTTGACCAATTTGTCATGAGGGACCTTATCATAAAGCCTTCCTAAAGATCATGTGGCCCTTATCGAATCACTCATTAAAAATTGTGAGTACCTCCTATCCTCCCACAGTACCAAACATTCTTGCCCTATGCACTCGCTGGTGACATCTTAACACCACTAACTGCTGTTCCTTCCATTTTCATTTTATTCAAATCCTCCCTTTGTCTCAATGGTCTATGATTGGCAGGGAATTGGTAGACAGCTAGCTCCTTGCACCATAAAAACAGAAAATTCTTGTATCAGAGATAAAAGGTACTGCAGATGCTGGAGAATCCGAGATAACAAGCATGGGGCTGGATGAACACAGCAGGTCAAGCAGCATCATAGGAGCAGGAAAACTTGACGTTTTGGGCCTAGACCCTTTCTGATGAAGGGTCTAGGCCCG